>PVIW01001054.1:0-346689 GCA_004026585.1 Noctilio leporinus | reverse complement strand
ATCAAAAAACTTTGGTACATTTACACAATGGAATTCTATATGGCAGAAAGAAAGAAGGAACTTGTACCCTTTGCAACAACATGGATGGAACTGGAGAATATTATGCTTAGTGAAATAAGCCAGTCAGTGAAGGACAGGTATCATATGTTCTCACCCGTTACGGGACAATAATGAGCAAAACTAACAACAAGCAAAACAGAACCAAGTGTATGAATACAAGGAATAGGCCTGCAGTGGTCAGGAGGAAAGGGGTTGGGGGGAGGAGGGAGGCAGAGGCAAAGAAGGGGAGCAGCTTAGACAAGAACCTAGTATAAAGGAACCATGGACATGGACAACAGGTGGGATTGACTTTGGGGGGAAAGGGTGGGTGGGGAGGGGGACAGAGGGGAGCAAAAAAGGGATGGATGTAATACAACAACAATAAAATTAAAAAAAAATTTTTTTCTTTGTGTATATATGTACAATATAGGGTGAAAAAAAATGACTGTATTTCCTTTTTATTATCACCTAATTTGCAGCTCAGACCATGACCTCTGTCTCAGTTCCCAACATTTGCATAGCCATGGAGAGGGTGTACCTACTCACTAATGTTCCTAATATTTGAACTTGGAAGGAAACTTTGAAGGCAGAAGATATCACGAAGATAAATACATATTACAATTATTTCTATTAATGTAGAAAATGAAGATCTATATGTCCTAGCTATGAAGAAACCGGAATTAAAACCTGGATAAAACAAAGTCAACCTGGACTTTCGAAGCTAAAGAAAATATGTTTTTCTTGTATGAAAAATGAGGCATTCAGTGTAATGTAGCATAGGTAGTATAGTAGCATTTTGGGAGTTTTTATTTTTTAACTGGTGAGGACCTCTGAATTCATTCAATCTAATTACCCATTTTATGGGTAAGGAAGAGAACAGGGAGGTTAAGTTGACTGCCTGGAGCCACAGAGCTTGAAGCCTGGCCAGGACCCTGGGGCTCTCAATTGTCAGGCTTGACCCATTTGGTGCCAGTAAGTTCTTTGGGCTTAGTTAACAATTTTTCATGTCAGACAAGGAAAGGCAAATGGTAGATGATTTCACTTAATATGTGCAATCTAAAATGCAAACAAATAAGCAGAACAGAAACAAATTCATAGATGCCGAAAAACATTTTGAAGGTTGCTAGATGAGAGAGGGATTGAAGGGGCGGGTGAAAAAGGTGAAGGGATTTAGAAGTACCAATTGGTAGTACTTACAGAATAGTAAGCACAGCATAAAGAATACAGTCATATGATTATGATATGTCATAATCATAAATGGTGTCAGATGGGTACTAGATTTACTATGGTGATCACTTTGCAAGTTATGTAAATATCTAATCATGGGGCTGTACAGTTGAAACTGATATAATTTTGTACATCAGCTGTAATTTAAAAAGAAAAAAGAAAACTAACATCTCTAGTACAATGGCTACTTATTTAACTTTTCCATTAAACTATTCAATTTAATCATTATTTACTATAAAAGAACTTAAAGTGCAAATCCGATTAATCGTTCCCTTTCTTCTCTAGTTTTTACTTCTCCTCAACCCTTTTTCAAAGATGGTGGATAAAAACAAAAAAGCAATCAGATATATATACACATATATTTTCATAAAACATCAAAACAAATGGCTCCAAAATATTATATAAAACATTAATATGATTTGGATATGCAGAATTTTGGCTGAACAAAATCATATTCCTCAACAGGTTTAATCCTCTCAAATTTCCAAGCCAATAATCTCATCTTAAAACAACATGAATCACTGCTTTGTCCCAGATGTGAGGATTTATGGTCCCACTCCAGTTATAGCCTCTCACCCGCCACCTGCTCCAGTATATTCATGCTCTGCATGATTTTCCTTCTGTTTGACCTGAAATAATTGGTAAGTTCTAAGAAGGTATTAAAGTTGGCAGTTATTAGGGTGAATGCAAAAGGTGTTGGAGAATTGTCAGCTCAGCACAGCTCAGTCTATGAAAACTTCAGAAGGCCCATGGCTGGACAAATGGTGACAGAGAGGAAGGGGAAAGAAAAGGCAGAGCTGTGGTTGATGCAATATGATATAACATATGGTATTTAACATGATGTATATGTGTATATTAGAATACGATATAACCAGACAACTGCCAGTTTTAAAAACAAGCACCTGGAAAAAACAACTACTACCTCTGGTGGAAAATGGTGCAATTGCTTGCCTATTTCTTCCCTCTTATCTGTTTCTGAAAAACCCAGCTGAGATGGGAGCCAAGTTCCTTTATGAAATAATCACTAAAGGAAGATCATTTCTGCAATCTCAGGAAGCCAACTTCAGGCCACTCCTACCTTGTTTGGAATAAGTGGCAGACTTTGCATGCTATTTAAATAATGTAAAGGGCAGTGCATTTCTTATCTCCTCCACTCCCTCATCTTTTCTTTTAAAATGTCTGGGGAGATTTTCACCAAGAGGAAGAGTACTAAGTGGATGACAGCACTCCAACAAAGTCTTATTTTTTCAACTTTACTTGTAGAGAGAGGGAAGGGAGAAAGAAAGGGAGATAAACAGTGGTGTGAGAGAGAAATATCAATCAGCTGCTACTGGTGCATGCAGTAGATTTCTGCTCTCCTCTGCTCTCTTATCTTTTCTCACCCAACATGGCCTTCGCTGTACAAACAATACCACTGTCACCAGTGGGCAGGGAAACTGGGACTGAAACTGGCCTTGGACCTCCTCTTCTACCTATGTACTTTTGGATGTTACACACTGGTTGTTGGAGATATCTTATCCAGTGGTTTTCAAGATATGCTTATATATATAAAAAAAGTTTGTGATAAAATATATGTAATATAAAACTTTCACTTTAACAATTTTAAGTAAACAATTCAGTCTTAAATATATTCACATTGTTGTGTAACCAACCTCCAGAACTCTTTTCACCTTGCGACACTGAAACTCTATATTCATGAGACAACCACTCCTTATTTCAGCCCTCCTCAGGCTGTGACAACCACCATTCTACTTTCTATCTCTATGTATTTAACTCCTCACAGTACTACATGGAAATTGGATCCCACGGTACTTGTGTTTTTGTGACTAGCTTAATTCCCTCAGCATAATGTTCTCAGGGTTCATTCATAGTACATCATGTGTCAGAATTTCCTGCCTTTTTAAGGAGAATAATATTTCATTGTATGTATGTGTAACATACTGTTTACTCATTCATCTGTCAATGGCCACTTGGGTTGTTTCTACCTCTTGTCTTGTGAATACTGCTGCCATGAATGCGGGTATATAAATATGTCTCTGAGACACTACTTCCAATATATTTCTTTTTGTGAATATATCTGGAAGTGGAATTGCTGAATCATATGGAAATTCTACATTTACCCTTTTGAGTAACCTCCATGTCCTCTTCCATAGTAGTTGTGCCATTTTACATTTCCACAAACAGAGCACATCAGTTCCTATTTCTCCAAATCCTCATCAACAATTGCCCTTTCCTCATTTTTCATAATGACCAATCTAATGGGTGTTCAATGTACATATGTTTTTAAAAAATATTTTTAGTGTACATTTCATGGTTTCTTTAATTCCATAACAATGAGAAATTTTTGGTCACTGAATATTGAAATAGCAAATACCTTTTATCCTGAAAGAATAATTTAGAAAAGAGTTCTACTGAAAAACCAAAACAAACAAAACCTTAATATCTACTGATTTAGACCAATTAAGTTCTTCATTTTACAAGATAATAGATGTAATTAAAATAAAAAACCAACCCTACCAATCATTAAGCTCTTACTTGGGCAAATCCTACGTGACATGCATCACCTCACTTAATTTACACAACAAGCTACCCACTCACATTTAGAGGGGAGCCAAGTGAAGCTGGAAAGGGCCACAGATCATGTGGTTGGAAAATGCCTGAGTTGGAATCTAAACCTAAGTTACCTGAGTCTGAAAGTTGTGCTGGCTCTTTCCAGTGGGTTGGTCAGATAGGAGAAAATGCATGTCGAATATGAGTCTCATCTTAATTTGGGCAAACCTTCGCTCTAGTTCTCAGAACGCATAATCTCTATACTGAAAATGCTGCTAAAAAGATCTCCAACCAAAAGGAAATAGCCTATCTTAAAGCTAATAAAATTATGTAATTATCTAAAAGCATGGTTAGTTTAACTCTGTAATTTTAAATAAGAAAAGCTCATGGCTTTCCTATTTTTTAAAGGTATTACTGCTGGTGATAATTCAAAAGTAGCATGCCATCTGTCACAATAAAGAAATCCCCACCTAGCTAGAAATATCTGAGTAGAGACATACAATAATTAAACTGAAAGGGGTATTAAAAATTCAGTTATAACCTAATCAGTTGCTTGCTATATATTGAGAAAAGTTATTTTAAAATATTTAAATGAAATAATCAAATATTAGATTTCTTGTAATATATCTAAAAGGGTTATATTAAAAAGTCTATTCCCTTTTCTCAACACTGCTATAAAAATTCTTAAAAACAAATATAGTAAGGGGCATTACACTGATAATTTTCTATATACATACAGCATTCTTGATAAATTTGGAACTAAATTTATATTTGAGTTGAATATTTTTCTTTCCTCTCCAAAAAGTGAATCACTCCTGTAGGCTTTTGAGATGTCATTAACTTAAAACTACTGGTTTCTCAGGTATCTTGCCTCACTTGGTTTTTGGATAAATGAAATTCTTGCTGAAGTTTCAAACATGTCAAAATGTGTAAACAATGTCTTTGAAGTTTCTGGAGAAAGATGGTTTAGGAAAACACAAAGTCAGTCTGGTGCAAACTGTCTTACATGTGTGTAGTGCCACTGTCCTAAGGAGGTGAAGCCGCTCTTACAGGGCCATGAAGACCCCAGCTACCCAAGGGCTAATTAATACCCGCCGTCCTCAGCTTCCATCAGGCACTGCTGCCCTCAGGTGTTAGTGGTGCACTGATGCACAACCTAATGGGTTTGAAGATCTGGATTCAAATTCCTATTTTTCCATTTTCCTTTCAGTAGAATCTGGGACAAACAAGTTCCTAGGATCTCTGTTTGCTCATCTGTAAAAATGTCTATGCTTGTGAGCCTCAACAGATGCACAAGTATTTTGTAAGCTCTAAATATGAGGTTATTTCAAGGTTCTATGATGAATGGGTTATAAACAATCTTTATAAGTAATTGGGTGTTGAGATTTCTATAGTCTGACTTTGGACAACTTATAGAGAAAAATGTTTTACTATCAGGCCTGACCTGAAGAAGCACTGGAGGAACTGGGCGGAAACACAGATTGTTAGGCCATCCCTCGATGAACTCAACCCAAACCCAGGCAAACAGGAGGCTGCTGGCCACCTCAGGGGAACTGGATGCAAGGGTTGGGACTGCAGGCTAGGGGAAAACAGATTTAGTTTTCTAACTCAGAGAGACTTGCTCTTCCTAGAGGCGAGCCAGTTTGTCTTTCTTACCAGAAAAATGTGTATCGAACCCTTCTGTCATAAAGGTCATTACATTTCTAAATATCAACAGTCTATTTCAAATGGTCATTAGGGATGCAAAATGTACAAGTAATAGAGGTCATAAATACAATGTAGTGAAAAGGTGAATGCATTATATTTTAGAATGAACTCGGTAAGTTGTCAGTTTTTAGGTTTGTTAAACTTTCAATTAAAATGTGTCATGAAATTTCTTATTAAGAAAACCCCTTTTAGAATCTTTTAAAAATGTCCTTCTCTCTCTCTCTCTTTTTTTCTCTAACTAAAAATCAATCAATAAAAATTAAACAGAAAAGTGCCCTTAATTCATGTTACAGCTCTGGCACAGGATGAGAATGAGCTGGTTCTTCTGTAACAACACTGGATTAGTCCAAAGCTCACACGCACAGCCTCCGATTACTACAGTAATCAAATGTAGTTTATTTCACTTCACTGTTTTTGTCGTCTTTATTTACTTTGCTATTTCTTAGCCCAAGCTCTACCACCTTAAAGCTGTGTGGCTTTACACAAGTTTTTTAACTTCTGCTTCCTAGTGTAAAACAGAAATCATAACCACGCCTCACAAGGTCACTATGAAGAATAAACAGAATAATGTACAGAAAACTGAATACAGTGCCTAGAACCTAGTTATAAATGAAAGGTGTTACCTAAGTTAATTTGAACTTTGTGTTTCCCACCTCATAGTCCAAGGTCTCAGTAATGAGGGCTGAAGGGAACCTCAGGGTCTTCTAGCCCATCCCCTCTTACGAGTCCATCACTGGGGGAAGCTCAATGCCTCTGGGGGACCACCCCAGACTGAACAGGAACTTCTGGGCCCTTCCCCCATCCTGGGACATCCCACCTCTCTATCTCTTGGCTGGAAAGAGATGTTTAATCCAGCTGGGCGCAGTGGAGGAATTGTAGCACTTTGGTTGGACGCTGCTATCTGCGTTGTCATTCTAAGGAGAACAGTCCTCCCCCTTTTCCTAGTAGGACCCCAGTGACATCACCTCTGAGGAGGAGCATCACAGCAGCCATCATGCATCTCCCTTGTCTGCAGTCCTGTTCCCTACGCAACTCGAGTCTACCCTGCTCAAAGCTGAGCCTCATTTCCCCTCGCGTGCACATCATCATACACCTTCAACACTGCTGCCATCAACCCACGTCTCCATCTAAAAGCCGGAGATGTCTTGTGAAAACGGAGCAGAATGGTAGTTAGCAGGAGCCGGGGGAGTTGGGGGATGCTATTCAAAGGTACATACTTGCAGCTAGCAGGTAAACAAGTTTCGGAGATGTAGCTAGTGGATAAACAAGCTTTGGAGATCTAATGCACAGCATAGTGATTACTGTCAGCAATACTGTATTATAAACCTCAAGTTGCTAAGAGACTAGATCTTAGCTGTTCTCAGAAAAAAAGACACTTGAGTGATGTGACAGCAGTGTTAGCTGACAGTACCATAGTAATCACATCGCAATATATAAATTTGTCAAATCAACACATTGTACACCTCAAACTGACACAAAGTTACACATCAATTACATTCCAAAAAAATGAGAAAAGCTGCAAGGACTCTCTCCTACCTGCACAACCAAGGCAGGTACCCTCAGTCCAGCTCAGGGCTGGACTCAACATTCACGTCCAGGCTCATTTCACTGTGCAAGTGGCTTTCCTCTCCATTCCACCGAGTTGATCCTAATACCCATATTGTCATAACAGCCTAGCTTTTCAATTTTTTCCACTATGCTAGTTGAACTTGTTTTCTTGGAACTTTCTGCTTTGATGTGGGACAGCAGAGGACCATGCATGTGTCCCAGGTTCACTCCTTTGCAACCTTTTGCTTCTGTGAAGTCCTAACCTCTTCGCTCTCAGTGTTCCTTCACCCTTCCCATATATTCCTCAAACCACCAGAGGAAGAAGGGCAAGGTTTTCTCAGGAACAGCCTGTCGCACTCGGGAGGCGGCCAGGGTGCACCTGAGCCGATGCAAGCGCACCATCTGACAACAGCAAGTGCGGACTGTGTTCAAAAACACTCGGCAGAGGCCACAGTAGTCTTCTGCTGCTATCTGCACTCACTGAAGGAAATGAAAATTCACAGCTCCCGAATAATTAATTCTCTTTTAAAGTACACATGAATACAGTGAACGCTGCCAGCTCCTGCCTTGATAGAAGTTAACTTTACAAAACTTCAAGATAGGATTTATTTGGGCGATTAAAAAATGGTCTTAGAACAATCATTCTAGAGCAGCACTGCAGAGCACATACCGAAAGAGGAAAAGTGAAGCAAAGAGAAATACGCACCTCCCAATTTTTATGGTTTTTTAATTGGCGTTCTTCCTGTCCCAAACAATGCCACATTAATAGTTGCTTAAAGGCTGCCCTCATGGTGACAACCACCACCACAAACAATGTAGCTGCAACACTCTGGGAAGTGCCGGAACTCCTCCAGAGAGCTGCCATGATGCCACCTGCCTGACTCGTCATGCTGTACAGGTGTGTCTTATAATGATGTGTCCCCTCTTGGTTGAAGGTGATAACAACTACCACGAACATAGCTACGGCCGTTGCCCATGTGTCATGGGTCAAGCGCTGTGCAACGCAATTGCAATGCCTATGCATTAGGTATTATCACTGGGCCCATTTTATGGGTGATAATGCTGAAGCATAAATAACTCATCAAAGAACCCACAAAGTGAGCCAGGGCTCCAGCAGTCCTACTGTGGTGTAGTTTACTCTAACACTGGTCTGTACCTACTCTCTACTGGGAAAGGGAAGGAAAGCCACAGGCTGCCTCCACTGAGGTCAGATAAAAGTGGCTGGGCAGAAGGGAGGGGCTGTGGTGACTGAAATCTCTCTCCTGCTGTTAGAAAAGCTGCAGGCACGTGATAAAGAAAATTGTCCTGGACTTTGTCGGTGGCTAATGACACAGCAGGACAGGACCCAGGGTTCCAGCATGTATCTGAGGGCTCTTCCCCTCCCTCCAGACTACTATGACTTAGAAAATTTACCCCTTTGGGTGAGAGTCAACATGGATCCCATAACACACAGCAAAATGTTAGTGAGTTTAAATGTACTGACAGATTTAAGATTACAACATCCCTTTAAGATTATACAAGAGATTCTTCTTCGATGTATCATTCAGGGAATGAAATGTACAAGTCAGGAATGAGAGCAAGCTTACAGCAAGTTCTCTAGAAAAGGTATATACCTATATCCCCCATCACTCTGCCTTCCACTTCCTGCTTTTGTGAGATGTTAATGTCACTATGGCAACAATATGGTTAATGCAGTAGCCACGTAGCTACCTCCCCGTAACTCACATTCCTTTGCTAAGGCTCTCAAATCCCCGTTTTCACTGTGAAGGAGGATTATATAACCCATTTAAAAAACTGTCTCTGTCTTTAATGCTGTTGAGCCTTGTATAGAGATAACCCTATATTTGACATTTTGAATGTATGTATGTGTATATTTGGTCTTTTTAAGGATATCTAAATGCTAAAAAGAATATAATGGGATTGTTATGGGTGATTTTTATTTTCTTTCTTTGCTTTATTGCATTTTATTAAAAATGAAGCCCTGTCTCTAAAAATAATAAATAAAATCTTTAAAAAATGAATTATATAATGAGGGAGAACACACTTAAAAATATATTTGCAGTGTCACTACCATACAAATCTAAGTAGAGTCTCCAGAAGGCCTGCACCCCTTATGAAAGCATTACAGAAGTCTGCCACACTCATATTGAAGAGATAGATGCAGGCTCTTCTCTGTTAGAGAAGCTGATGTCCTTTCTAGCACCCTCTGGTGGTGGCCTCGACCAGGTCTGGAAAGCCCATATGGGAAGCCCTGCTTAAAATACCCTGAAACGATCAGAACTAGGCTTGTCTCCCAGGGTCATCTACCCTGCTGACAACAAGCCTCCCCAATGCCTAAAACCTTCTCCCTCAGCATCTGATATTCAACGCTTGAATTTGGTGTACTGATCAAAAATTCCTTTATTAGAATCTTGTGGATTTCCCCTTTCCCTTAATGATATCAGTTGGAAAGCAGATCCCTACTGTCAGGTGAGGTTTAGCCTGAAACTCGGAGAGACTAGGAAGAGGACCAGGGGTTGAGGAAAGTAGGTTTAAATAGGTGCTAGATGCCAATCATTATTACTATGTCACTTATAGAAGAAAATGAACATCTACTGAGCACTATGTAACAAGTAGGGTTCTTGATGTTTCCTGTTTGGAGCCCTCTGGCTGAAAGGAATGCAGTGGAACATTCTAGTGACTCCATCAGTATGCCCAAGGTACCATTTCATGACAGGTAGATAAGGGCTGTCAGACAGCAAAAAAAAACAAAGGTTATGCTTTTCTACACTCCGTCAAGAAACGGCTCTCTGAAAAAAAATGTCCCCCTTCCCCCCAAAAAATCGAAGTTGCAAGAAACATATTCTCTGTTGTTGAGTTCTTCATTGCAACACTGAAGTTCATGTTCAATGAAGCCATTATCACAGAGCCAGGTACAAGGTGAGTACTGGGGAAGAAGAGACTTACCAGGGGAGAAACTAGAAATAGAAGATGAATAAGACATCTCAGCCTTCAAAGGGCTTAGAAAACAGAATGTGCAAGGCAAAAACTAGGTCATGCTTCTTGATTTTAGAGAGAGGGGAAGGGAGGGAGAAAGAGAGGAGGAGAAATATCGATGTGAGAAACATCTTTGGTTGCTTTTCATAAGCATCCTGACCATGGACCAAGCCTACAACCTAGGCATGTGCCCTGACTGGGAGTCAAAACTGTGACCTTTCAGTTTATAAGATGATGCTCCAACTGAACCACACTGGCCAGAGCTTAATAGAATTCTGAATGTGGCTCAGCACCTGCCAAAACCTCATTCAAGCCATCTGATACTTGAGAATGGCAGTCCACTGGACATGTCAACTAGTCCCTGATCTGTGACGCACATGCTAAGTTCTATTGCACACAATTAAAGCATCGTAAAGATAAGTATCTGTATTAGTGACATAGTTAGCTAGTCATTAACAAAGAGAAGAAAGCAAAGGGAAATCAGACACTAAGGCTGTTTGCTTCATCAGGAAGCTACAACTTTTTATACACTAGGGTACCACAGCATTGTGCTCTAAGGGAATCGATACCCCTTCCTTTCCCCCTCCGATCCTTTGCTGAGGGGAGCAGGGGAAGGTAGGCACAGGCACAAGTGAAGTCAAAATGGTGTGAGGGGAGGTGCTTGACTGTAGAGGCCTGTCAGTCTAGCCTGGGGAACAATGGCTAGAGGTGGATCCATAAAAAGCCTATAGAAGCTTGAAAAATTGGTTATTTTGAAAAAGTTCCTGTTTAGAACCCAGGGGAAACAAAGAGCTTTCTCTCTCTTGCCTGTGACCTGTACTTGACCCATGTACTGGCATGTTCTGTCTCCATAACCATGCGTCCTTAGCAGCCATGTGGCCGATGGCCATGTGGACACCACACAGACTCCAGGAGGGAGCCTGACTGCCTCAGGGCAGCGATGGACTGCAGCTGGAAACCCAAGATAAACTAGCTGGATCTTGGACTGGACTAAGCTTTAATACGACACAGGATCTCTGCACATTCACTCCATTCCTGGCCCTGACTGTCTATGGGAGGATGAACAGAGGTGGGCCATTGGAGGGGCATCTTTTTGATTGTGCTTCCCAAATAAATCTTACCACCAGACCTCATCCTCTTGTGGGTCTCTGAAAATGCTTTTTCTCATGACACCACAAGAACCCCACTACCATTGGCAACACCTGGGCCATTCTGTAAGCCTCCCTCAGCAAGGTGGTTTTACAGGTAAAGATTCAGTGTCAACGGGCAGTAAGAATTGAACCTTCTGAAGTGCAGTAATTAAAGATATTATCACCTATGTAATGGACTGTTCTTAAGAGAATTCACATGATAAAATCAGATTTGAGTTATTTTACACACATAAATAATCTTTATAGACAACTATAAAATTTCCTTTGCCAAAAAATAAAAATGACAGAACCATTATTTCCTTTCTGTTTAATAAATCGAAGGCCCCCAGACCAAAATTTAATTCTCTGGTTGGATTCACTGGTTTATTGTAGCTGCTGGTAACATTTACTTTTTTGGTTTCATTCTTTATGTTCTTTCTGTATTTTCATCACACTACCTGAAATTCTTTTAGAAACAAATGAGGTATAGGACTCAAACACAGAAATCTCTAACCTTTAGAGAACAAAATCAAAAAGTAATAAAAATAACAAGACCAATAAGAGGATTTTTACTCAATTATAATTTCCAAATGGGAAGCTGAATACTACTTTACAAAGGAAAGGTCAATGACAAACGTGAAGATTAGGTTAGGTGGTCCATTATATTTGATGAAAAATCTCTTAGCCAGCAAAGTATCAATCTGTCTTCTTCAATCAATACAAGGGACTTTGCAGTCATCCACATAATGCAATTTAGGTCTTAGTTATTCCAGTGCATAAACGCTCCTTCCTGAAGTAGCAGTTCTGGTGTGCCTTGTTTACCTTCTTTCCCCAGGAGAGCTAGAACAATTTGCTAGGAGCGCAAGGGTCATGCATAGACTCAGGCAGTGGTAAGGCCATCTCAGCGGCCTCAGTTCAGAGAAGGAAGGACGCTGATGCTGCATTGCCGCTGTCAGCAGCCGCTCCATTAACTCCCTTCCATGGACCCATGAGGTTGATTGGGTCTCGGTGATAATCAGAAGAAAATACTTCAGGTGTCAGACAGGAGACTGTACTTATATACATAGCAAAACTTATGATACAAAAGTCAAAACTGACATTACAATAAAAATCTAAGGAAAGGAGTTAATAAAACAGGTCAGTATGGTACAAATTGGTTACCATAATCGCTACACAGAGGTACACTTTCTCCACTGGCTAGGATCTGCTTTGTCCTACAAAGAGGCATAGAAAGAAATCTGTTTTATCGTGTTTTTCTCTTTACTCCTGCCTTATAGCTACTTTGGAAATGGACATCTACAGCAGGCAGGAAATGATTTCAGCAATAGTGGCCTCACCCCTCCTTCCCTCTTGGCCAGAAGGTAGCCATGTTTCCTAATCATGCTCTCCATCCACAAAGAATTACAAGACTGTATCTGCCCTTCTTCAATGGTCTGTCACCCTTCAGGAAACACAGACCCCTAAGACAAAGGTTTCTGTTGTTGTTTAATTGATATCCAACCATTTCATCGGTATCTATATCTAAACCCAGTTCCTGAAGTGTATGATTGATAGTTATGATTTATAGCTCGTTCTTCACAACTGTAGTTTAAGGATCACATTGTTCTGACTTGGCAAAAATCTGGTATCTGTGCTCAGGGTATCTTACTTTTTCACCTGCGACTTCTGCTACATTCCTGAAGCTGTGACCTGGAAAATCCCACTGATGTTGGGAAAGGAAAGGCCTCTGTAGTGCAAAAGTACAGATGCTGGATTATTTTGGAATCGAATTACTAGAGATTTGTAACCAAAATGAGTTTCTTGAGGCAACCAGCAGCTGCCTCAATTTGAAGCTCTTTACGAAAACTAGATCTTCTCTGAAAACCTAAATGCAAGTCATCAATCACCAATCACAGAGCAAGCAGCATAAGGCAGGTCACAATCACATTCTATCTACCACAGCCTTCAGCTCAGAGGGCTGTTAGGCCTCATTAATTAGGAATGACTGGAGAAAATGCTTTCCAAACCAGTAAGAGGACTGACTTTTAACATATTTTAAACAAAAACCCAGTGTGATTATTTTATCGTATCTGGTAACTCAGGCAAAGTTAACATTTGTCTGAGGTCTCCATTGATGTTTACTCAATAAATTAGCATCACTTGTAATTCCCACATCATTGTTTTAATGTAAATAGATGCTGTGGAATTGCTTGGAGTCTGACAAGACTGTAAGCCACTCCTTTAAATTGCTTCAAGATTGTTCCAATCTTCCTATTTTTAGCAGCATCAGGAAATTTCTAAGCAGTGGCACAAAGACAAACTTCAAACACTACCCTGACATGAATTTTCCAAATGTCCTAATTAGAAGATATGACTTAATGAGGTTTTCATCGTACTGTGAATTAGAGAAATAAAATCAGAACAATGCAACTTAAAAACAAGAACTGCAGTTTAAATACTGTCACGCCTGGTTGAGACCTGACTTAAAGAAGGGCTAACTTTGTCCTTCAAAATGTCAAACTAGGCCCCAAGGCTGCTGTGCTGTTGAATCAGAAGGAGTAGCTAGTGCATCAAGAACAGAGCTCTGGAGTTGAAGTGAGCCGACTGGCACTCGAAAGTCACTGATGCCATAAAGGCTTTTAGTAAGCTGATGATGACAGCGTAGGAAATAGCTTTTATTACTATGATTTAAGCTCTTGTTACTTTTATAGGACAAATGAATTATAAGAAGAAAAAGAAAAATGAACCCCTAAAGTTACTGAAGAGAGACAAAATACTGGAGTGATTAAGAGTTTTGGGCCTGAAATCTTGCCTTTTCTAATTTGTAAGCTGTCATCCTGGACAAGCTACTTTTTTATGTCTAAGCCTTGGTTTCTTCTTCTGCAACAGAGGGATAAGTCACACTTTTTTGGATATGAAAATAAATAAAACAAAAATGCTTAGCCTTGCATGTGCCACCCAGGAACTCCTTCCAAGATAGTATTAATTTTACTGTTGTTGCTGTTATTACCAGTATTAGTCCCTATCCCCCTAGGTGATCTAGTCCTACTTCTCCTATAACAAGTGAGGTTTCAGCAAAAATAATACTTCAAAGGCTATATTCAAAATCAGTGCTGATGCTGCTTTTAATTGTGATGTCACCAGTCAAGATGGAGGTGGGGGTAAACAGATCTTGCCTCGTCACACAACCACAGCAAAAATTACAAACTATCACCAAGAATTGTCACAAAACTGAGCTGTACGGAAGTATGGCAACCAAGGAATTAAAGAAGTCACATTTGTCTAGACAGGAGGTGTAGAGACATGTAGACATCGAGTCAGCAATCCCACACTTACATGTAGTGGACAAAAATCAGGAGTGATATCTTAGGAGTGAGGGATCCCAGCCCACACCAGACCACCCAACCCAGAGTTTCAGTGCTAGGAAGACAAGTCCTCATAACTCTGGCTGCAAAATCCACCAGGGTGGTGTGGCAAAAGAAACTATGAGGTTCTGTTAAAGGGCACACAATGGTCTTAGGCAGACTCACTCCCTCCAGGCTCCAGTACTGGGACAGTAGTGGGAAGGACATGAGCAGCCTATGCGGAGAAACTGTAGTGTTTGGCTGAGGGTGAGTACCAGGGTCCAGCTTCCTCTCACATCAAACTCCAGAAGCCAGGCAGTGGCCACTGTCCCTTTTCTGAGCCCCCCCCCCCCCCCCCCGCCACAGAGCTACAGAGAGGTGACATGGTATCTGAGACACCATCAACCTGATTCACATGGGTTGCCTCACCTTGGTAGTTAGCTAAGTGTTCCATACTTATGCTTTTCTATAACAGGTCATCCTACTAAAACAGAAGTCAAAAAGGCTCTACCTAACACATAGAAACAAACATAGGGAGGCTGCCAAAATGAGGAGACAAAGAAATATGTCCCAAATGAAAGAATAGAACAAAACTCCAGAAAAAGAACTAACAAAATAAAGATAAGCAATTTATCATCCAGAGTTCAAAACACTGGTTAGTAGAATGCTTGAGGAATCCATTAGGTTCTTCAATAGTATAAAAAGGATTCAGGCAGAAATAAAGGTTACACTGAGTGAAATAAAAATAAATTTACAGGGAATCAACAGTGGACTGGGTAAAGCTGTGAATCAAATCAATTATCTGAAACATAAGGAAGCAAACAAAACAAAATAAAACTAAAACAAACCAATCAGAATGAGAAGAAGAAAAAAACAATCCAAAATCCAAGGATAGTGGACATAGCCTGTGAGACAACTTCAGTGTTCCAACATTCACATCATAGGGATGTCAGAAGGAGAAGAGAAAGAGCAAGAAATTGGAAATCTATTTGGAAAAATAATAAAAGAGAACTTCCCCAATTTGGTGAAAGAAATAGACATACAAGTTCCAGGAACCACAGAGAGCCTCAAAGAAGATGGATGCAAAGAGGCCCATTCCAAGACACAACATAATTAAAGTGCCAAAGGTTAAAGATAAAGAGAGAAACTTAAAAGCAGAGAGAGAAAAGCAGAGAATTACCTACAGGGGAATTCTCACAAGACTATCAGCTGATTTCTGAAAAGAAGCTTTGCAGGCTAGAAGGGACTGGCAAGAAGTATTCAAAGTGATGAAAAGCAAGGACCTACAACCTAGATTATTCTATCCAGCAAAGCTATCATTTAGAATGGAAGGGTAATAAAGTGCTTTTCAGACAAGGTAAAGCTAAAGGAGTTTATCATCACCAAGTAATTAATATGTGAAATGTTAAATGGGTATATTTAAGGAAAAGATAAAAGCTACGAGTACTAAAATGGCAATAAATTTACAACTATCAACAACAGAATCTAAAAAACAAACTAAGCAAACAAGCAGAACAGAATCGGAATCATAGACATGGAGATCATTTGGAGGGTTACCAGCTGGGAGGGGTAAAGGAGTAATGGGGAAAATGTGCAGGGAGTAAGTAGAACAAATTGGTAGTTACAGAACAGACAGGGAGAGTAGGATAGGAAATGGAGTAGCCAAAGAACTTCTATGCATGACTCATGAACATGAACTAAGGGGAGGGGGGCATTGCTCAAACAGAATTACTGGGTGGACAAGGGCAAAGGGGGAAAATTGGGACAACTGTAATAGCATAATCAACAACATAAAATAATGATATGGCAGACCCAGCCAAGTGCTTTACATACACTCTCTCCTTTTGATTCTCATAATGATCCAATGAGGGAGTGATAATATTATGATTATTGTTTAATATTATTTTATCTTACAAAGAGGAAACTGGTAGAGAAAAGTTAAAGCAAATTTTTGAACCCAGGGGGACTGAATCCCAATTCCACACTTCAGGCATTGCTCCAATCTGCTTCCTTCTTCATTTCTACTTCTGATGATGATGTTTCTGATGACTAAGCCTAGTATTAAATAAATTTTCCCATTCAGAGAAATATCTCTCTGGTCAGATGTCCACATTGCTGTCTAGTGATACACATGACCCTAGTTCCTTTCTCCATGAATATGAACTTATTCAGGTTATAGAATCTGGTTGCTCATTATGCAAGCTTGTAAAGGAGAGAAGATAAAAGCAAGTGATGGTTTCTAAGATTTTGGTCCTGAAGTTCAGGCCTCATCCAGATGTTCTGGTACATCTCCACCTACAAGGTCATGATCCTGGTATCTACAGCCCTGGTGGCTGCCCCTTGCCAATTTCTAATAGTCTCAGAATTTTCAACTTGGGGAAGAGTTTTCAGTTTCCAGTCATAATTAATTGAATCACATCTTCAATACATTTACATGTACTGTATATGTATTGCCCTGCCCCCATCTTGGTTTACTTTGCCTACAAGGAAACAGGAACAGCTGTTTCAAAGTAAGACAATCTATCTCAGCCTCCTTCCCATGTT
The DNA here is from genome assembly GCA_004026585.1 of Noctilio leporinus. Classification (NCBI taxonomy): domain Eukaryota; kingdom Metazoa; phylum Chordata; class Mammalia; order Chiroptera; family Noctilionidae; genus Noctilio; species Noctilio leporinus. Next base: position 329,645 of record PVIW01001054.1, on the reverse strand, counting down.
GGGAAAGAAAAGTGAAGAGTTATTTCAAAGGTATGTCACATCATAGTGCTCTTACCCTTGCGGTGAAATCCACAGCAGCCGCTCGATTTAACAGCAACGTGGCTACGTTGATATTTCCATAGTGAGCAGCTATGTGGAGCGGAGTGAAGCCACTCTGTAAAGAAAACACAGCAAATGTTCAATTGATTCCTGCTGGCCCCTTGTCTGACATGTTAATACCCTCACCCTGCCCAAATAAAAATCAGGAAGCAAAATCTGCTGAGGTCCACATTCCATTCTGTACTAGGTTTCTTTCGGTTAGTGCCAATTGCTCATAGGGTTGCAAATAAATGCCAAACTCATAGGCAGCGGAATAGCCGGGAAGGAACCAGGGGTGGGGATTGAGCAATTTTAGTAATCCAGTAAGCAGTACATCGAGAAGTCAGCATTTCAGAAAGTTAAAATGGGAATGACAAGAAACATCTTCATAGTTTGTATTAGTACAACTGTTTTATTATTGATGATAAAATTATCCATTGATACTCTTTGCCAAAATCCAATTAGTTCTATATATTCGATATAAGGCCAGATTATAATGATAAAAGCAATTTTGGGGAAGAGGTGTACTACAATTGGGTGATTCCATTCTATAAAGAATCCACAAGTTGGTCTCTTTATCAGCGAAGGCCTATTCAATAACTTTTCTTCTGGATCATTTATACCAAGTCATTTTACTTCCTTAAAAAAAATGCTAAAACATGCAGTGATTCACTTAGTCCGCAAAGATTGAAACCTTATAGGAACTAGATGCATTTCTAAATTGTTAGCAAGCTTTGTAGCCATGCTAGCTATCTAACTGACCGTTGTGGAAGAGCGGCTCCTATGGGCACCTTCCTGAGGTACCTTTTATTTTGCTGACACCACTGAGGGTACGTGTCATGCAGAACTCTACAGAATCAGTCCTAGAAGAGTAGAATGACAGGGTTGTCTGCAGCTTTAGGTAGAGCTGGTAAGCATCTACAGTGTGGGGACTCTCCATCTCACACGCCTCTATCGCAATACCCTTAAGTTATAAGGATTCCTCATTCTTCCTTTCGGAGACTTGGTTCAGCTGCAGAAAGCCCTGGTAATCAAACTACTATCTTCTCTAGCACATGCTACTTTGGGGTGGGGGTAGAAAGCAGGTATCTAGCCTACAGGAGGCAATGCAAAGAAGGAGAAAAGAAATGAGGCTGCAGCACTAAGGAATGGGAAAATGATGATGCAGATATAGGTTATATGTACATGTATATATATATATGTACCTCTGTTGTTCTATTCACCACCATCTAGGTTAACACATTTGGAAGCAAAGAGGAGGAAAAAATGAACGGTTAGTTTGCTATTGGTGACATGGACTGCAGAAAGCTCATGGCTGCTAAGTGATGAGGATGAAAGCTACAATGGAAGGACAATAGGCATAGAGAGAAAGCTAGACTGAATGATGCGCTACACAATGGCCTACTCCAAACACCACATTTCCTTCATAGAAACTCCAGTGGCACACCAGGACAATGAGATCTGACCACTGGCATGCTCTGACAGTTGATCAACACTTGGTGCAATGCCTGTCATCTTAGACAGCGACCAAAAGGTGATTGACACACACTTGATTAGTGTTTTGTAATTTTTCACCTTGATGTTTTGAGCTGAAGTGTTAAATACATTACACACGTATTCAAAAGAAGGAAACTATCTGGTTCATAAAAATCAATGTAAAAGTGGCCTCCCTGTTAGCATGCATGGGCAGCATCCATTGTCACTTTCTAGCTTGACAGGCTGGGGGAGATGCACTTTTGATTGGCTGACTTGGACACGTACTGTTACCTTTTCCAGTGAAGCTGAATGTTGGCACAAGCTGGCCAAAAGGGAGGAGACCAGGCATCCTCAGGTTAGAGTACCTAACCCAGGATGGTTGCAGGACAGGCTGTTCCCCTGGGGCCTCACCTTTGACTCCACGTCTGCATTGTTGTCATTCTGCAGCAGAAGGGCAGCAGCTTTCGTGTCATCTTTTCGGGCAGCGATATGAAGAGCTGGAAGACGCACTTTTCCTTTGGTGTCATTTTCTAGCAGAAGCGAAACTACTTGATCATGACCTTGCTGCAAAGCTACTGCCAATGGTGTGAAGCCATCCTGCAAATAAATGGATGGGTCAAGGTCTGTCCCAATGCCTTTTGTTTTTTTTTTGATTGACAATCAAGAAGGTGACCAAGTGTCAATTTTTGTTTGGGGCTATGAAAGCTAACATACGCAAGTAAACACATAAAGCAAGCCGAAGTAGATTTACAGATGTGAACCTGCGAAACACAGAATTATGCTTGCATTATGATTTATTAACTATTGTATTATTTATTGGTGTTACAATTGTAAACCTACTTTTGTCCCCTGTTTATATAAGAAGACATCTTTAAATATACATATGTCAAAGCAGAAAATAATAAAAATTTGCAGTTTATGGGGCTTTCTTTCTATTAAAAAGTGATGTACATTAATTGGGTAAATTTTGAAAATATACAAAATTACTACCTAAAGAATAAAAATAAGCCATAATACCATAATAAAATCTCAGTGAAAACAGTAACATTTCAGGTTAAGTACAGGCTTATTTTTCAAAGGACCTCATTTCAGTAAGCCATAAAAATTTCCACTGATATTTTAAAATTGGGGAACATGACTGTCTTGTTCATCACTTCCAGTGTTGCCTAGAGAGGTACCTGGTGTTCAATCAGTCTGTGAGATTGAACTGTTCATCATTACTGTTTTAAGAAAGGTCTACAGACAAGATTCTTAGCTTCTCTGACCAGCGACAGAAGACGACATAGGGACCATGCAGAATATGACTAGAATAAATTTGGACACACACACATATTTGCATGTTGCCTAGGGATTGGACAAAGAGGAGAAAGCTACAGATTTCACTGTGGTTACTTAATTTGTGGATGATCTAGTGTTGTTGGCACCAGAATAAGTAGCATAGAGGAAAATCCTGATACTGCCTCACAAATTTTACTTCTGAGATGCTTCCATTACCATACCCTCAAAAGACTATTTAAAAGTTTTTACTAGAGAACTGGCAAGTACATTATTTGTTACTCATATTTTATTTCCGTAGTCCTTGTGGTACAGGCTGAGGACTACTCTAATAGAAAAGCATTTGTAAGGGAGAAGGAGTAAACCTAGTTACTTGCATACTAGTGTCTTATTGGTCTTTCTAAGAGACCACTTTTCTCATTTTTTTCCTTGCCAGCAAACAGATAAGGCTTCCTACCATTTACTGGACTGAATACAAATCAGCATATTTGTATTCAAGGGTGTGGAAAACATTGGTCCCAAAGCACCAAACAGACAATTTTGCCCAGGCTCTTCTCCTGTAAGTCCTTTGGTGCAGTCCCCTTACTGTGGATGTGCAGACCATTACTACGCTGGCATCATGCTCATGCTGACTCCTGCGCCCTGACTCATCCTCCTCCTCATTCTGCATGTCAAAATTCTCTCTACTGTCCATGTTTCTGGCCGAAGTCCCACCTACTCCCTTCAACTTTTCCAACAAGACCCGAGAGAGGAAAGGGATAGTCACTCATGTAACCAGAAGCGTGTTCCATTAAGTAAGCTAACAGGAAAAGGATGCAACCAAGACATCAACCAAAAGGTCTCACTGGTTTACATGTAAGAACATAACATTCAGAATGTAATTTAATGTTATGAGAAAAGGAACCTATATAACCATATAAACATATGATCTTATTTTTATAAAGGTAAACATGTGTGTATTGTATATACATGCAGAAAAAATCTGGATGAGCAAAATGTTATCTCTAGAGAAAAGTAACGTTAACTTTTTCTTCATTTTGCCTTTTATTGCACTTTATCATTTATGCACTGTATTACTTGTGCAAAAATTATATTTCTTAAAGGGTAGAGTGCTGAAAAAAGGGAAACTGTGTATTAAGAGTGACCACTTCATCTTGCTTTTGAAACCTGAATAAAAACTAAGGGGTAAAAAGTGACAACCAACTTCTGTTCCAAATAAAAACTAAGGGAGAGGGGGCTGCCTGTCCATTGATATAAAATTCTAAATCCACAGGGCCTATACAGAAAGAAAGTTACTTTGTACCAAAAAAAATAAAAAGCAACTGGGACTATTAGCATCACCAACAACAACGTGCTGCCTGTGTAAGCCGGTTCAAGACAGACACAAAGATATCAGCTCTAAGGTGATAATTGCTAATGTTAGTAGCTGGAAATTTTGTTTCCAAACTAAATTTAAATAGTTCAGTTTGATCTGCGCAGTTATTCTGAAGAGAAAAAATACATCTCAAAAGGAAATGTGATAAAATCTCCATGAGAACCTTCGCTGCCTTCTGGAATATCTGGCACTGTGGTTAATAATTATTAGTGGTATAATTGAGCAAATAGGGGTGGGCAAAAGAGGGTTTACAGTCTTGACTATGTGAACCAGTTTATTCTTGTATTCTCATTTATTATTGAATTACTTATTTGTATTACAGCTATAAACCTACTTTTGCCCACACCTGTACATTAACCTCATGCTTCAAAATCTTAACAAAAGATATATACGCAACAGATAGGATATGCAGTACACAGTGATATACACAGAAATGGTTTAAAAACCACAATCATGCTAAAGACTTGACCCATAAGTGCAAGGTGCTTATGGAAAAATGTATTGAAGAAACTTGGCAATATCACATCATATAATGAACTAAAAATTCTGTTACAAAATTTGCTATCTGATTGACCCTTTAATTGCCCCCTGTTCGTTCTGTAAATATGGAATTCTATAAAAATGATACCAGTATCATTGCTAATAAAAAAGCAATATTATATTAAGAACATTTCATAAATAAAACATCTTATTTCTTGCTGTTTTTTAATTATGTAATGCCAAAAGCCAAAAGAAGAGATATAAATTCACTCAAAGGTTCAAATATCTCTAGATAACCAGACAGCTATTATTTACGTAGCAAGGTGCCAGAAAATGTCATGAAGACATGAATACAACTTATTTTTATAAGTTTATCTATCATACTTTAAAAGCTACTGAAAAAGATAACATAAAATTAATAAAGAAGTAAAAATATTTTTTAATATATACTTTGCCAAAAGTCTGAATTAGTGGCTTGATGATCGTAGATACTTTTTTTCTTAAGTTAGTCGTAGAGCCTCTTTTTGGGCCTTGAAAGCTTCAAACAATACCAGAGAATTAAGTGAGTTAATGATGATTAATTTCCAAGGTAATTCAGATCTACTGGAAGGAAGGTGGGCTTATGTTTGCTTCTAATGGAGATCTACTTAGTGATATGTACCTCCCAGTCAAAAAAAGAATACTACCTGTCCCTCACAGACAAAATAATGTACTACGAGATCTTTTGCATCAGGGATCTATATTAGTTAGGATTTCCATCCAAAAATAGAAAAGCATATTCTCTTATCCAATAGTGTCTCCTTCCACCCCCATTCTCCCTGCACATCATACCTGCCACAGACTAGCTACCCACCCAGTACTGCCCTACATCTATCAAATGTTCTTTTGTCACCCAACCCAGCAGTTACTTCTTAACTAGCTTTAAGAATATTATTTTCAAAAGTCCATTCTCATGAAAGAAAATCCCCAACAGTACTGATGGGTATGAAGTAAAAAGTAAGGCTCCCTCCTAATTCCCAGAATAAACCACTGATAACATTTCATGAAGGACATTTACCTGTATCAATACACATAGTCTTTCCTTGTTTTTTACTGACCCTGATAGTATTTTATTGTGTAATTATACCAATATTGATTAAATAAGTTTCCTAATGGGTACATATTTAGATTCTCTTTAGTTTTTAAAAAATATTATTTTGAACTTCTTATATACTGTTGCTCCCTTCTCTTCTAACATAGCTGTAGTGTGAATTCTTAGAAGTGGAATTGCTCAATTAAAATGTGTGAAATATTAATTTTTAATCATTAGTGCGAAATGTTCTACAAAAGTGGTGTAGCAACTAACACCTTCATTATGACTGTGGGAATGTTCTGATTTCTTACTCCCTTCTAATTTTCCCCTCAACTCATGGGTATAATAACAGACCTCATTCTTTACCTGATTAATAAATTAATGTTTCTTTGACTATGAGTGAGGGTGAGATATTTTCATACATTTATGGTCATTAGCATTTCTTTTTGTGTAAACTACTTCTTTATTTATTTATTGGATTCCCTAGAAGGCATGATCTTAAAAGCTGGGCAGGGTTATATCTGATTCCCTTATTCCCAACTTGCTTGTGCCATTCAGGAAACACGCCTGCATACAATAGGAGGAGCAGTAATAAAACACGAATACCCTGTGTCATCTGTTATAATTCGTTATTTCATTAAAAAGTACAGGATACTCAAATGCTGCTCCTTTATTATGAGCAGATTTTGAGTGCTATACTTCAAAAGGGGTCATAATCTTCCATCCATGTTACCTTAAAAATAAACTATATTACCTAAAATAGTACTAATAATTAACTTTTTCTTTTAAAATTATTCTTCTAGTCAAGACAGGAAATAATTTTTCAAATACCACTTTTATTTAATTATAAATTAAATCTACTTAGTTGACCTAAGAAATCTATAAATTCAATTATTATTATGCTAACATATTTGGAAAAATACAGACGTAAAACCTATGTTTTATCATAAAATATTTCAAAACCAGTGGCTGCCTTTGAAGCAAAATAGGAAAAAACAGAAAAGTGTTCTCAAGCAAATACATAAATATTAAATAAGTAGCTGTTATAGGGTATGCGTAGGCATTTAAGAGCAGAAGGGGTATTCACACAATAGAAAATTCTTCAAAGTTAAAATTAGACATTCTAATGTATTCCATAAAAATACCTGAACCCACAATATAAACTGCAATTAAAATACCAGTGAGATAAGTTTTGATTGTTATAACTCCAGGTTTATAAAATGCCCTATAAACATATAGACTTCCCCATAGAAAGAAGCATAGTCTTACCTCTGTGGCTAGGCTCTGGCTTGCACCATTGTCAAGAAGAAACTTGACAACTTCCAGGTGGTTTTCCTGGGCAGCCATATACAAAGGCGTGAAACCATTCTGCAAAATAAACAAATAAAATGCTTCTGGCTGTCTAGAGCCAATCCATTTTTGACTGTACTGATGATATTATATGTAGGAAATGCTTACATATAATAACTTTAATAATACTTTAATGTTGATATTCATTAATATAGATACACAATAGTGTAAATGGAGTTTATAATATAAATATAATTCACAACTATGGTTCATAATTCCTAGTTTGAAAGCAGTTCACAGTTAATAGTTTTAATTCATAGTCATATGTCCACTTTAGATGAGTACATTCATTAAGCGACTTAATTGAGTGCCTACCATGAGCCAAAACTCTTGATGTTAAAAGAATACAAAGAAAAATACATTTGATCATTGTAGCTACTAAGCATCATAAATTCCAATTATTTTAAATAAAGGATGTTAATACTTTTACATAAAATTAAGCATCTGAAATAGTTTCTACTTTGAAAAAGTTTATTAATTTCAAATGGCTTCATACTCATCATGGATGGCATGGCTTTTCGTGAAGGAAAGAACACCAATTTGCGAAAAGGTATACTTCAATTTCAAAGTAGAATTTGGCAAGCAGTCTATGGTAAGTTTTATTCTTTTCAATTTTTGCAAAGACACAGTATTTTCATGTTCAGAATATATATACACATATATGTATAAAGGCACAATATACTCATATACACATATATATTTATACATATACATGCATACACAAACTCACTCTATGTGTTCATGTATGTTTGTCTGAGATGTGTCCAACTGCCAAAGAACCTGGATTCAAGCAAATTAATATGTATATCTAATGCTTATTAAAAATATATTGTATGTGTCTGTTTAGAATATTTCACATCTACAAAATACTGTAATATTTTAAATCTTATTTTAAGATATATACATCAAAACATTTTTTAATTAACTATAATAAATTCTCTTTGAATACGTTTTTCAGAATTCTGTGATTCTATTTAACTTGATCTCCTGGAAATTTTATTGCACAGATTTTGTGATTTCAAATAATAAAAATAAATTCTAAATAAAATGTTATCAGGTATCACTCAAACTCTTGTGACTCAAAAGATTAGGCTTAGCATTATAAATATCAATTACTACATAATTACCTTACTTATGAATAATTCAACCTCTGATGACTTTACCTTTTGGTTTAAAGTGAAGAATCAGGAAGTTAAAATGACCCTTGAGCAGATAAAAGCAGTCACATAGCAAACCTACTATGGCATATATACTTCACTGGAGAGTTCCTCTATTCCACTTACTCTATTTTAGACATAATTGTAACAACCTAGGCTATCTGGCTGAAGCAGTAGAATATGATGAAGTAGTCAAGCTTCTTCCTCTTTTTTAATTCCTCACTCCAGGATATGCTTATTGATTTTAGGAGGGGCAAGAGGAGGAGAGACAGGGAGAGAAACATCAAGTGAGACAGACACATTGACTGGTTGCCTCTTGTATGCACCCCAAACAGGACTGAACCTGCAATGTAGGCAATGTTCCCTTGCTGGGCATTGAACTCCCATGAAAGGGTTTAAGGGACGATGGTCCAACCAACTGAGCCACAATGGCCAGGGCTCAAGCTTCTCCCTTTTAAATTATCTACTAAGTAACACTACTGAAGTCCATGTTACTGTTTTCTATCATGAAAGGTTTTATCATCATTAAGCATGAAGAATGGGGTAATTATAACATGTGTGTCTGTGTCTGTGTGTGTGCATGTGCCTACATATGTTTCACCTTTGTCACTCTTCTCAGAGTTATTGAGGAAAACTGAAATGTAATTAAGACTACTGTTATTCTTTTGTTGTTTATTTTTTTCATTTGATGAAAATGAAAGATCATTTGTTTAATCCTTGGTTGATTTAAATATTCCTTTAAAAACAAAACCAAAAGAAAAAAATAATAATAAAAATAGTAAAGAAAAAAATGGTGAGAATTGTGTAGATTTTTCATACAGCTCAGTGAACTACTGAGTATCTGTCTTCTCTCACCAGCTAAAATTTCCAGATGGAGGTTCAGATTTTAGGAGTAAATGTTTTAAGGAAACATCACCAAATGGATGTTACTCTGTCAGACATAAATATCAACTAGATCATGTATGTCAGTGAAGTCTCAATTTCAGGGCAGAGGTCTGCAATAGTTCAAGATTATTTAAGAAACACTAGTCTACCTACAAATGTCTGGCTTCTGGGCCAATGTACATCCACTGTTCTTGAGTTATTGTCCAGAACCAAACAATTTATGACCCATGAAGGAAGTGTAAAATCCGGCCCTGAGATTTAGGGGATGCTATTCTTACAGATCTGGAACTTCCAAGGAGCAATTCTTAATAAGTACAGTTTTTAAATCATTCCACTGTCCTCTTCACAATGTCAAAGAGTGAAATGGACAGAACTGGAATTACTCAGGAAGAAGATGTAGGCAAAAGTCAGAGCAAACTGAGGCCATGAATAAAAACATTACCATTACTCTAGCACAAAGAGGTACAGGCAAGGAATTCCATGTGTTGTCATTGGACAAACCTTCAGATGAAATAATTTTCCGTGAAAGATATCTGGACTTGGAGAATGATCAGGTTACTGAAAAAAATTCTACTTTACTCTTGAGAAGAAGTACAGCACTGTTTTAATATTAGTTTCTTAATGTAGGACATTTTCAAATGAAAGAGCTGACCAAAAAGGAACATGTGGGTGTCCAGTTTACATTTTCCTTTCTGTAGCAATAATCAATGCAATTCTCAAAAGGCAGAGCAGCCCAACACTGAGCAAGTATGCTGGTTAATGTCTGATTTCATCCAGTATCTTTTGTAGCTTCTGCTCTCAACATTTATTGTGGTGTTAGTATAAGCAAGCAAATCTGCGGACTTATAATTTTATAGAATGTACTGAGGCATGTTGTCTTGTGCCAAATAAAAGAAAAATAAAATAGAAAATCCTCCTATTATTTAAGTAAAGGCTTAAACTTCATCCATGACATTTTTTAATCCATCCTAGTTTTCTAGGGTCAGGCTGTATACATCATAAAGGACTGCTCTTAATGAAAATGTTAAGGGCATGGTTATCAATTTGCACTGATTTACATATAGGGGTGTGCTATAAGGTTAAAGTCAGAGAGACTCTACCTGCACCACACCCACTGTTCGACTTCATCAGGACCCGGTATCCCCAACATAGGAAACATTTTTAAAAACCCAAGAAGACCAAGACGGCTCTTGCTTCAAGAGTCATCTTTGCTAGCACAACTATGAAAGCCTGTCCACTTAAAATATGTTGGTAGTTAAGGTAAAATATTATTTGAAACAGACTTTGCTTCTTTATAAAAAGAGTTTGCTTCTTTGGTGCCTTATCGTGTAAAATAAAGACGGAGAAGGAGCAAATAGTGAGGGGTATTATTTGACATGGAGGTATTTGGCATGGTTGCTGTATTTTGCAGTATTAAGGACTTAACCACAGTAGCGTTATTTATAATAATAATTTAATTATTCAACCTGGTTTCTTTCTCAAGTCAAGCCTAAATGATTTCTGGGACATTAAGTGAAATAAGAAGAGTTAACTAACTTAAGATCTAAGATAGACCCAAGATCAAGGCAATGACAAGAGTTAGTTTAAAATACCTACAAATTCTTACTTTACAGAGCCTCAGTTCAGAAGATCAGAACTTGATACTGCTCAATGTTATTTTTATTTTCAGGGTAAGTAAATTTTTTATGTTTAAGGAAGATTAGGGATTCTCCTTGCACTATTTCCCATTGGCCCAGAGGGTAAAACTTCACTTAGATAGGGATGCTATCTTTGTTGAATATTAATATTCCAGTGATGTTTTAGCGTGTTGCCACATAAATGGAATTTCTCTCATTTCTTGGCATCACTGCCTGTTTTTTAGAAGAGCTGCAGGACTTATCATGGAAACTCATTCTGAGGCCTGGCCATCTCATTACTTATTCTGTCCATGGAACAATGCAGTTCAGAAGGCACTTGGGGACAGGTGTCCAGATGAAGGGAGACATGCTCTACCATGAACTGTGGGGCAGGGTATGACAAGCACAGCTGCGAGGCAGGGAGTTTTACAGCCCGTGTTCTCCTCCTTCATTTCATCACCACTAGGGAATGTGTACAAATTGAAATCAAATCTGGTTAGGCTTTTACTTTGACTGCAGCTTCTCCCAGACATTGTAGACAAGGTTGAAAACTATAGCTACTCTAAACATTAGTCAAGAACGCATGCAATGTTTAAAAGAAGGTTTATTTTTCTTCCCTTGGGCAAAAAGAAGAAAATGAAACAGAATAGTTTTTCCACTATCTCAGAACTTACTATTAGTTATTTTTCATAAAAAGTTCTGAGGGCATTCAAAAAACATGGGTTGAAAAGCCTGATGCTTCTTTTGTAGTAAGTCAATCTGTTTCTCTCACAAAGTACTGTACTTGTCAACATTCCACTTTATAACTTTCCTTTCTGGAGAAGCATCATTACTCCAAGTGAACTCTCATAGGGAATCCAAATAAGTGGCATAGACTAGATGAAAAAAAAAAAGGTCTAATGACAGGGCACTAAAATGAAATTAGACCAAATATACAAGAACTCAACTCGCAGTTGAAAGCCTGTGAAGTTCTTTTTCCATGACACTGATATTGAATGACATCAGAGAGATTATTGCTATGACTTTAGTAACAAGGGAGAAGTCACTGTCATCCTGTTGACCCATAAAATACGGGTGGCTCCTGTTATTCTCAGATAATCAGCATTGAAGAAGGTGGAGGAAAGCAAGTGCACTTAAAATAGAAATCAAAAGGAAATGAAAAGTTTGATTGAGACTTCACCTTAAAAGATAAAGCTAGAATAATTTTAAGACAACTTTACATGATTTAAGAAAATGAGTTTTAACTATGTTCATGTATGAGATCTTAGAATGAAAAAAAGATCAAATCTGAATTTTATATAGAAAAAAAAGTGTCATTTTTTGAACAAGTTATCTGACAGTTGGACATCTTTCACTTCTTTTTTTTTTTTCCCCACAGCATAAGCAAGAACACAGTCCTTTTGCGAAAGTTATTTGAAGATTAAAGGCCTCACCTAATTTTTTTTGTCATTTAATCATTTGATTCTCAGATTATTCTCATTTGAAACACCTATCTGAAAATTATCATAATGCTTCACACACTGCCTGGTCTAATAGTGCTAGAAAGCCACATGCCCACAAATTAGCTGTACACCCAGCAATTCTCCCACACCCCTTTTTCTGGCCTCATAAAAATCCTGCTTTTCCTTTTGCCAAACTTGCAGTTTTATTCTATAATAAATTCAACACCCAATACCCTGGAGTAGACTGACAAAGAAGGACAGATATCAGCATTCATCTGGAAAAAATGTCTGAGTAGGTACTAGCTTCAAAAATTGTCAGGTCCTTAGTGAATATTTGTGTGTTATGATGATTACTTTTCTATACACCTCAAGCTCATGAGAACTCAAAAAATGAACAATTTGAATAATGAGGACCTAAATTTTTAAACCAGTAAAATGAAGTTATTTTAAACTCAGTCTACCAAATGATAATTTATTGATGTTCTTAGAATTTCATGCAAGATTCTGATAGTTTATAGGAGGACCTACTCAGTGAATTATTAGTGTGTATCCATTACCAAGAATCTGCACATTGTAAAGCTGGGGGAGGAACTTTGAAAGTTTATTCTGCCTTTTTTTTTTTCTTTTTAAATTGTTTCAGGGAACAACAATTATGCCTTAGTAGTCAGGAATTAAGTAGTGTCTTCCCTTTTTCAACTAAACCACTGATATATTCTAAACCTCTAAGAGATCTCCTCATTTATAGGCATCTCCATTTCCTTTGTAGGTTAAGCAATACTGAGACTGGAACTGAGTGAGCTAGCATCATCAAATAGTTTAAGACTGTGCATTACAGATATCCCTAAACATTTGTGTCTATGACTGCTATTCATACATAGATGGATAACTTGTAAAAATTTCCATCTCTCATACATATGTATTGCAAATAAAAATAGATGTAAATTTAAACATTCTGTAATATATGACTTTTTATTGAGTATATCTTAAGTTTTGTTTTCTTAGAGAATACTTGTATATGAACCAAGCAAGGACTTGACCCAAAGAACATTACTTGTGAATTATAATTACAAAAATTGCTTTGCCAAAGACTTGTTGGTTTACCTGAGATTGTGCATTGACATTGGCTCCATTTGTAACCAAGACCTTGACAACCTCTGCTTGCCCAGCCAATGATGCTATATGCAATGCTGTGTTTCCTTTCTGTAAGATGAAAAGCAAGATACATCAACACTGTCATCTTTTCCCTCTGTTTTGACAGCTTACAAAATATCAAATCCTTCTGTCCAAGGAGAACAAAGTTGTACACAAAGTTTACAAGTATTTCATGAGAAACATACTCTGATTCTTATCAAGAGCTGAATCCTCATTGAATTTGGAAAGTAATATAACAGGAATTAAATGCATGATGCTCACCTTTGTAGCTGCATCCACATTGGCTTCTCTCTGTAGCAGTTCAGAAACAACTTCAACATGGCCTTCTTTGGAAGCAAGATGGAGTGCGTTCAACCCATTCTGATCAAAAATGAAGGGACCACTTTACTCAGCAGGTAGAAAATAGAGCACTAAACAATCTACCAAGAATTCAGGAGATAATATCTCACCAACAATCACATCCACGTGTTCAAAGTAGGAACTTGAATTAGGAATAAAACTGCTTGAAAATTAGGGGGGTTGTTCTATCACTACTGACTGAATTTTAGGAATGATTACGGGATGCATACCTACATTTTTGAGTGCTCTCTAAGCAGAAAATAATCTGATAATTCAAACTGGTGAAATTTAACAGAAAAAAAAAATCACAAAAGAGTGAGCTGTATTAATATCTAATGAAAGGTTTAAGGAGTATAATGTCTAGATTTAAAAAATGTTTAACTACATAATAAACAGCAATAACCGCAAGTAACCTGATTGCAGATGTTGATGTCAACTCCATTTTTTATGTAGTCGAGGGCCTTTTCTAAGTGTCCCGCTCGAGCCGCCCTCAAGTAACTTGCATTGGCATCAGACTAGAAGAAAAAAGAAAAATACTTTGTTGAAAAAATGAGGCTAACATGCATGTCTGTAACTACTCAGTTTATACTGCAAGCTAACAAAAAAACAACCCAGATCTTTAAAAGTTAAACCATAGGCATATCTCATTTATTGCATTTTACAGATGCTGTATTTTTTTACATACTAAAGGTAAGATCCTCCACCAGCAAAAAAGATTATGATTCACTGTATGGTAAGGGTCTAGAACCAAACCCACAATATCTCATAGGTGTGCTTGCATTCTATTTCTAACACAAAAATACTAACAAAGGGTCTTTGTAAAAGTCATCAGACAAAAAGACAAATTATTTAAAAGTTAATTGCAAGTATACAAAGTTACTCCTTGTATGCTGTCATAACTGATTCTGAATTGAAAGAAAATATTTTTCATAATGTGTAGGCACTTCAACCAACAAACAATTTCCAGAGAGTGAGGAGGTACCCTATAATTTCGTGGGAGTTATATTATGAAGACCTATTTTATTGTATCTGAAATTTAATATCTAGTCTTTCATAACTATCATAATCAATTTTACAATAGCTTCATAAATACATTTAACACTGTTATACTAATTTAATTGTAATTTGTGAGTAATGATGTTCTCTTGGATTTTCCTACAGATTGTACTTGAAAAGCGTTTATGTTTTCAAGCTAGAGGCCGGAGTAAACAATTAGATGCATTAGCAAATCAATAAATGCATTTAAATTTTAAAACAAAAACCAAATGTGTAATCCCTTCACTGAAAATTTACAACTCTAAATTGCTAATAAACTCTAACATCTACAACTGTACAGTTGAAACTACCTACTATTGAAATCTATAATAGAAGACAGTGAGAAGAAAGCCTACAAAGTTGGGCTTGCATGAGTTCTAAAGGAGTCTTGCTCAGTGTAGAACAAAATGGAAGCAGGTTTTCCCAAATTGGCAGCCAAAACCATCTCATCAATGCAATCGTGCAGGGTACAGCTTCAAAGAGGAAGGTGTCTGTTATCAGCGATGTGGAAAATATTGTATATCCTTCAAAGTGTCTGTTCTGTAAAAGCCTTCCCAGACCACCCCAGTAGTTTAATTGCTCAGTGCTGCCAAAGTATTCATTTCATGAAGCTCTCTTGGTATTTATCACATAGCATCATAGCTTTTGGTACACCTGCCCTTCTTCCTCCCTGAACTGTAAGCCCCTTAAAAGCAGCAGCAGCAGATTAAGGAACAGGAAGCTGGAAAGCCACCAGGATGCCAATCTTCGAGGAATGCTAACTCATCCCTGGAAATGTAATTGAGATTCAGGAAATTCTGACCTTTAGAAGGGTCTTTAATTCTGGTGGGCCCAATGAGGAAGAATTCATTTGCTCAGGACCTCAAAGGAGAAGGCACTGCCTCCAGGCTCTCCAACCTCTCAAAGAATATTGCACTATTGGCATTTTGATGTGGATAATTCTTTGATGAGGGGGACAATCCTGTTTGCATCTGTGTTTCCCAGCATCCCTAGCCTCTACGAGTCAGGTACCAGTAGGACCCCCTATTTGTGACAACCAAAAATAATGTCTCCAGAATCACCAAATTTCCCATGGGGGACACAAATCTTTCCAGTTGGGAATCGCGGCTCTAAATAAATAGTAAACCAATTTCTTTAAAGATTGTAGAGGCCCTGGCTGCTAGCACAGTGGATAAGGCACTGGCCTGCAAACCCAAAGGAGGCTGGCTCGATTCCCCAGACATGACACATAACCAGGTTGCAAGCCAGGTCTCCAGCCAGGTCCGTAGTTGGAGGCAGGTGAAAGGCAACCATACTTTGATGTTTTGCTCCCTCTCTGCCTCTCTCCTTTCCTCTCTCTCTGGAAATAATAAGATCTTAAAAAAAAAAAAAAAGATTGTAGGCTTCACTAAGCTTAAACCTTTGGACAGTCTGAATTGCCACATGACTGGACCTAGCACAAGGCAGTGACTTCATATAAAACATTCATCTTTCTGTTTCCCTGGCAACTAGAAGCATCCCCAGCACAATGCAGGTGCCTATGAATGTTTTGTGAATAAATTAATAAATCAATCAGTAAGTAAATTCTGTGGAGATAATTGTATTAGGTAAGATATTGCCTGGAACAACAGGGAAAACTTTATTTAAAACAACTATATTTAAGTTGAGCATCTGCTATGATACAAAACCTAACACCAGAGATTACAAGCTAAGACGTTGAGTTTGGTATCTGAGAACATATATAGATATTGATAAAATAAAACTAGGATTTGAGTCAAGCATGCAAATCTTTACTCAGAGAGTTAAGAAAGAGGTTTGAACTAGACAAAGGATAAACTGATAAACTGAAGCTTCCAGGGATTTGAAAAAAAATAAAGGTCTTTAAAGAAGTTTGCTCCTTGAGATGATTAGGGTTTTTGTTGTTGTTGTTTGGTTTGTAAATTCAGTGAGAAATAAATTAGCTATACAAGGCTCATTGTAACATAAAATATCATCTTCTTTGTGCCTGCTCTATGATTTATTAGTGCATTTGCCCTGAAGGGCTCTGATGTTGCTCTGGGAACAGATGACATCAGCTTGCCTGACTATTTCAGCTGCCAGAGATAACCACTGTGTGTTAAGCATCCAAAAGTCTGACTTTTGAGTAAATAAAAATGGCAGCTAAAGACATTAAAAAAAAAAAAAAGACATTGATAATTCAAGGAAAGCCTCTACTGATCCCAAATCTGAAATGGTTTGGCAATTTCATACCCTATCCATCTTCCCTTAAAATAGTCTCAGAATTTTCCCACCTGAAACTAATGAAAAACAAAATACAAACAATACAAACCAAATTCTTCTAATTCAGTGATTGTCTGCCTATTTGGAGTTCATTTCTTTTGCGAATAACAAAAGTTATCAATCAACAAAATCCTTTCCTTCAACAATTGCACATATATGCATGTACACACACCAAATCTGCATAGATACACATGTACCTATATATACATAATTTGTACTTTATTTCGCGAGGCTTAGGATGGCTAAGTCTGCTCATGGAGTTGTATATAAGAATAGCTTCTCATAAAAGAATTCTCTGGTCGATACCTTCAGTGTATCTACTTCACCCAATCACCCTGGAATCAAATAATTCTGAGAAGCAGCTAATTTTTCACTTGAGAATTTTAGGACAAAGGAACAAAAACCTATTTTCTTCACTGTCACTTTTTTCAGCCCTATTACATGCAGACATAGTTAACACACCAATTCCTCATAACAAGCCACCTTATCCTTCAAAGTATAGAGAAAGAAAGAGGGAGGAAAAGATAAATGTAGAAGAAGGGCATAAAAATTGATTTGAAGAAAATTGACAACTTAAAAAATAAAGTTAATAATGCCCACAGAAAATCAACCAGAAGTTCCTCCTTTTCTCCCAACTACGTGCAAGCAATGCAGTCACACGGTCCTTCCATAAATATCTGAATATCGATGATGTGCTTGTTGTGCCAAGGTCTGGCTGCGTGGCTGTGAGCAAGACAGATGTGGTGCAAATGAAGACTCACTAGCCTTCATCCCACTGTCTCTTACACTTTCCCAAATCATGCTACTTAAATGGCAGAGTAAACAATGGATTCTTCGCTTTTTTCCATATTCTGCCTATAATACTTCATATGAGGCCCAGCCTCAAGGTGCTGCATTGTCAAGCTGTCATTTCACCAAATAACTGTTCACAGTTTCCAGTCTGCTTTTTAATCTGGAACATTGTACCAAAACAATGCTTTTCTAAAGCCAGCTGTAGACAAATTATTATGAAAGGAAATTAGGTCCCATGAGAAGTTGAGCTTTGCTATGTGGCAAGTCACACAGAGAAGGTCATTGCCTTAAGGACAGTTGGCACAAAATGAATACAAGCAGGCTAGTCAGCAATTTTTCCCCTTATATGATCAAAATCTGAAGTAAGATCCTGGAAAATGAAAGTGTCTTTTATCATTATTTAACATCTTATCTACTTACTCATTTTGCTAGACAGGGAAGAAATATGAACCATGTCAAGGAAATAGCTTCAAGAACAGAGTTAAGCATTTTTATGAATTAATGTAATAACACAGCATTTCCACCTGTGCTAGAGTAATGATATTATTCAGCAGAAAACAGTGATTGGAAAGAATAAGCATTTTCCAAGTGTCAACCTCAGTAAGAACTAATACTTCAAACTCTGAGTATATGCTATATATTATTACATGTACTTATTACTTAATATATATTAAATAAATAGTAATATAATTAATTGTATAAGTCATTATGTTAACTTAGTCCTTATAATACTTCTGTGAGGTAGTACAATGCGTAGAACGGTCTACCAAAATTCAGGTCCATTTGGAACCTTAGAATGTGACCTTTTGTGAAAATACTTAGTTAAGATGAAGCCATTTTGAGGTCCTCATAAGAGGAGGAAAAGATATGCAAACACTGAATAATTACGTTGTTCACCAGAAACTAACATAATGCTATACATCAATTACATCTAGGTTAAAAGAAAAGAAGATGAGACAACACACAGACACATAAGAAACTCTGTAAAGATGGAGGCAGAAGCCCTGGCTGGTGGCTTAATGGATAGGCCCTGGCCTGTGAATGCAAAGGTGGCTGGTTTGATTCCCAGCCAGGGCACGGAACGAGGTTGCAAGCCAGGTCTCCAGCCAGGTCCGTAGCTGGAGGCAGGTGAAAGGCAACCATACATGGATGTCTCTCTCCCTTTCTGCCTCCCTCCCTTTTCCCTCTCTCTAAAAATAATAAATAATATCTTTTTAAAAAAAGAATAAATTTATTTCAAAAAAAAAAAAAAAAAAGATAGAGGCAGAGATCAAGGTGGTGTTGCCACAGATGAGGAGGCACGCGAAGCAGGAACAAGTGAGGAGGCATCCTCTCCTAGAACCTCTGGAGCAAGTGTGGCAGGCTGATCCCTTGAGTTTGAACTCTAGCCTCCAGAGCTGTGCAAGAGTTATTTCCATTTTAAGCCACCTGGCTGGCGGTGATTTGTTATGCCAGCCCTAGGAAACTAATACAAGTAGGTACTACTTCTAAGCCCTTAGTACTAATTCACATTTGAGTCTCTAGCCATATGGCTTCCCTTGCTGGTCAATAAAGTCTCTCTGTATGAAATCATCAATGACCATTTTGATGCCAACTGTTACATTATATTATCAAATTTTAATTGTCCTCTCTTAATGTTGATCAATTCACAGCACTAATCACCTTCTCTTTAGCTTTTCTCATCATTTTGTTCACCCCTTTTTGTTTCCTTATTGTCTCGGCCCACCACTGAAAAACTGGCCTTTTTCATACTTATAACTAACATTTCTTTTTGTGCTCTTCCCAAAGTGACCATATCACTACCATGACTTGTACCATTCTAAAAACCCAGCACTCTATATCCATTGTGCCCACCTATATTCCAAACATTTCCACTCGAATGTCCCACAATTCACTCACTGCTACAGCTACAGCCAATGTTTCATGATAACATGTGAAGTATTTGACACTGAAACTAGGTACTAACAATAGAGATGTGAATAATGAATTCCCTTAATTTCCTTATTTCCATGTAAAGACTCCAGGACTATCGTAAGACACTCAGGAATACAAGTGGTATAAATATTTTCTTCTTTATTTTTTCCTTCGTACAGTCTTCCAGAAAGTTACATGTCCGCATCCTATCAAATATTCTGTCTCTAGGATTTCCATCCTCCTTTAAAAAAGCATTTATCACAATGTATACCATATATATATATAAGAGTACATAAAACATATGTGGACAGTTTACAGAAAAATAAGAGAAACACCCACATACCCATCAGTCAAAGATGAAAGTTACAATTAGCTTTGTAGAAAGAGCCTTTCCTTGACTGACTCTCCAAAGACATGCTCTATTCTAATTAATCATTCTCAGGCCTTTCTTTATGTTTTTAACATCTGTATATACCTGCCTAAGCTTCATATTATGGAGTTGATTGTCACAGGACTCTATGTAAGTGGAAACATACATTATGGATTGTTCTGTGACATGCTTTTGTCTAATGCAGTGTTTCTTAACATCATCCATGTTGGCATGTGTAATGGTAGTCAATCTGTCAGTGCTGCTTGCCGAAGACTGCATCATGTGAATAACACAATCTATTTATCTCTGTAGAGTGGATGGATGTTTGTGCTGGTTACAGTGTGGGTCTGCTATGGGCCGTGCTGCCATCAACATTCTGGCCTAGCATAGACAGACGACACTTTTAAAAAATAGAATATTAAATTTGGGTCTTTGGGTATGTGCTTATTCAACTGTACTAGTTAATAACAAATTATTTTTCAAAGCGATTGCACCAATTTACACTTCCTCTGGTTTGTGATGATTGATTGTGATCTCATATTCCTTAGAAATTCATCTTTGGGAACACTTTCAGGCCAGGATTAATATTGCCATGTTCTAAAGAGAAATTTATTTTGCCAGTTGTTTTCACCAGTTGCCTAGGGGTACTAAAAACCTAAGATTATTAAAAAAAATGCTTGCCTTGAGGGTTTTGGGGTTTTATTTTAAGCCTACACAGATAAATTTAGACTTCACACTGGTGTAGATGTGAGGGATTCCTTGTGGTTACAAATACTCACGGGAGAATTTTGTCCTCTTCCATCTGGTGACAAATTGAGACAGGCAAGTTTTTGCTGTACTTTTCACTGTGGTAGCTTTATTTTCTGTTCAGCCGTACACTGGAAGCTACACCATTTGAGGCCCAAGTCAAGGTGGGGTTTCTTATTGGACCGTCTAACTCTGGGCAGATTCTAGGTTTCGTCTTCAGTGTCCTATGTCTATGCAGTCAAGTAAAACTGAATCTTGCTAGAAATATGCTTAACCCTGCCCCCTATTTTAAGTTCACCCCACTACTCACCCAATTCAAATCCTAGCCATGTGATGCCCAAGTCATTAAAAACAAAAACAAAAGCAAACATTCAGGAGGCTGCAGTTAGTGCACTGTCCCTGGCTAATTATTCCAGAAGCACTGAACACCCTTCAGGAGCCCAGGGGCAGCTGCTGAGGGTTCTGAGAAACTCAGGACAAGGATAAGAGCTGCAAGTTAGCGGGTGCCTACCACAGGTCGGGGGCCTCACTAAGCTCCATACAACACATGTGTATAATGTGTTATTTATCATACATGCAATATCCAAGTGGGAACCCTCATTACAGATGCACAAACTGAGTGTCATACATGTTAAGTAACTTGTCCACGGTCACACAGCTAATAAGCAAACATCAAGGACTGAAATCTGTAACTTCTTGCTTGATAACAAGCCCAGCTCCTCAGTACCCGGGGTTGTGTGGAGCCCTAGGCTTCAAGAATAGTGAGATCAAGCGTAGGCCGAGTAGGCAGAGTTCCATATGCTTTCGTGCCATGTAGACCTACCTTTATGTGTTTCAATATTGACATTTGCTGACAGGCTTCATGTGTCAAACAACGTTTCTGCTTTTAAACCATGGTATCCAATCAATTGCTATGGCATAGCCTCTGAGGTCCTTTAAAACCTACCTCGAATAAACACTTTTAGCTTGTACTAAACCATGAAGACTGATCCTGAAGGCAATCCACATGGCGCATATTCCTCTAGGGCTCATTATTTCTTAACAGGCTCCATAATTTCCCGGCACTGTGATTTCACCCATGATACCACTTTGACCACACCACTCACCAAGGGAGTTGCCCACTAAATCCTAGGCCCAGCTTAAATGTCACTTCATCTTTTTTATTTTTCCTGATAAACACTGGGCACGACCACTTCTCTCCTCTGAATCCTACCACACTTGGTCTATTCAGCTTAGATGCCAGCTATCCCATCAAGATTGGACTGTAATCTCTTTTAGGGTAGGTCCATGCCCCAGGCAGGTTTTGTTTTTGCATAACAAACTCTCAGTAGGTTCTGCAGGAAGAAATGCTGGTCTCTAGCATTTCTGGTCTAGAGCATTGCATAGGGCAGTGCTCTAACTACCCCTCAAGAAGCAAAGGTCTACACCAATTTAACTGGGAACAAATTTGCTTTGTATCTGCTCCTGTCTCTTGCTCTCTCTCCATTTCGCTAGACAAAAACAGAGAAGATTCTAGTTATAGAAGGAGTTCTTCTTCCAAACTTTGGGAGAAGATAAAGAAGTGGATCTGAGTTTATTCTGATTTCTTAACTCACCTCGGGTACAAGACTTGATTTTTAGTATGCTTTTTAGCATAGGTTTTATCAGTTACTGACAGAAAGGCTACACATGTGAGATTTGTTGTGCCTAATAAATCATTCAGCATTTAAGTGCCCTAATGCAATCATCAGGCACTTGGAATATGTGAGGCATTATCCACAGACTGCCACATATTCATTCTCACAAGTCTGTGAAGCTGCAATTATTTACATTGTATAGATTAGGAAAGTCTGGTTAGGTAACTTGTTGAAACAAACTGTTCTAGAAACTGGCAGGCAGGATTAGAACTCATGACTTTAACACGAGTTCTGCTATAAATCCCTGCTATTTACGCTTTGCTTGGCTACACATTCCAGAATGATACAGCATAAAAGAGAAAAAGACATTTATACGTGTTCAGTAAAGAAGGAAAGAACTATTAGCAACATTTGTTTAGTGTAATCAGACAGGCAGACACTCTGTTAGGTGCTTCACTTATATGAATCTACTTAACAATCCTCAGAGTTTGATATTTGTCTTTTAAAAGAGAAAATGGCCTGCAAACCCAAAGGTCACTGGATCGATTCCCAGCCAGGGCACATGACCAGGTTGCCAGCCAGGTCTCCAGCCAGGTCCATAGCTGGAGGCAGGTGAAAGGCAACCAGTCATTTATGCTTCTCTCCCTTTCTTCCTCCTTCCCTGCCCTTCTCTCTGAAAATAATGAATTAAAAAAAAAAAAAAAAAAAGGAGGCAAATGGAAGCACAAACAGCAGCAGAATCTCCCAGAGATAAGACTAGAATTAGAATCTGAATTCAGATCTGTGTGATATTACATCCCCAAGTTCCAATTGCTTGAGTACAGTAACTGTTCTTTCAACCAATGTCCCTCATTCACCAAGCCTTTTGTCTAACAGGACCAATGCCCAGATTCAGATGATCCATCTCACACCCGCTGGCCCCTACCATAAGTCATTGTGTTTTTTTCTCTAGCATGTTTATGCTAGTTGTTCTGGGTATTACAATTATGTAATTTAAGTAGGCATTATTTACACTATGAAACCATGCATAGAGAGAGTGTTTTCGTCCAAATAAAATTAAATTATTTGGAAAGACTTATTGGAAAGAAGTTCCTTAAAATGTTGCTGCTGCCCTGACAGGCGTGGCTCCGTTGGCTGGAAGGTCACCAGCGGGATTTCCAGTCAGGGCACTTGGCTGGGTACGGGTTTGGTCCCCGGTCAGGGTGCATAGGAGAGGCAACCGGCGTTTCTCTCTCACAGGGATGTTTGTCACCCTTTCTCCCTCCCTTCCCCACTCTCTAAAAATAAATGAAATTTAAAAAAAAAAAAAAAAAATGTTGCTCCTGAATCAGTCATGGATGAGATTATTTTAAGAGAATGAAAATACAATCTGAGATATGCTATATTCGAGAGTACTTTAGATTAATTTTTAGCTTTCCTTTGAAGATACTGACCCTGGGACTCTCAGAAAAACATGGAACTACAACGGGGGCTCCTGTTGGCAGATTCATGTTCAGGGGGAAGGCCTTCCTTGCCTTTACATCCCCTCTTTGGCAAGGGGCTAAACATTTATGTGGCTTAAGGTAAAAAG
The DNA here is from genome assembly GCA_004026585.1 of Noctilio leporinus. Lineage (NCBI taxonomy): Eukaryota > Metazoa > Chordata > Mammalia > Chiroptera > Noctilionidae > Noctilio > Noctilio leporinus. The sequence goes on along the minus strand of PVIW01001054.1, from coordinate 305,645 downwards.
CAAATGTTTAACAAATGTGCACCTTCATGATTTCTGGCTGTTAATCATGATTTTAAAAGTTAACCTAAAACCTAATATACATTTTGCTGTATGAAAGGCCTCTCGTTAACCATATTTTCTACCTCTCAAGAAGACTCTAAGATACCTCTAATAAAGTTCCTTCCACTAAAAATGTCCAGAAGCATGATCTAGGTGACCCCAGACTAATAGGCCACACTACCTACTTTCTGGTCACATGCCATTTCTGATAAGGCCAAGAAAGAAGACCCATCTTCTGACCTTGTCATAGTGGACATGTCAATTTAAGTGCAAATGGCAGTACCAGTATACATCATTGCAGAAAAGTCCAGAAAACACATTAATCTGTTTTTTTTTTTTTTTTTAACCCACATTCTAATAAACTCCATTACAAGGTCGTGCTGAGAGTAAAATCACACTTCGGGTCTTGATGTAATAAATACATCTTTCAAAAAGTACTGTTCAATTAAGACAAATTTCAAAGTGAATATTACATGTTTGTTCTATCACCAGAATTAAAGGTTCCTATTCAATAAAATAAAAGGGTTTGATATCTAGCAGTGAAGCCAAAATGACACTTTGGCCTCTATTATGAGGATGTGGTTACCTGTTTTCAGTGCTTCCTGCGCAGACAGGAAGCAGCATGTGAAATTAGAATTCACAGTAGGGAAACCGATGGACATTGGGAGAGTCTGTGTAGGTTCACTGGGAAAAGCCATGTCTGCATTTCTGGAAATAGCTGAGAAGACAGCTAAGAGGAGAAGGTAAAACTATGAAAGGGAACTTGGTGGCGAGAAGGAAGGGAAGTGGGTGGAGATACTGAAATAAAGAGCTGCGGAATGGTGACCAGAAGGTTGCTACTGAAAAGGAGAGTCACTTGGGTGGAATGATAAAGGAGAGGTTCATAGAAGCAGATGAAATGCAGACAGATCCGATTTAACTTCATCATAAAGATATCAGGAGACAGTGAAGAGTTTTGAGGAATAGAAGGAAATCATGAAATCTATAGTTGAGCCCAATTAACTGATGGCAGATTAGACTGTGGGAGGAAATGGAGACAAAAAGATCTGTAGGTCAATGACTGTCAATTTACCATGCCTCAAAGACCTCCCAGGGAAGATGATACAACAACAAGAGTAACATACCCACGCAGGTCCTATCCCAGAAGGCAGGTCCTTGCCTTGCCTTCACTTACTATTGTTTCAGCCTGAGGGACATGTACAGGCCCCCAACTCACCGCAACAACAGCGACTACATAATCTCAGGGTTCTTAGCCCTGGTCATTTCGATGAACAAAGCTCAGGAGATCCTACTGTGTGGATAGAGGTGAGAGCCACTAAGTGAGGTTCCTGTAAAAATAGGGCTCTGTGTGACATGCAAGTTTGTGGGGTAGCAGGTGGAAAGGAAAGGAAAGTAATGCTATGAGGGGCACTCTGAAAGTCTGTTGACAGACTTTTAACTACACAGGGAAGAATATTAACTTCCCAATTCTAGATTTAAAAATTATTGGCTTTTGTATTGGCCTTTCTCCCCTTTCTTTTATTCTTCAATGGTCCTCTTCCTCCTTTATAAACAAACTTGTACAGTCAGAAATCAAAGATGTGAGGTTTCTCTTGATAACTATTTATTTTTGGTGATTGAATTAGTACAGATTGGTAAATTATTCACAGTCACAAAAAGCGCTTACACAGTATGGGTCCTGCTTATCCAAATCCTCTATGACACTGATCTTTAATTAGTGATTACGATGCCAATTATAGTTTTGAAATATAAATGGAGTTTCTTTGGAGAACTTCTCAAGCTCTAAGCCTGGTGTATTTATTTAGAATAAAATAAATTTCAATAAAAACAGACAGCTAACTTGAGAGTCACATTCTTCTAGGTTTAAGGCATTGAGATTGGACATGGGCTGTGATGCTGCCCCAGCACATGAGTGGAGAGCCTATAGTAATAAATGTTTTGTTTTTTTTTTTTACTCACTAGACAACAGCAGGGTCACTGCTTACACCCTGGGACACATTCTTTCAGATAGGCCCACTCAAAGTTGTCAGATATTTTAGAGTAAGATATTACGTGCTGATACTTTATAGATATTTTGCACAGTGATCTAATTTCTCACCAATTTCAAAAGAATGTGCCCAATTGTACAACTCAAAACAACTGTGACATTCATGCAACAATCTGCCTCCTGCCAATAAAAGCCTCAGATCTTCAAGGGGGCCGGTCCCCCCATGCCCACGATCCAAAGGGGTAATAGGCCTTTATGTTAGCAAACAGATTCTTTTAGGTATGTGTTTAGGGTTGGGAGGCAGAGATCGGTTTTAAAAAAGGAATTTGATGCTTGTCCTTTGCATGGCAAATGCTTTAAAAAAAACTTCTCTTTAAGTTAGGGAAGATCCTGGGATACTACTTTTTAATTTAATGGCTATGCAGTGATTGGGAATATTCTGACATTTTCCACCCATAAGGCAGTAGGAAGAGCACAGGCAGCTGGGGGCACACCCAGTGTGACAAATACTCCAAGGCTATCTGTATCTGTAACCATCACTACCAAAACCACTCAGTACAAGGGGTTGCCTCCTCAGATTCCTTTGGATTGCTACAAGGCTGCCTTTGTCTGTCAGGATTTTGCTTGGAAGAAACTGCAGTTCATCCCTGAAAATGAGGTCACTGTCCCCTAGCACATGCAAGACAGGGTTAGCATCTTCATCCTGGGCCCTTGGCCAGAAAGGCCCCTGCTGTCACACAACGCAAACCTGCCACAGTGTCTGTGCATCACGGCCCCTCTGAAACTGGACCGCAAACAACATTCCCATCTTATCTTTACGTAAAGGGCAGTGGGAATTGGCTTAACAAAATAACTATAGTGCTGGCAGGATTTTGTTTTTACAAAGGTGGTGTTTTTAAGAGATTCACTTCGCCATACTGATAAAACCCATCCTCATCAAGTCTGTCTACTGTGACCTAGTTTGCATCAAAGGGAAGATCCAGAATCTTGGCCCCTTGCGAAATCTTTTCTCACCCAGATTCCAGATCCCTACAGATTCTTCTGGACACTATTAGAACTAAAACAAATACTAAGAAGAAAGATGTCTTCTGTAGGAAAAATAAGAAATAATGAAAAGAAATCTTTGTATTAATACAATTTGAGAAGCTGAAAGAAGGCAGTAATTAAATGATAAATTGTCTGGATGTGAAAGGGAAAATAAAAGGTACACATTGATGGTTACAGAATAGACACAGAGATATTAAGAAGAATAAAGGAAACGGAGAAGCCAAAGAACTTATATGCACGACACAGGGCCATGAACTAAGGGGGGCATTGCCGGAAGAAATGGGGTACTGGGTAGAGGGGGCAAAAGGGGGAAATTGGAACAACTGTAATAGCAAAATAAAGAAAATCTATTTAAGGGTAAAAAAAGTTTGAATATTGAAAAAAAAGAGCATGCTGGGTGGTGCTGTTGGGTGCGTGGGTATTTTTCAGCATGAGGTTGCTTCTGTTTAGCTACAAAACAGGACTGATTTACTTGAGTTTGACTGAAATTTTCTGAGAACATCAAGTAAAAATTTCAAGAGCCAGTTTCAGCTGCCTCTCAAAGGATATTAAATCATATGTCTTAATACTATGACATCAATTTGTAATCTTTTGTCCTGATTTATTGTAGCACAGGGAAGAATTTCAAACCACTTGGACTTTAAAGTTTTGATTTAAAAACTTTCCTCATGCTATAGAAGTTGCAAAGTATCTTAGTGTGCTTGGACACAGATTATGTCCTAACATAATGACATATGTTTGGTAAAATGCTATAAAGGATGTTAGGAATTAAAAGATCCAACAGACTTTAGATAGAATCATGGCCTAAAGAACAGCTGAGTTCCCTCCTTCCCTGAGAAGCTTCATAATATTGTGCATTGTGAAAGTTATCTAACAGCTAGGTAACAGCTAGGTAAATAGCTTATTTCCCAAACAAGCAAAATCGAAAGTGTTAATAAAAAGTTCTATTGTAGCCAGAGTTAATGCAAGATGTAGAAAGAGGTGTAACTCTTAATCCAAGAAGTATTTTTGAAACCTAAAATGAAAACAAAAATCTTTCACTTTCTCTTATTCAAGGAATCTTAGAACACAGAGTTTGTCTTCACTTACATAAGAGTGAAGTTATACAACAGTAAAACGTTAACCTTAACATTCATCCATATTTATTTTTGGTTATTCTGAAATGTAAAGATCCCAATAGAGAGTAGCCTGGGAAAATAACCACAGATGAAGAAATCATTTCTGAAAAGTATGTTTTGTAGGTATCTTCATTACCAGGCTTGTCTGAAACCTCTTCTGTGTTTAGACATGTTTCTGGTTACCTCTTGAGACCAAGAGGCACAAGAGAAATGCTGTATGTTGCTTTGGAAAAATCAAGTCTATTTGCAGCAGTCTAAGTGCTCAGCAATTCAGCCCTGGAGAATTTTCTATTTTTCCTATCTTAATCCGTAGAAGTGGAACATTACTATGAGGAAGATTTAGTCCTTTTGGAACTGTGCATTACCTTTATGTTAGGAAATGATTTTCCCTGTTGAGTTGAAGACAAGAATGCAACTGCATCAAATAGCAATTGGTGTTGGTTTCTGACACATGTATTTTGTGAATAACAGGCTCTCCAAAACAAAGGACTGAAACCTTTTTGGTTTGTCAGGCAGGAGACCTGAACAATCATGAACAAAGTGCTGAACAACCATGGAGAGCTAGTGGGGTCTTACACTCTCTCATTATCCATTATTTCTTCCTCTTCTCTTTCTATTCTTCATTCGGTTCATCTATCTCAATTATTTCCCACATGAACATGTCTTTTAAGAACTTCTCGGCTGTTCTCCCATGTGCGAGGCCACCTAGAAAATATTTAATACTTAATCTCTAATCCATTGTTTACCCAGGGAAGTGGCTGTCTTAAACCATAAGGCTCTCCCATCCTTGGAAGGATCAGTTGACATGTGCCTTGTCATACCATCATGTGTTTCAGCATGAGGGACATGTACAGGCCTGCAACTCACCTCAACGATGACTATATAATCTCAGGGTTCTTTGCCCTAAACTAGTAAACTGGTAAGCAAAGATTCAATACAGTATTAATTATACCTTAGTCCTAATAAACAAGAAATGTTTCTATTTTTCATACACATCTTATTTTTTGAGGTGTGTAGAGATCATCAAATCATCTCTATTTGTGTGAAGAGGAAGCTGAAGCAAAAAGAGGCATGATTTGCTTAACGAGAGGCATGATTTGCTTAACTAGTTAGAAAATGGCTAAAAAATACAATTTGGGATTGCTGGATTTAATGTTCTGCCCAGTACCTCAGGGTACAAGAACAAGAATAAATTATCCCAATCAACACAGGGGTAGTCATATTAGTGTTTGAGTATCTTCAGATAAATAGCCAGGTGTGAAATTACTAGGTCATATGGTAATTCTACTTTTAATTTTTTGAGGAACCTCCATATTGTTTTCCACAAAGGCTGCAACAATATATAATCCCACCAAGAGTGCCTAAGGGCTCCCTTTTTCCCCACAACCCCTCACCAATAGTTATTATTTGTTGATTTGATGATTACCATTCTGATAAGTGTGAGGTGAAATCTTATTGTGGTTTTAATATGCATTTCCCTGATGACTAGTGATGTTGAGCATCTTTTCATATGTCTATTAGCCATCCACATGTCCTCTTTGGAGAGATACCTATTTGGGTCCTCAATGCCAATTCAAAAAGACACATGCATCTCTATGTTCACTGCAGCATTATTTATAATAACCAAGATATGAAAGCTAACTAAGTGAATGTGTATAGATAAACAGATAAAGATGATGTGGTACACATGTACAATGGAATATTAGTTGGCCATAAAAAATAATGAAATTTTTACCATTTGTGACATGGATGGACATAGAGAATATTATGTTAAATAAAAATAGAAAAAGCCAAATGCCGTAGGAGTTAGTACTTTTAGACCCTAAAAAAATAAACAAAACAGAAAGAAACTCTTAGATATAGAGAACAGATTGATGGTAGCCAGCTGGGAGGAGTGGCTTGAGGGGATGGGTGAAAAAGATGAAAGGATTAAGAAGTACAAATTGCCAGTTATAAAAACTGTAATGGGAATGTAAAGTACAGCATAGGAAATATAATCAATTACATTGTAGTAACTATGTAGGGTGTCAGGTGGGTATTGGACTTATCAGGGTTGCTCTGTAAGGTCTATAAATATCTAATTACTATATGTTGTACAAATTTCACTAATAGTATTATGTCAACTATAATTGAAAAGTTAAAAGAAATTTAAAGAATGAATTAGTCCAGAATTTTATGGTTTAACTAGTAAAATAAACGTAGCCAAAGATTTTCCTGCCAGACTCCTAGGTTGAATGGGATCTTCAAGGTCAACTGGTCCAACCACCCTTTCCCTCAGATACTGTGCATGTAGTAGTACCTCTCCCTGCACAGTCAGTCAAATACACATTGTGACCCATACCTCACAAATGAAAAGGGCTAAAAATGACAGGTAGCTTTTTCTCTTAGATGCCAAATGAAGTTTCTCTTAGCGCTCAGTATAATAAATAGTATTATGTACTAAGACTTTGAGTCTGTGGGCACAACAATAACAAAGTGCAGAATCCCTTATGAATGCACCTTGTAATATTAAGATATTGTTACTTATCACTTAGGAAATGCACAGCAGTTACTTCTGCCATTATATATGGTGGATTATACATGCCAACTGTTTGGGATGTTTTCCTTTATTTGGTATGTTATGAATTAGAAGAAGGATGTAAGGGCTTCATGCCAAAGGATCCTTGTTATGTAGGAGGTATTGGCATGGGCCTTCAATTATTTAATCCATGCAACTATTCACATTTTAAGATTAGCAACTGAAACCAGCGATAAGCTAAAATTGGTAGATACCAGGAGAAAAGAGAAAGGATTTACTTAAGTAGATGAAAACTTTCCCACCAGTTTTTTGTTTGTTTGTTTGTTTGTTTGAGATCAGGAAAAATAGTTTGGCTGTAAGTGTGGACAGACAATATTTCAAACATAACTATTTTCTTCTAACACATAAATATACTTTATATGGTGGGAATCAGTCAGGAAACCACAGTACACTGGACTGAGCTTTCTGGTCAGATAATTACAGGCCTGGGCTTGAAAGCCCAGGGGGATTGGAGGGTGAGGCCCACCACACCAGAGGGAGAGGAGGCGTGCGTTAGAGTGTGAGGAAAGGTTCTTGAATTTATCATCCTCAAACATGTACCAGCTGGTGCAGCTGGAGCCTTGCTGGTAAATGGGACTATCTGCCTTTTCTGGGGCTTGTGGCAGGGACGTTTGCACACTGATTCTTTTTCAAACCAGTACACCCAAATCTTACTGCTCTGTCCATTTAAATTGTTCATGTCTGTCTGAGTCCATGATCAACACAGGGGTCTTAGCTCTTGGTGAGGAACACACTTGTAGCTAAAAGAAGTTCTTATTTGAATAAAGAAAGAATATATTTTAAAACAGATTAGGTCACTAGTGAAGTCAGAGACAGATATATAGATATACAGATAAACAGGTTGATTTGTGAATCTTAAATAATCTTCAGGCAACATTTATATTTTTCCTGGACAAGATTTATAAGAAAAAGTCTTAACAGTTTTATATTGAATAGAATAAAATGGAAGAGAGACAAAAAGAGCATGTAATGCCAAGATGTGCAGAGGATATTTCTTAAAGTACAATGAAAACATGTGGTAAAGATAATAAAGAAGGATGTTATTTTTTATTACATAAAGTAAAACAGTTACAGCAGATTTTATCCCAAAGTTGAGGTAATCATTGGCATATGTAGTCACAAGTATTCATAACATGGTGACTTCAAAATATTTGGCTATATTATAGTCTAATAGCTAAGACACTACAAGGATCTGAAGAACTGCCCTTCACATATGAAAATGAAGGTGCTAAATCAGGGTTAGCATATCATACATAATTTTTAAGTGTCTGAAGGATGTGATGGATTAGTTTAGCTTTATCAACAAATCAATATAGTTTGTTGACTTCAGAGTTCAGACTCTAGAATACCTGGCTCTGCAATTTATAAGCCGTGTGACGTTGGACAAGGTACTTAAACACACTATACCGTAGTTTCCTTATTTGTAAAATGAGAATAGCAATAAAATTTAATTTACTAGATTACTGTTAGGATTAAGGGAGCTACTATACACAAAGCAGTTAGAAATGGCTTGGTACACAGTTGGTTTTTGGTTAATAGTATATCTCATTATCAAACATTTCTTAAATTATTATTAGCTTGCTTGGTTATGGCTATAGTCAGGAGAGTCCAGTGAACATAACTGGTCATACAGGGATTGTGAATATGATTATTTAACCAACGCTTTCAGTAATTGTCCAGAATAGTGGTTCTTAGACTTGTTTGTCTTGGTCCCTTCATACTCTATTACTGAGGATCACCAAAGAGCTTTGGATTAAGAAGATTATAACTGTTATTATTTCCTGTATTAGAAGATAATACTGAGAATTAAATACTAACATATTAAAAATAACAATAACATGCTTATTACACAGTAACATAAAATATATGAGTATATCTTTAAAAAAAAAAAACTATTTTCCAAAACAAAAATGTTGAGAAGACTGGTACTGTTTTCTAGTTTTGCAAATCTCTTTAATGTCTGACAATAGAAAACAGATTTTTGTATCTACTTCATACAGTTTGTGATCATGTGTTGTTTTGCTGGAAGTACGTAAAGGAAATCTGGCCTCAAGCAGATCATATAGGTAGAAAAGGGGGGACCTCACTGCAAGTGGAGCACACTGGCAGGGTCTCGGGGATATTCAGTGGTTCCTGACCACACTTCGAGGGTGGCTGGTCTACAACAAAGCTGTCAAGGACTGACCTCATGGTATGGAGGTCTACCACCTCCTAACATGAAGACAAAGCTCAAGTTAAAGCAGTGCTGCCATTTTTATCAAGTCCAGACCAGGATCCCGCTAATCGCTGCCTGCTCACGGCCTTCACAACCCTCCTGCTTCGGCCCTCTCCCTGCTGATAAGATCTTTCAAGTGTCCTCCTCCCCATACTCCAAATAATCTGACGCAACTACACATTTCCAGTGGGTAACACTGCCCTCAGAACACCAATTTAATGTTAGTCAAAGTGACATGTGAGAAATGAACAACACATCCCATTGCAATTAGTGCCGCCATATCAAAAAGATAGCATAAAAATTTTTATAAACAACTTGTCGTTGTTGTGTAAACACAACTATAGATACAGATCCTGTGTTCTGGGAAACTTCTAGACTGGAAAACAATCTCATTTGGATCGCTAAAATGGGAAGTTAATTAGTACCTCCTTCTGTTCAAAATATTTTAAAATACATCTTGCTCCCTCTCTGCCTCTCTCCCTTCCCCTCTCTCTAAAAATAATAAATAAAATCTTTAAAAATATTTTTTAAACTATTCAGGTACTTTAAACAACTGTCTCTTATTATAAGACTAAATGGTGGCCAGAAGGCTAAACATTAAATTTTAAGTCAAATCTATTTAATGTTGTGGCTCCTTTTCAGCTATATAATTAACTCCAAATTGTAACTGGATTGAGTTGTAAATGAATTCAAATACTGTTGATGAGATGCTTAAAATTATAACAGGCTGCATTCTTTAAAGATGAGGATTTGTTTAAAAATTCTAACAAACATTTATTGAGTGCTTAATATGTGCCAGGCTCAGGGGGTCAAAAGATGACTAAGACATAGTCTGTGTCTAAAAGTCTACAGAATTCAAAGTAAAATTTTGCTTATTGATACACATTTTCAAAAATATTACAGAAGTACAGAAACATGGAAATCTGTAATATATTAAAATGCTGAGTCAGAGTAAAATATAATCAAGATTTCAAGACTGAATAAAATGGAAGCAAAGTAATTTTAAACATTATTGACTTTTTATGCTTTTTAAGTTGGTCACATCACTCACTCACTTATCACTTGACCAAAAAAAAAAAAAAAAGCATTCACTTCTCAAAATTATTGTGTAGAAATGAGTGTCTATCATGAATATCTACATAGACCTTCACTTAATAGCCAAAAGTCAATCCTGAAATAAAATAATTAAATTCTTTCTAGGTTTTTATGTTTAATAAGTGATTAATCAGCAGTTATAGATATGCTCTAAAATTAATTATATAATCTAATAATAAGATTAGTAGTGGTCTAATTGAAGATGGTTTAGTTTTTATTATTAGACTTTACAGTATATTCTGAAGTCAAGAGTAAAAAATTATTTGTATTGGCATAAAGTTGGCAAATACATTTTTTTACTTTGTGGCTAATATCTGTTCAAAAAGGCATGGCATTTTGATTTTGATTTGCTTTTGTCTTATAAATGTTAGTTAAACTTAATTATCATCCAATTTATAACAGAGAAGGTTGTAGTTTAATGTTTTCACATATAAGAGAGCAAATTTAGTTGAAAAGTAGACATCATATACATATTTAAAATTTTACATTTCAAAACAAGAAATTATAGTCTCAGTAGCAAAAAGACAAGTTAATATTCTTTGAGTTTGACTATATAAATTCTTCTACTTGCTCCCAATATCCTGAATATTAATAAAATTAACAATTCTCCCAATAATTATACATATTTATTAATTGATTGTTGAAAAGCAGACACACTAACTACAACACATGTGAATTGGAAGACAAAAAAATAAAATAATGCCAAGGATTTCTATTTGGTATTATAGAGTATATTTTATAAATAAAAATAATCTTAAAAATCATAATAAATAATTCCCAGCTATTGAAAGTTCTTACCTTTAGTTGCCTCAAAATGCACATTAAAACTGTATTAATTTGAGCTTTGCTCAATATTGGATGGAGTCTAGCTTTTTTTAAATGAGCATTATTTAAGAACTCAAATTTAAGAGTTAATTTTTTATCAATCATTTATAGCAGAATTAGTTCTTCCATAAAGACTTGATCATTAACAACCCATTACAGTCCCTAAAACTGATAAAAATATGCACACACATCTACCTTTCGAGAAGGTTTGTGCAGCAGATGTTTCACAATAACAACTTGTAAAATCAATGCAAGTTTCTTCCAAAATATAAACTGAACTAACCTACAGAAAATATCTCAACAATACAAACCAAACAGAAGTAGTAGGATATATTAATGATGACTTGTTAAAATGGAATTATCTACTATACCCTCTTTGCAAGGATTTTATCCATAGTTCAGCTCAGGCAGACAGACTGTTCAGTCTTCCATTCAAGTCAGAGATGAAACCAGAGACAAATAATTCTTATTCATTGTCCAACTAAACCCAGTACAGCAATAGTATATGCTACTCTGTTGTGACGGGACTTCTGTGTAATGTGCCGGGTCACTGCCCTTCCAGAGTCACTGCTTAGGGCAGGGTAATTTCAAATTCAGTCTGTCATTTTATTACACATTTTTAAACAGCATGCCCACCAAAACAGAAAACGCTGCACATATGGGCTCACATCAAATGGGTTAGTTGATATATTCTGACATGAGGCAGAAACAACATGGTCTGCTTCTATTTGAGCTTTCCCTTTCAGATCCCAGATCTTTTTTTTCTTTTAATTAACTCATTAATCCATAAAAAGCCAAAGCTTGTCAGGTACATTCTGTAAGATTTGTTATATTTGCACTTGGCTCAAAACTTTTTAGCAATTAGTATTTCTCAAAGCCAAGCCTCACTAGGTAATCTGCGAGTGTCATTATGATTACATGTAAAATTTTCAGTTCCACAGCTAATGGAACAGAATGCATAACCAAAACTCAACACAGTTCCTAGTTTTTGACAGGTGAGTCAATTATTTCTAGAGTGCCATAACATGATTTTTAGAGTTTATCTACCTATATAACTTACATTACTAATAAGTTATAATTAATGTCAGGGATTCATGAACAATACTTTTATTCACAAATCTCCAAGCTTAACTTGCAAAGGCCTTTCTCAGAGGCACACAGAATGTTTGCAAAATCTCAGGATAAAATCTCATAAATGTCTACTCCAGAATACAACATCATTCTGGAAAGGTTATGAAAAAATATTCTTTGCTAAAAGATCACCCTATCTGTAAAAATGCAAAGATTGAAACTAAATCCATTTAAAATAAGGTCCAAAAGTGTTGCTTTTTACTAGAAAATCACAGTTCTTTTCTCAAAATTATTAGCATATCTTACTACCTGATAGTAGAACTATTACCAATGCTCTTATTTCTTATGTTTCCTTCTATTTACTATAACGATCTCACTAACGTTTGCTAACCAAATGTTCATTTTATGCTCAGTATTTAATATATTGTATTAATAGTAAATACTATATACAGCACATGTGTGTTCTCATCGGCACTAACTGAAACAACAGAAACAGGAAATCACATGAAATCTTGAACTATGCCATAATCTAAATAGTATTCAATTAATTCCTTAGAATCAAACTTCAAAATTTTATAAAATATAAAGCAAAGATTTACTCCTATTTCCCATGTAGCAACCCTCAAGGGGAGCATGGGTTACTGTGCTGATTCTTTAAAATTTAACAAGATGACATATTTATATTTATAAGCAAATCTAAAACAGAAATAAAATTACATTCTGCAACCTCTAATTACCTCTTTCATCAACCATGAGTTTCCAAAACAAATTTTAACTGTATGGTGCTCTTCCCCTCAACTCTAAAATTCCATATTCCCCCTTGAAATTAATATCCCAGGGAAAGCTGAGTTTTAAAGCCTGCAGATTTCTCTTGAGAGAAGAGGGAAGACTTAAACCTTCTTACATTCTTGGGTCCACGGGACCCTTCTTGCACCCCGAATCACTCACCATCTGTTTTCATTTAATTAGGCATCCTCTTATGACAGGCCTGAGCTGAGCACACTCCAGCACACTCCAAATGACATCAGAGGCAAAACGTACCTAGAATCCAGATCTGGGCAAAACAGAACGAAAGGACAGCCCATGGTCCCCCACACTCTGAACTGAGGCGATCCATGGTGCAGACAGGCCTGCGTCCTTCCTATCCGGCAATAAACATTTTTAAAAGGACAACTACCCACAACAAAGCAGCACTTCTGTAAGGAAAAAGCATTTCATTCCGAAACTGTAAATGCTTACTTGTTCTGGGAAGCTCTCTCCCTCATCCACTGCCATTCTGTGTGGCCAAGTATGAAACCTGATAACTCAATTAGTTAACACTTTGGACTGAGCATTGGGTCTAAAAATATCTGCGTTGGAAAATGTAAAGGTTTCCCCTACCTCCTACTAAAGAGGTAGAAGCTCATCAGAATTTTCTGAACTCTGAAGGGGTGGCGGGGGGCAGACAAGAGTATAAAAGGTGCCTTCCAGATAATGTAGCACCTCCCAGAACTCCCCATTGACTTACCATATTTGTGGCTTCCAGTCAAGCTCAGTGTATTTACTCATGATATGGGGAATACCGAAAATAGCAGGGCAATCAGCTGGAAGCATACCCTGGCTGCTGGGAATCACTCATGAAACCAGCTTTTGTCATTGTGCTTATCAGCAGTTTTCTCTGACATTCCTTCCAAAGACAATACCACCCTTTTCTCCTCTGCCTCTGGAATCTAGTCAGGCCTGCCCTTTAACTAGAGGGTTCTTAAAGAGGAATTTCTTTCACTACATTAGCTTTACTATTAAATATATATGTCTGCACACACACACACAGTGAAAGTGGACTATACTGCCAATGAGAGATATCTGAAGGCAAATACAATCGATGAAAAATTTAAAAACCTAGCACTAGCCCTGGCTGGTGTGGCTCAGTGGATTGAGCACCAGCCTGTGAACAAAAAGGTCGCCAGTTTGATTCCCAGTCAAGGCACATGCCTGGGTTGCAGACCAGGTCCCCAGTTGGGGGCATATGAGAGGCTACTGGTTGCTCTTTCCCTCCTCCTCTTTCTCCCTCCCTTTCCCCTCTCTCTATAACTCTTCATATATATATTTGGTACTTTACAAAACTCATGTATGAAATTAGAAAAAAAGATCATTGAATGCTTCTCGCTTGTTGTTTAACTGATTGAATTCAGTTCATCAGAATTTGGGGTAGATAAGACTTAGGCAACTTTTTATTAGTCTTATACTTACTTGAGTTCAAGAGCCAAAATCCTGAAAAACCCACAATCATAATAAATTGCATTTATGTTTCATTTCAAATGGTGCTAACCAATAGCTCCCTGAAACCTGTGAGGTTTCAAGTAAAGTGTCTGACTTCACTCATAAGTCTATTTGTTCAACACAGATTTACAAAGAGCCTACTACTTCACTACTCGGGTCGGTGCTCTGGTGTGGTAGGCAGAGAAAGATAATGAACAGAATAGAGAAAAATCCCTGACTTGATGAAGCCTATGAGGTCTGTCCAGAGGGTATCCAGACATGTATTATGAAAAATAAAGACAGTATTGAAGAAAGATTCAAGAAACACTATACATAGGACAACGATGCCTCAGTGCCCTTCCAAATGGGCACCCTGGGACCTCACAGTTCTGCCAAATGCCCACTGTATTTTCCTGAATCTCATTGACAGTCTGAAATCACCTCTCTTTCAAAAGTGATTTTGGTCAAGAAAAGGCCAGAAGTCACAGGGGCCAAGTCTGGGCTGTAGGGAGGCTGAGTCACTGGGATGATTTGATGTTTTGCCAAAAAACTCTGCAAGAAACATGATGCATAAGTGGGCACATTGTCATGATGAAGCTGCCAGTCACCGGTTTCCCATAGCTCTGGCCTTCTGAATCATGTGAATAGTTTCCGTGGAGAAATGTTCAAGCTTAACACAAAATTTGATGCAGATCTGTTGCTCTACTTGCTCAGTCATTTTGAATGTGAAGGCCTCACAGTACCCATGCTCACTCAACGGTGTCTGCCAGCCCCACTGACTAGCAAAGTCGTCACTATTTGTGCATACTAGTCTACTCTCCTTGGCTGCCAGGTTACATTGATGTCATGCAAACCATTCTCCTTTTATTAACAATGGTTGGACTTCTTCCAGACGAACCTCAGGATATACCAGCAGCATGGGACAGACTAAAATCCTTAAACATAGGAACTTATTGCATTTGATCAGTAGGGTAAGTACTGTAGGCAAAATACAGCAAGAAAAGGGCATCATAAGTATGTGTTTAAGAAGTGGGTGGTTAAGCTGAATACTAATAATAAACATCTATGGGGTAAAATTTTATATTAATACTATGTTGAACCATATAAAATTTGCATTTTCATAGGTCAAGTCCAGATGTATGTCACTAATTTCATGTGGTTCAATCTAATAATATAATAATATTATTATTAAATAGTTACTAAGAAGGCACCAGCCTGCCAACCCAAAAGTTGCTGGTTCTGTTCCCCAGCCAGGGCACATAACCAAGGGGCAAGCCAGGTCTCCAGCCAGGTCAATAGCTGGAGGCAGGTGAAAGGCAATCATACATTGATGTTTCTCTCCCTCTCTGCCTCTCTCCCTTCCTCTCTCTCTGGAAATAATAAATAAAATCTTTTTAAACAAGTTACTAAGTATTTTACATCTAGGCATTATAATAATTAATTACATATTTTCTTTTAGTCCTCATAGCTATACTGTGAAGCAATCTTTATCTCTACATTAGTGAGATAGAAACTAAAGTTCAGAAAGTTGAGGTAACTTGCAAAGGTCACCAGCTAGCAAGTAGTAATAAGGATTTGAATCTGCTTCTATGATTCTAAAGGGAAGGTCATGCGCTGGCAACAAATAGGAAATTGAGGTTTTCCTTTGGCCCTCATTGTGTTTTAAACTATAGTTAGTTGCCAACACTTAAAAATTAAGAGTTTTCAGGCCCTGGTTGGTGTGGCTTTGTGGATTGAACCCTGTGAACCCAAGTGTCACTGCTTCGATTCCCAGTCAGGGCGAATACCCAGGTTGAAAGCCAGGTACCCAGCTGGAGGCAGGTAAAAAGCAACCACACATTGATGTTTCTCTCTCTCTCTTCCTCCCCACCCCTTCTCCTCTTTAAAAATAATGAATAAAATCTTTTTAAAAAATTGAGAGATTTCATACCAAGGGCTAGAGTCCCTGAATAATAATAATAATAATAATAATAATAATAATAATGCAAGAAACTATCATTCTGAGCCCATGTTTCCGTTGGGCCCACAGTCTCCTGGTGTTGAGTGATGGCTTCCCATCTCAGCTCTCAGTATTCCCTACTGCATCACCCCCTGACAGTAGTTATTTGGCTGCCCACAGACACTTGATTTTGGGCCTCTGTTCTCAAGTCTGTGCTTCTGATCATAGTGCTAGTGACTCCCAAGGGAGTGTGACACCCCAGCAGAGCATGGGACAACCAAGAGAGCTGTGACACTCTGGCATTCCTTTGAAATGCCTGGGGGAGTTTGCTCATTATAAACTATACCTCTTATCCTTTCCTCTCTCCCACATTCATTCCTTTAATGCAGTCACCACATGTTGGATAAGGACCCAGAATGTACTGCAAACTAGGCTTTGGCAGGAGAAACCAGGCAGGCATTTTTTAACTGACAGATGTAGCCAGTCACCTGCGGAACACAGCAAGTCTGGGCCACCTGCTGCAGGCATGAGATGGGAAGGGGCAGAGTTGGATGGGGGAAGGTCCCATCGGCTGAAGCTCTGGAGAAGGTGAGGCTGGCTTAAGAGACCCTCACCGTCCCCAGGCCCAGTGCTGCCTGATGAAGACCACAATCGTCCCCAGTCGAACACTTGGCTGCATCCTCAGGCCCAGCTCTTTCTTCTGGGGTTACAGACTTCTTTCCAATGACATCTGCCACATTTCTTGTCTTCTTCAAAATTGTCCTTTATGTCTGGTGTTAACCACACCTGGTTCTTCTAGGATGCTGGGAACCTGGGAGTCCAGACATGTGGATCTGCCACTCGGATCCCATAGGCAGTCCCTACTGTCTACAATGGAAATCAGAAAGCAAGATGTCCAGCTCCAGGCAGGTCACCAAAGCCCCCTATCCATCTGGGTGCCCCCTAAGGAACTCACATTGGTGTTTCATCATGCTTACTGGTAAGGCATGGCTTTCTCACATCTAATTTAGACCTCTCCCAGTGATTTCTTAATCATCTGCATTCAATGAGAAGACAAAACAGTTTGTTATTGTCTTCCAAGTGTCCAAAACCATTTTTTGGGCTATCTAGAAAAAAAACAATCACTGTAATTATAATAAGAATAATAAGAATAACAATTCCCATAATTGTGTCTTTCAACTCATCCCCTGGCCGGGACATTTTGTTTCCCAAACTACCGTGGCCCATCTGACAGATACTGCAGCTGCAAAAGGAGCAGCAGGGACAGAGGCTAACATCCCCTCCCGGTAAGCACGGGCCGACCTGCCGGGCGGTGTAGCTGAACCTGGGGGCTGGCAGGTCCACTGAAAAACTACATGCTTTCTCATGGGATATGCTGCTACCATCTCCTACCTCATGAGAACAAGTGTGTCCTACCTCTCAAGCAATCCCAATATTTGGAAAGACATTTTGACACGAAAGACAAGCAGCAGAGTAAATTATCGTCTCAGAGATCACGTCATCAGAGCCCATCATCATTTTAAAGTTGAAGAAATGGAAGCCTGGAGTGGAGCATCGTGAATCAATGATGTGACTGTTCCCAGAATGCATGATAGTATTCTTTCAACAAGCAGAAAGGCTTAGGGTATTCACACAGGGACTCAAATTACAAAATGACAGTCTACTTGCAATTTGCAAGCTGCAATACTACTGTTCAACCCAGGTGCGCAAAGTTCATGAAGTCGATGGTGGAGCATCGCTTTCAGTATCGATCATTTGAGGGCTCAGACTAAGGATCAGAAATCTGCATCAGGCTGTGCGAGACAGCTCAAACAAAGCGAAGCCTAGTGAAGCTCTTCCGCATGGTTTGGATGGCCTTTTCCACCAGCCTAGGGCGCTAAGAGGAACCAGGGATCTTGTGTTTGCTCATGTCAAACCACCCTGGGCCCTGAGCCATGCGGTGAAGACTGGCCAGTGAAGTTGTCTCTGCAGAGGATGAATCTGGGCCATGTGGCGGGCTGGAGCCGGGGGTGTGGCAGGCTGGAGCCGGGGATGTGGCGGGCTGGAGCCGGGGATGTGGTGGTCTGCTGGGAACCTCGGCCTTCGGGGTCAACAGGCTGCTGCCCGGTGCTTGAGATCCTCCACAGGCCCTTCGCTCTGCCTGCAGGTTGTCAGCGCTCAGGGCAGGCTGTGCCTTCCTGTCGCCAGCCCTTCACCAAAGGTGCCTAACACATGTTTCAGAAAGGAGGAAGGAGGCACAGAGCAGCAGTGGTGGTAGCCTCTGAGTATTTAGTAGATCGCAGAGGTAATCTTCAATGTCAAAAACCACTTCAAGTAAGAAAAAGAAGGTGTTTGGGCCTTTGCTGGAATTGTTTTTGAAATCCCATTTCATCACAAATCCTTTCAAGATCCAGCAGATAAATGCCTGAAGAGCTGCCCCTTTCCCATCCTGTCCTTTCTGAAAATGGGCCACCCATGCACCAACTTTTAAACTGTGAGTCGGGTTTGTCTTGAGATGTTGGTAATGTCCGGGACAGGGAGTCTTCCCACTGAGGCCGAAGGGCCAAAATTGATCTGCCACAGCCCATGAACTATAACTGGCTTTTAGATTTTTAAATTACTGAAGTTAAAAGAATAATAATATTCTGTGAAACGTGGAAATAACAGGCAATTTAAGTTTCAGTGCTTACAGAAAGTTTGGTAGGAATATTCAGGATACTGTTATGTCCAACAAAACGTAAAATACTTATTATCTGCTGATTTTCAGAGAAAGTTTGCTAACCCCTGATCTGCCAGGGGGCTGGAACTTGTGTCCCTGTGATGCATTTTTTGAAAGGCAATGAAGTATCCCATGTACCAATGTGCTGTCTGGCCTCTGAGATTGAAAAATGACCCCAGCAGGACGCATTCTTCACCCATTAGCTTTGCACAATGCAAAATACCACTTTTTTCTCATGTAATAATTAAAAGCATCAAAATGCTCATAATTTACTCTGTGTGTTACACACAAAATATTGAGGGCCTAGGGTCTGTAGAATTCCAGTTCAATATTCAGCATAAACATAAGGTGTTTTGTAAAAGGGAAAAATAATGACAGCATTTCAATCACCGATGTGACTCCTGAAAACTTGTAGTAACACAGTGTGCTCTCTCTTTCCCTTGTTTTCCCGGTTCTTTCAAGCTGAGACGATGACAAGGCATTATTCACAGGAACACATGGAAAAAGCAGCTCACTGAACTTTTTCAGAGGGCAAATGAACTAATCTACAAGGGAGCTTTCAAGCAACACAGTAATCTGGATTGGCCGTTCTCATTACTTTCCATATCTTCATCAGGGCATATTTTACTCTTTATTGGCAAGCAAACAAACAAGATAGAGGATAAAGGGAAAGTTTCGAGACCTAATTTGGAGAGGAGATAGAAAAGTGATTTCGGGTGGCCTCCATGGGGTCCATGGGGTCAGAGCTCCATGTGGTGAGGGTAAAAGGAGACAAAGTGGTCGGGGAGGTGGTGCCCCCACCCTGTCCATTTCCCGGACCTCAAGCCTCTGCCATTCAAAATCCAGTGACACCCTGTGCAGGCAAGGACAACAGCAGCTAACCCTAGGGTTACTTTTAGTAAAACAACTGGCTCTATGGTCCAGAATGAGCAATTCATTGGACCCACAGGAGGCCTGATTTATACCCAACAGAAAATAGTTACAAATTCCCCTTGAGCTGGATACCTGGGAGATTTTTCCCTGTAGGGTTGCTACTCCTCCCACTGAGTTCACAGCCTCTTACCCTCATCTGCACATACCCTTAATTCCCTAAGCCACACTACCATACCCCAAAAACTCTTGTATTCCAGAAGAAATGGAATAGATGGACTCAACATATCCTCCCTCCTCTTTCCTCCCTTTTGCAAATGGCTCTATATGCAAATGAAGCTAGTAGAATGAAGATTCTACGGATACCAGAAAGAGCAAATGATGTGTGGTAGCATACAGTCCTCAGCACTCTATATATATGTATTCTCAACACCTACACACTTTTAATTAACAGATGATAAAGGTGCTATTCAGTAATGACCAAGGCATACTATTTTAATGCACTCAAACAGTATTAAAAAAGTCTGGTTATTTCTGGATTACTAAGGCTGTGTTCAGGGTAGCCTGAAGAAACTCAACAGTGACATGCTTCTGCATTATTTCACATATAAACAGGAAGTGTGCAAAATTCAGAGCTGATTATGAAGTGGGCACTTCTTCCCCCTCCTTCTCAGAGGGTGTCCATAGAATGTAAACATTGTGAGCTAGATGAAACTATGAGTCTGCAGTAGTGCACAATCAGAGCCTGAGATTTTGCAAATGTAATGAATTCTGGGGGGTCTGATTGGCCTAAAAACAACATCTTTAATGATGATGAGTTTACAGTTAGTTGTGCATTCTCAGCATTGATACATTACTCCAGGTGGGTGTCCAGAAAATGTGACTTCCAAGATGAATTGGAAGGCTGGGATCATCTGCATAGGCAGCCTTCTGTCTGAACACTAACATGCTCTATATAGCACTCATTAGTAAAACAAAAGAAGTTGCAGAAATATGCCAACTCTTTAAAAATCATGTGCTTAAACCACCAGCAAGGAAGAAACCAAAGGTTGTAAAGAAAGGGATAGAACTTAGTTCTGCAAAACCATTTACCCCACAATCCAGGAATTAGTAGTTTCTAAATTTTGTCTTACCAGTCAGAAATCAGTTTACTCAATTTCTTTAAAAATCTTACGTCATAGAGTTAAAATGTGCGAGTGTACACAGAAATGCACACAATGGCTGAGGTTTCCAGAAATCTCCTAATTACTATGCTTTCATTCTGAGTTTACCTTATGGGTGACAGGTTTCCATCCACAAGTAACAGGAATTAAGATGCTTTACTCCAGGCACTGATTTTGTAACACACACACACACACACACATATTAAAGGAGAATTCTTTAAATAAAAATGGTATTCTTTAATGAATTTAAAACACCAACTATTGAGATAATTATTCTTTGAAAGAAATTATGCATACTTTAGATACATTATGGGAAATAGTAAATACTAGTTTAACATGAGGAACTAAAAATGCATAGCTGTAAGCCTGCTCTCTATCTATGTCTTTATTTTGCCTGTTTGTTCAGTTTGTTCCTTAGATTCCACATATGAATGAAATCATATGGTGTTTTTCTTTCTCTGACTGGCTTACTTCACTTAGCATAATGTTCTCCAGAATTGGGGGAGGTTAGACAGTGGAGGGATAGAACAAAAATGAAAAAGGACTCATGGACATGGACAACAGTGTGGTGATTGTGGGGGTAGGTGAGTATAAGGGGGATAAATGGTAATGGAAAAAATACAGTAATAGAAAAATACATTTTTCCACAAATCTTCAGGAGAAAGTGAAATAATTTATAGTTTTAGAAAGAGAACAATTTAAATAAATCAATGTGACTGTTATTTAGAAGAAACTAGACTCAGGAGCCAGGATGCCTTATGCAGACAGACCTGCAATTTGATTGCTATCAGGCTGACCCCAAGTTGTAACACCAGCACCTCCCAATGTCTACAATGTATAGAAATGATATAATTAGTAAAGCCATCTCCTTTCCACTTAAAAGAATTTTCTCCCAGAAAACCAAAAAGGGGGTATCGCTAAACATCCTTACACATACTTCCTATCTGCAATGTCCTTTTCTTCAACTCTGGAACTGAGCAGATTGAGTGCAGCAAGTCACATGATGGCCTGCTGCTCTGTAGCAGGGTCTGGCGTATGTCATGGGTGCTGTTCTAAGGGGTGAGAACACTTAATGACTCTTGGCTTGCATTCCAGCCATGTTTAATCTCTCTCAGGCCGCAGAGGATGAAGGGGGGTTGAGAAGCAGCAGTTAGTTATCAGAGAGGAGAAAAATTTCTCCTCTCAAACTGCCAGACATTGTCGAGAAAGGCCATCTTGTGGTGGCTGTTGCTGCATTACAAAAAAATGGGGACACATCCCTGCTTCTTTATCTCCTAAACCAGATGGAGGTCTGTTGGCTACTGGATCCAACACAACATGCAGTCAAAACACCACATGGATGAACTAGGAAGAAAAGGAAGATCATTTGTTCTCATGTGGGTACTGCTGAAATGACAGCTGGACAAAAATTCACCTTCAATCTCTATTAGAAGCAGCCTGTTCTGAAGACTTCTAAGTCAAACCATACTGAAATGTAGCTCTACTTTGCTGCACTAAATGATATGGGAGTTCTTCGTATTTAGTTATTTAACTAAGCACCTGGGTGCTACAAGAGACAAGACGAATTAGACCTATTCCCTTTTTTAAGGAAAATAAACTCCATCTGGAGGGAAAGAAAACATACAGCATGAAACGAGATAAAAAAATCTTCATCTATACAAATGATCTGACATCACCTATTGACTTTGCCCAATCCTCCCAATTTATGCTCCAGTTGCACAGGCTTCTTTTATATCTTTCCAAATACTAGTTTGATTCCTGCCTAAGGGCCTTTGCACTTACTGTTTCCGCTCCCTATTAGGCTCTCCCCCTGAACCTTCCACAGCTGGTTTCTTATCAGTGAGGCTAATGAATGAATAGTATCTCCTCAATCCTAGCACCTCAATCTATAGTAGGCCTGAAATAACTACCACGTCACCATTGTTTTCTAGGTAGCACTATTCAATAAATTTATCGTGTATTAGTTTGTAATCTGTTTCTCCCTTTCTTCTCTACTCCCTTAGAATTTTAGTCTGTAAAAGCAGAACTTTGTCTGACTTGTTCACTGATAGAATAAGAGCAGGAATTTAGTAGATGTTCAATAAAGAAATTTAACAAGAACCACCACAGTTAAAAAGTGAAAGATGACAGGTTTGCGCTGGCTTTGAGGATACTTCAAATTGCTAATGGAAGACGAGCATATCCTAGGTTGAAGAAAAACACTGAACAAAGTGAATTCTGGAAAAATCCTCCAAGGAACAGCTTTAAGAATGGGGGGGAGGAAAGCTAACAATTACTAAGCCCTTTTCCGGACCCCAGCATTGCATTTCAGAGTTGGGAAGAACAAATCTTTCTATCCCCATAAGGAGGGCACAGGGCTTGGCACAGAACAAGCCCTCATTAAATATCTGTTGGATGTTGGAAGTGTTGCCTCCCTACTGGTAAATATATATTTACTAATGGTTCAGAAAGTTGGTGTGGATGTTCTGTTCCCACATTAAAGGGGGCCTGTGAAGGCAAGGTGGTCACTGTCCCATTGCCTAATGACCTTATCGCAGCACAAAATTTACTTGTAGTTCTGCAAATGCAAACATAGAATCTTAGGCTTGGATGGAGCTTCACAGACAATAGAGACCAGTTTTTCTGATAACAAACCCGCACAGAAAAAGCCGGCTTGTCCAAAGTCGCGCCTCTCATTTGGGAGTTTCACACCTTCCTTCATTAAAACCCTCATTAAGATTTCAAATTTATTTTTAAAATTCTTATTGCCAAAATTCACATAGAGATTTCATATATAAGGCCAGGTATCTACCTCTTAAAAAAAAAAAGTCAGATGCTTTGGCCAAACCAGCCCTTCATTTCCATATGGCACAACCAGCTGTAGGTCAGCCAAAGCTGTGACCTTTAGCTGGGTGCTTCCTCTACCCCAACAGCCTCGCCTTGGTAGACAGTAGAGTTGGCGGTTCCATGACTGAGAGCCATCCACTAGGCCTAAAGAGTGCACTTCAATCCCCTCCAGGTGTAGAACCAACATGGCAGGGTTCTGGCAGGGTTCTGACAGAGATCAGTTTTGGTAGCAAGTAATTCATCTTCAGGGACAGGTGTCCTTTCTCCCTTTGTACCTGAATCACTTAGCACAATACTTGAAGTATATTTATTGAACTCACTGGAACAGAACTCAGTTCGGAAGTGGCACTCATTGTTTGGGTCCTGGGGGTGACTGGAGCTATGGCTTTGTTCAAGTCAACATGACTGTTGCAGAAATATTCTGAAAGGACTTTGGAGTTTCAAAGTTACAGGAGGCCAGTAACTTTTGAGTAATATGTGAGTCATAGGAAAAGAATAAGCATATTTCTCTGTAACAGCCCTATAAATATAAAGCCCTAAATGATAGTTGGGATTGAAAAAAAGTGAACCTCCCTTGACTCAGGTAGATAACATTTTGTGCAGAGTTAAGTGCTGACTTCACTCTATCATTAGTTATCTTTCCCACAGGCAAGGGCGGACTGGAATATATAGGTTTTTCTCCTGCTGTCCAATGCTTATCATTTTGCCTGTCCTCTGGGGCCATTCACTCCCTCTTGAACTTCTTTAATAATCACTCAATTTTCTTGCCCTTTCAATTGGTCTTTCTTTGACTTTGCTCTCCCTTGGAAGCTCAGTACCTCCCTAAGATATTCCTCCTTATAGTTTCAAGCCATGCTTATTAAATTCAGCTATAACAAGCTCAACATTTACAGAAATGCTTCTGCAAACAGAAAACATCTCAATGAAACCAAGAATAAATAGTTCAGCAGATGACACTGAATGGTTTATAAATCGCCTCTACTTGATCCCAGCATCTCAGATGTTACCTTGTCAGAGAGATAGCTATCCTAAGTGCTTTAGCTTCAAAAAAAAAAAAAAAAAAATATATATATATATATGGCACCTCCAGCTCATCCCACCCATGATCCTAGCTCCTGAGTCTTTTACTTTGGTTACTGGCTTTCATCTGTGTGTGAATTGGCATGCTCCTCTATTAGTTCCTGTCTGTCCTCCTGCTAAAATGCAAGCTTCTTCAGGACAAGCTGCCGCCTGCTGGTTACTGTGGTGCCCCTCACATCTAGAACACTGCCTGACCTTCAGCCACTAATGCCTGAGTGATTGAATAAGTAACAATTATGTTTGGTGGAGATTCTGATGAGGATTCTTTGAGAGAGTCAAGTTTTCAAAGGGTTAGATAACGAAGTTTTCATACGCTACACAGTTAATGTATTTAATATAGACAGAAATATGTAATGCTAGTGATATAAACTGAGCACCTTATGATAGATACATCCCGGCATTATGCTAAGAACTGTGCACTTATTTTTTCCAGTTAATTTTCATAACCCCGTGAGAAGTCAATGTTATTTGTTCTTTAAGTGAAATGTGCAGTCTCTTTACTACTGTATTATTCTGGAGAGAATCTGCAAAGCACTAACCCCAGCAGGAGTAAACTACATTAACCCTTAAAATAGCGATTTTTCAAGTGCATTATGTAAATAGAGCCAGGCAAGGAGGGCAAATGAGGGCATAGTCCCGGGAATACGTGTCATATGAGTAATATGTGATTCACCGGAAAAGGAACAAGCGTATTTCAGTGGAACAGTCACATGAATAAAAAACTGGAAACGCGGAACCAGGACTGGCAACAGGAGCCTTGCTATCCTGGGGTGAAGACTCTCAGTGGGAAGTACCCTGCAGGCCTTGCAGACCTGAGGCACAGGCTCCCCTGGAGGGGGCAGGGCCCAGCTCAAGATGCTAGACGAGTCTTTTGCTATTTCAAGAAGTTTGTGAATCTGCATGTTTTTTAAGTGCAACTCTCCAGTTTACTATATTGGCAGCTAATTTACAAATTGCATGATGAAGGACAGATCCAAAAGAAAAACATGGGCCCAGACCTGAGGGCCGCATCAAAACGCCACATGATTCGAAGTCTGAAGGTAAAACTCTTCTGCTAGCATTGAGTTCCATTCCACACAGCTATAGAAACGTACAGGATATGATGATGTACTTCACTTATTCATGATAAGTGCCATTATCACATACTTTTCTAGTTTACAAATCCCATTGCCCATCCTTTTCTTATTTCCTAGCATGGCCTAGCACTACACAGGGTGTAGGGATTGGTGGGTGATGCAGAAGAGTCTTCAATAGTGACAACCTTTGGGGCCAGAGGAAATGGGCAGACAAGGCACTGCTGCATGAAAACGCTTAGTAGTATCTACAAATTCTTTGATAAATGAAATGAACTCCCAACTTGGTATTGTTCTTATAATATTTCCTAGGACATTACATTAGGTTCTATTGAAGTTGCTAATGACATATCACATTGCAGTCTATATAATGTCTATCATGATATATACAATTTCACTAGGGTGTACAGATGAAATACACAAGCAGATTGCTTGTGTGAATTCAAGGAGCCTTCCAGAATTCTGGCACTGAACCCCAGTTGAAGTCCATTAAGCTTGTAATAATTCAAATATATACTGATTTTAAAAAGTAAAAACAGGTTCCAGAATCACTGTGATTCTGCCAAAATCACTGTTAGAAATGGGCCCTTTGTAAAAATAGCAATAATTAAAATAAAAGTGACCTAGGAAGTTGTGTAATCTATCCACCTCTCACTGTGAAGGGAATGTTTGCAACAATTTAACTTGGGATTTATTTCACCTGCTTAATTTGTTCCATGGGGTTTGGGAACGTTCTGCAATAAAAATATCACCCAGTTGCCTCCCCTACTCCTCCTCTAATCTCAGCAATCCACGGTGCTTGGGGCTAGAAGTGAGCTGGTCCCACTTACTACCATTTCCTCCTTAAACAGCATGTCAAGGATTTATTCCACTAGTGAATGTTATGAGCAAGAATGTAATAATTCACAATATTCTAATGGTTATATTTCAAGTTTGCAGCCTCTCCAACTTCCACTCCATGTCCTAATGTTGAAGAAAAGCTGTTGATTTTCTAGGTTATGCCAGTCAGCACAACGGAAAGATTTCCTGAGACCCAGGCTCCCTGAGCAGCAAAAGACTGCTGAAAGCAAGGTCCCCACACTGCCTCTTGTCTAGCAAGACAGGGAGGACAGAAGTCCCTGACTGGAGGGGCATGAGGACAAGCTTATGAACCCATGGATTCTTTGCAGTTGCCATTAAGGGGCAAGTAGTACTTTACCCCTTAAAAACTGTTAACTGCAAGGAATCAGAAACAGAACAAGAGAAGCTAGATAAGTTTATATCCCTTAGCAAACTAGATGTCCTCGTAAAAACGTAGTGGCAGTGAGTGTCATGGTTTAGTGTATAGATAGGTTCTAGGGTTTAAGATGTGCTTGGTCCTGCTCTGGCTAATGTGTCTCAGTGGATTGAGTGCCAGCCTGTGAATCCAAGAGATGCCCATTTGATTCCCAGTCAGGGCACATGCCTGCGTTGTGGGCCAGGTCTCCAGTTGGGGGTGCGTGGGAGGCAACCACACATTGATGTTCTCTCCCTCTCTTTCTCCTCTCTTCTCCTCCCTCTAAAAATAAGTAAAATCTTTTTAAAAAGTGCTCTGTCTCTTCTTAGCTCTTCATCTTAAGCAAGTTATGCAAGCCCCTTATTTCTCAGTTTGTCTTTAAAATAAGGACAATAATAGTTTTTCTTCACAGGCTCTAATGAAAAAATAGTTGGTGTATATATGTAACATATACAAAGAGGTTAATATATACTGGGGTGGACAAAAGTAGATGTACAATCGTAAAGAGGCAAAATGAAGTTTATCCTTGTATTACTTAGTTATTTTATTATAACCGTAAACCTATTTTTGCCCACCACTTTATATATGTACAGTAGGTATTCAACACAGATTTTTGCTATAATTACCATTACTGATATTTACAAAAAAAATGTTTTTGTAATTATCCTATTTAAAACAACATAGCACTATGCATCTTTATCATAGATGTAGCTAGTCCATTCATCCATCCATCCATGTAGCATATGAAGTTGAATTTGCATATAACATGGAGAAATTTAGCCATAAATGCACATGGCAACTTTAACTGAACACCTAATATATGCCAAGTACTTTGCAACTTAGACAGTCCTACCCAATCTCCCCTAACACCCATCCTTGTCCCCAACATGCCCCCCACCCTCCTTAGCCTATTTTTTCCACAGCATTTATCATGTTCTACCATATTATATAGCTTATTTTTGTCTACTAAAAAGAACACTCGCTGAATATGTTAAGATTGACTTAATACAGGATTTCTATAAAGTAGTTATAATCTGTCTGATAAATCAGTAAAGTCAGGTCAGAAAGACTGACTAAAACAATATCACCAGCTGTATAATGAGCTGTAGTTATGGCCCCAAGTATCAATTCATGAAAAAAAAAATAGTCATAGTCATAAGATCATAAAACCAGTACATCAAAGCTTCAAAGGAATTTCATTTACCGTGTAAAGTTGATACCAGTAATTTATTTTGGACTATTCCATATTTTTAAATCCTAGCTTTTAAACTCTCTACTAAACACCCAATTTTATAAGTACTTGATAAAGTCCCTTTATAATTTACATGATATTATATCCTTCTAAAATTGAACAACTTCAAGTTTAAATTTCTAAGATCAGACTCTCAAACCAACGACAACAGGTAGCAGAGTTGACCCTTTTCCCACAAGTCAAAGCCCGCACAGTTCTGAGTTACTGCACACACACCCTTTACTACAATATACAAATTGGCTCAAGGAGGAACTCTGCAGTAACATACTAGACCAGGAGTATTAACCTCATGGGCTTCTGTGCATCTCCGAATGCTAGGAAACAGAATGTGAGTTGTTTTTATGTTTCTGCCTATGGGCACCAAGGAGGAGTTCATGACTCAAAAAACCAAGAACCACCACTCCAAAATGTCAGAAAGAAGGAAAGGCTGACCCACTCCCTCCCCTGCCCTGTGTTCAAAGCACTGCCTCTTCATGCTAATCACGGTCCAATAACTTAAATACCTGGTTTAGAAAAGTACACAACAGCATACGAATTTATGGAAGAAAAGTTTCCTCATACTAAGAAATACTGACAATCACCCCAAGTGCCCCTGGCATTTAAGCTCAGTGTGACCCTAAGTATGAAGGCACTGAATGCCACCAAGCTTTGAAGAGCACTTCAGTAATCAGCTCAGTGGCCTCACCAGCAATCAAGGCCTGTAAACTGGAGCTCTTACCAGTCCTTCGGATTCCTGCAAAATATTATCAGACTGCGTAGTAAATTCCTGCCTTTGGGGAAAAAAACATTATCCACCGACTGTTAAAACAGCTAGACATTTGCGAAGCGGTGTTATATTGTTTCCGAGTAGTTGTTACATTTATTATTTCATTTGATCTCACTAGGACCTGAAGGATAAGGCACTCTGTGCAGGTGTTGTCATCCTCCTCTAATTGACTAGGAAACCAACGCGTGGAGATATTTAAAACATTTCCCCAATCAACTGGCTGGACTGGCTGTGGATGAACTAGAAGTAGGTGTTTTAAACTCTAATCTTTGCCATGTTAAAAAGTCTCCCATTACTCATGATGATTACTTGTAACCTAAACACTCTTCTATATTCTCTTCTCCCATTTGCTCCCACTTCCCTGCTCTGCAACAGTGTTTTTCATGCTGGTGTTCCAGAGAAAATCCTAGAGAAAATGGATATCATCTTCCGTCCACTTTCAATACTTCCTCTTCATATTGACTATGCCTACCCAACCAAGACTCTCCCCTCCTCCTGAAACGCCCTGAAGTTTCTCTCAGGTTCCAACCACTTCCACTCCCAGAACAGCAAAGGAGCTGAGCCCTGCACCTGCCTTGGTGGCAATGACCCCGTTACTTCCTCTTTGGAGTGTCCTGGAACCATCTGTATGACTTTATCCTGATCCTGACCACCTTTAAGCAGAAAAACACAAAGCTGGGTGAAGAGAAACTCACACTGCAGCCCTGCCTGGACTTGTATTCCTCGACCTGTCTAATGGCGGCAGAGCATTGGAGTGGCTGCAAAGATCAGAAGGGCACAGAAAGGACATGGCAAACCTGTGCAGGTGGCACTTCCCATCTATTTCGGAGGGACAGTGTGAGTGGAGAGGAAAGGTTTATTTGTCTCACAAAACTGGGCAATACCACTGAACACAATGTACTCCATCTGGGGACTCAGCCCCTCCCCATTAGCAAGAGTGGCTTTTTTGCAGCAGTGATTCAGAATCTTTAGTGGTTATGGCTAGAGTGACAAAATCCTCCCAACAAGCTGCTCTGCGACATCCCAGCCTGGCTGGAAGTCACTATTACAAGGAAAGTTTCTGTGCTTCCTTTATGAAATCAGGATAATAATACATCTTCTGATTATAGAGGTGCCATTCTGAATGTTAAATGTGTAAAGCATGACATGAGCATAATAATGATGCTATGAGAAAGCACTTACAGTGTGGCCGGGGACATATGACAGGCAAATAGACGAACGACCCAGAGAAGGGTATTTCACGCCTACTTAACTGCGCCAGGCACTCCACTCTCAATTCTGAATTCTGCATGTATTAGCTCACTTAATCCTCACAATGACCTCATCAGATAGGCACCACCATTAGCCTTATAAGGGCAAAACGCGAAGCTAAAGAGGTCACGTAACCTTGCCCATGGTCATGCCATGAGTGAGCAACAAAGCTGGGACTGAACTCAGCAGGCTGGCCTCACGGTGGACACCCTGCCTCCCTCTGTGGCTGCCCCTGCTGAACCATCAGGGTCACTAGGACAGTTAGTTCATTTACTGACCCTCGGAGTAAGTCCAGAGTGAGTCATGTATTCAGAGTGATCCTGGCAATTGCAAATATGCCTTCAAAATACCTAAATAGGCATGTTCTCGTGAAGCTGCACATGTCAAACTGTGAGGATGGCAGAGATGGGAGAAGCCGGACTTCATTATTAAAAATTCTTCACTCATTTCTTCTCTGCATCTTGGCAACAAAGCATGTCACTGTGTTAAGATCTGGCAGTGTAAACCCGAGGTATCTGAAATCCCCAGATTTCAATATTTTCCTAACTATATAAAAATGTTAATAACAAAGATGTTTGGGCTGGTAAAAAGGGCATTGATCATCTTCAAGCCTTTCATGTAATGTCTTATCCTTTCGTCCCCAAAGGCTTTTCTCATGAACTGTTTGAGTTTTCTCATGCAGAATGAGTTTCTCTGCTATTCCTTCTGCAAATATTTTTTGAGGGTTTACTATGTTCTAGGCTCTCTTCTAGGCACCAATGGTACAATAGCAAGCAAATCAAATGAACATTTCTTTCCTCATGGAATTACATAATTATGTGGGACAATTTTAAAAATGTTCAATATTATACCTTGCCAGGAAGTAAAATCCTTAGGAGAAAAACAAGTGGTTGAATTTTGAAGGTAGATCTGCTCTGTAACTGTCTATGAGATACGGCAGAAAAATAGCTATCAAAGTTTTTGCCAAGCAACTGGAAGAATTACTATTTTCTGAGACAGGCAAAACCATGGGAAGAAGAGGTTGGAATGAAGATCTGGAACTTAGTTCGGGACATGTTTGTTGACAGACCAATTTGACATCCATCTTTAGTTTGGGTTTTCCCATCAGCAGATGCTGAGACATGGATTTGAATGAAAGTAGTTGATTTGGGAGATGATCCCAGGAAACACATAGGAGATTGGAGAAATGAGAGAAGTATAAGAAAGACTCCCTATAGAGTACATTACCATGCCAGCAGGCACTATGGGTACATGGAGCTCAAGCTCTCTGGGAAACTATGAGACATGGAATATAATGCAGAACACACCTCTATGCAAGGGCACAGAGGTCCCTAAGGGTGAGGGAGCTAGAACATGTATCCACCAGCCTCCGTTAGTCACTGGTTGAGGGGGCATCCCTAGAGTTAACTTAGCCCCACAAATGGGCCAAGTAGACCACACAGACCCTAGCAGACAGAGAATGCCTTTCAGCAAATTCACAGATATTGCAATTGCAAGTTAGATCAAAACGCATGGGAATTGTGAGTTCTGAAGAAACAGGGATGGGACAACAACATTGTCTATGCTACCATGCAAATGGAGATGCTGAGTAGGTTATTGGATATACATGCCTGGACTTTGGGGAAAATATCTGCACAGAAATATAAATTTGGGAGTTTTCAATATACTGAGAGATTTACAAAGCCATAAGACTAGATGACAAGGGAAGAAGGGAAAACAGGAATAGGATGGCATCTAAGATATGCCAATATTTAGAAGTTGGAGAAATGAGAAAGCACTGGCCAAGAGAATAAGCAGCAAAAAAGGTAGGGATTTTCTAATCAGGAGAGATGTATCCTAGACGTGAAGTAAAGGAAGTGTTTTACAGTTAGGGAAATGGTCTGATGTGTCAAATGCCAGGTCAAGAGCGCACTGCAGGATCTGGCAATGCAGAGGCCCTGCCCCTGCAAGAGCAGCGTTGGTGGAGTGGTGGAGGGAAACTGCGGGAGGGGTGGGCAGGCTTGCACAGTGAGTAGGAGAGCTCTTGAAGAGATTTTCATCTGAAAAGGGGACAGAGACATGAGGCAGTAGCTAGACGAAGACAGGAACAAAGGTAGGCCCTTTTTATGAAAGCAGAAATTACACATGCAAATGCTCCTTGGAACTACCCACATAGGGGAAAATGCTCAAGTGATGACCCAGACCAGGCAAGGACAGGAGGATCTAGTAGCCACACGAAGAGTGTGGCCCTAGATGGGAGCCTGGACAGTTCCTGCCGGGACAGAAGACCAAGCACAGGCAGCAGGTGAGTAGCAGTAGTGTCTGGGAGCCCACATACGGCGATCGTCGAGGTCCTCCTGGTCCTCCACACTAGAATTCTACTTGGGAAACCAATGCAGGCCTGTTGCCAACATGAAACATTTCCTCCCTGAGGATTATGTTGCTCAGATTCTCATTCCATGTTTCTGTTCCTCAATGACAACTTTACTATTGGGCTCTCATCAATTTACTGAACTTAGAGCTGGAAGGAAACCTAAGCAAGGTTGCTCCTAGTCTCCCACACAATCAATGCAATCCTTCTATAACATCTGTGATAAATGGCCAGTCAGCTTCAGTTTCAAATCTTCCTGGAATGAGAAACAGGCATTTACACCTTCTAAAAATCTTTTTGAGAGCCCTCACATTGGCTGCCTGGGCCACATAATCATTTCCTCTCCCCAGCATTACAGAATGTTCACCACACCACCAAACAATCCACCAACCATAGTCATTTGGCCATTGCAAATGCTGGTTCAGTGAGAGGAAGACCTCATCTACCATGCTCACTGCTGGATCCGTAGTTCTGAGAAGACCACACGGTGAATGCCCCATAAATATTCACTGAGTACGGAAATGAGACGCTTCCTGGCCACCTCTCAACTGGAGTGGATACCCTGTTGTTCAACAAACACTTCAGATGCATATCCTAGGCTGCCTCCTAATGGCATCTGGATTCCACTTTGTTTTAACTTTCCCACCTTGTTACTGTTCCTACCATGCCCTGCTGCCCAGGAAAACTGGTGAGCACATGAACCAAGTTAGGTTAATCGGACCTTCCTGATGTTGGCAGGTCAATGACAGAGTATTGTCCAGCTTTGTCCATTTTAGCAGAAGCACCCAGACAAGACCATCCAAGATAAAGTCCCTGCCTCTCAGGGTTTACTCCCCGTTCATCACAGAAGCATCTGATGTGCACCTGTGTCTGGTTTTCCTTTTCTTCCCTGCCTGTGGGAGGGTATCATCTCCTGGCAGTTGGGAGGAGACAAATGACTAATTTTGGCCAGTGGCTTGTGGGTGGAAATGACACATGCCATTTTTCAGCTGGAGCACCGAATTCCCCACTGCAATGAACCATAGCATGGGCAACAGGGTTTGGTATAGCTCTAAGGAGCTGATTTTCACCATTGCTTTTCCTGACATGTAGCGTGAGCAATAAACTTTACTGATTCCTTGTTATTTTCAAAGCCTGACTCCCTAGTCCTCCTGTGGAGGAGGGCTCAGATTATCTTTCAACAAACTAACTTTTTTCTTAAGGAAAAGCCAAAGTTGGTGTTGATTTGTTGCACCACAAAAGCTCCCATCAGTCATTTTAGTCAAGATTAAGGGTGAAGGTCTGATCACTGCCTTGGAAAGTTTCCTCCAGGAGCCTGTGCCTTACCTATCTATTCCTGTTTCCAGATCCCCTCTACCCTGAAGTGGCTCTCCTTACTTCCTCCACCCCCAACCATGCCTAAGTACTTGGACTTGAGAAAGCATTTTCGCCCCTCTGGTCTTTAATATCACACCCCCCACCCCCTCTGCTTTCAGGCACAGACAGGGCTCCCAGAAACAGCTCCTACCATTGCCACCTGTTCTTCTCGAAGGATCAGCCCAATCCCAGAGCCCCTCCCTCTCTCCACCCTCCTGCTCATGCTGTTCAGTTGTTCATGTATCAACCGGGAGATGCAGATGGATCGCTGTCTTCTCTCCCTTATTAAAAAGTAAGCTTCACCATAGCAGGGACTGGATATATTTTATTCTTATCCGAGCATGTAGCTTTCATACAAATATTCATGGACTGGGATGAGAGAAAGGGAGGAGCCGGATCAATTGATTTAATTTTGGGTTAATGGAGAACAAGATATCAAATCACGGTTATTCTCACTTCTATGCCTATTCTTGAATAGATGGCAGGACTGCTGATATATTCAGTGCACATAATGGGTTTAGTAAATAAATATTTAGAGATCGTGTCCTCTCTTGAATTAGGGAAGAGGCAAATAATTTTCTCTTAGGTAGGACAACAAGCACTAATTGTTTTGTGTTAGCAAATGAATAGCTACAAACATATTAGTGTGTAAATTTAGAACAATGGGATGGTTAGTAAATACTGCCTTATATAAAACCCTTTTGCATATGTATTTACTTCCACATTCTACTGATCTTTTTCTCCTTATAGTGAGGCAAAGCAGGCCATATAAGTTACACGTTCTTCTAGGCCCAGAGTGCCTTCTTGTCTTCTTTAATGATCAAGAGAAGAATAAGGGCAAGGATTTGGGAGAGTGCTCTGGGATTGCTTGGAAATGAAGTTTCATTGCCTTAACTCACACAATCTCCTGGTTCTCGTATGTGTCCTTCCTTTTGTTCCATAGCCTTTTAAGTGGAAAAGCATCATAGGGTAAAGGCTGAAAGCGGGCCTTGGCCCTGCAGCTCTCCCCTGGTGGATTGTCAAAACCAGCTGGTCAGTTTTTAAAAATACCAGTTCTCCCAGGCCACCTGTAGGGTACTGCTTCAGTGGGCCTAGTGAATTGTATTATTAAAGCAGGCATCCTGGATACCCAGCCAGGTTTGCAAGCAGCTGCTGCGCAGTCCAAATCATTTATTTTTAGAAACGTGCATGTATGTACACTCAAGTTTAGAGAATTTGACTACAAGGCACACTTGGGCAGACACCAATTAAATAAACTCTTTAGTGCAAGGGTCCCCTCAGGCTGTGGACTGGTACCAGTCTATGGTCTGTTAGGCTGCACAGCAGGAGGTGAACTGGGGGGGGGGGTAGTGAAGCTTCATTCACATCACTGTCTACCCCCACTCGTGTCCCTCTAACCCATCTGTGGGTAAACTGTCTTCCATGAAACTGGTCCTTGGTATCAGAAAGGTTGGAAACCACTGCATGAATTTTTCCTTAAAGACATCTTTTCTAAAAGGTGCAATCATTTTCAAATTTGACTCTTATCTATTCAAATTTAAAGTAGTTATTTCTGAGGTAAGAAACCAAAATCTATGTAGCTGTGATACTTCTGAGACAGAATAATTGATGAAACCATATAAGTGAATGTGAAAAAAAAAATTATGTTTCAATGACATTTTAACACTCTATATCTCTCCTATTGGCTCAGGAAGTTGATTATAAGGTAAAGTTTAGATCATGGGACAAAGATGGAGTTCCAGAGTAACTGCGGAAGCAATAATATTAAATGTGGACAGAGCTTTACCAAAAGGTGTTCCCTGCAACATTATTTACAGAAACAAATAATTAGAAGCAATGTCTAATAACAGAGTAGTTGTTAAATAAAAAGACTGTATCTCTGTGGTGAAATATGTTGCAGGCATTAAATCTACCTTTTCAAAAATGAGAACAATTACCTCCATAAGTTTTATGAAAGTTAAGAAGTGGATGAAGTAGAGAAAGAACCATACCATGGAGTTAAAGCAGCCTCATTAAACAAAGGTCACTGTAGCTACCACACAGGTCATTCATTCATCAAGTGCACTTGTGATTCAGAAGCTGTTCCCTGCTCATCTCTCTTCCCTGTCAACACACACAGGGCACTCCTTTCAATAAGCACATTAGCCTGTCCTTGAGTTAGCGTGGGCTAATAAATAAAGAGATTTTAAAAATGAATTTACATTCTACCTTAAAATAGCCTATTTAATCATAAGTAGCAATCAATTAAAACTGAAGAGTGATGACTTTATTCAGATATGAATATCAAATGCAGCTTACTACTGCACTGGAACAATTTTAAAGATAGGAAATCAAAAAAAAAAAGAGAGAAATTGGCTCATCTTTTCCATCTCAGATAGTGATTATATATATATATATATATATGATTATATGTATGTGTGTATATATATACATATATATATATAGGAGGGGGAGGAATCACAGATCTAGTCTTTTTTAATAACTCGTTTGAAGAGCTTACAGCATCAGAACATTTATCCATATAAGTGACAATCTTTCCGTTGTTGCAGTCTAAGCCCATTTTCTATTGTGCTGAGCTCAGCACAAGAACCGGTAGTTACCAGTCTCCTACTGATTAAACTAATTAAGACAGTCTTCTGTCTCTGCCGTTCAAAGTACATGCAAATGGGAATGTTTTCTTAATGTTCTTCTGCTCCTAAACTAAGAAAAGTATAAAGGAGCCAGGGCTTTATTCAAGACAACTAGGGATTTCCAGTTAAAGGCATTTGCAGTTTATTATATGCATGGTATTTTAATGCAATATGGAGAGAAAATGAAACAATGACTTTTCTTTAGAAGCTTACCTTCAACTAAGTACACATTCCCCTAATGCAAATAGAAATTTTGCAAAGGCCGTGCCTGCAGATAGATGTTGGCTCCACGGCTCTTCTGCAAACACCCAGTACATATAATGTGCATTTTTCTTACTTCCAGAACAATATTTACTAATTACTGCCATTTGTACCTCTTTGTAGACACCTCACAGTTGGCCCAGCTAGAGGAACACATGGAGGGGGAACAGAAGGGAACGGCAAGGCCGCTGAAAGTGGCAACTGTCAGTGCTGCCGAGTTTGCTTGGCAGAAGCTGCTGCAGTGGGAAGGAGAGGAACACTGGCAGACACTTAGAAAAGACCAAAACCAAACACACTAATAACAGGACCCTACTCTAAAGTCTAAACCCTAGTAAATCAAGGCATCATTCTGTTTTCATAATTCATTTCTGCAACAGTGAGCTTGAGGCTGTTGGCTGGGTGCTGCCCCTGGGGTTTTGTAATTTGATGCTGTGTAAGTTTGACCCTTCTGAGAATCACTGCTTTAAGATCTTGTCAGGGGGGTGCTGCATTGTGAAAAGTGATTACAAGACAAAGAGAAAGGATCTGTGGAAAAAATAAGTAGAAATAAGAATAAACTGCACACTCCAGTGTTAGAGCTTTGAGCAAAGTTTTTACTTATTTGACAAGATTTACTTAAAAGTATGCCTATGCATATGTATCTTTTCAAAGAGTTGAAAATTTACAACTACATTTTTAAAAGAACTCCAATATGGGAGTTCTTTTAAATACATACATCTGCAGTCCCCAAAGCCCCATGGTATATTCAAAGTAAATTTCCGGGGTTTTTTTCCTAGAGAAAGGGCCAAACAAGACACACACATTCTGTTGTTCTGAATCCTGGATGCTATTTTAATTTCTAATTACATTACTCTTTTCTTTGTTTCCATCAGATGTCCACTATGATATATAATACATATTATTTGGCAATGTTTTGTTTCATTTCTTAGTCCAGTGCTCACTGGAATTTCAAAAGACAGCAACAATTAATACCTATAAAAGGTGAAAAAAGCCAGGTGATAGCAATTAGGTTAATTTCTACTAGTATTCATAATTATTACACCACGTCTCTAATGCTGGGCACCAATTATCTTGAACTCTGTTACCTAATAAAGATTTTTATTTTCACCAACACTTCCAATTAACAAGTCTTCACAAACTTACAGGTTGACCACATTAAATAACGTTGTAAGTTGTTAGGTTTGAAAGTGCACTTCAGTGAAAAACGTTTCCCAATACACAGGGTCTATATTAAATAGCACCCCAAAGCTACCATAATCCTACCCTCCCCCTGTTACTTTACTAGTTTAGTTACAATTTTCCTTTTTTAGCAATCTCCCCCTGCTTCGTTAGATATATTTCAGTTGGAGAAATTTAAGAGGTAAAACCATTTGGCCAACCCTGGAGTAGGTAGCCAAACTGGAGAAAATCCAATTCCTCTTCTTGGCAAGTTCTCTAACTGGTCTGCAAATTGCTGGGCCAGAGACTACCCCCCACCACTCCTAGGGGTGCAGAGGAAGGAAACTGCCCCCTAAAACTCTGTGGTGAGTTTTTAAATGTCAAATGATAAATATCAGAAGTCTTCTGTGATGCAGTAAAAAATGTTAAATCTAACAACTTGGGAAAATGGGAACTGCTTTATCCTAAAATTGAGAACGCGACTATTCCCTTCTAGTGATAAAAATGCATACAAATTAGCATTTTATGGATATCGGAATAGTCACTGAAACTTGAGGTTTTTAAAGTTTATTAATTTGTACACCAAAGTCCAGGAGATTCATGAATCCTAAAATAGGGTGTGCCTATTAGGTGTTAATGTGCATCTGTGGGTGGATGGTGGAATCTATTGCTCTCATCAGATTGTCAGAGGTTTGAAATACTGGCCTCACATGCACTTAAATTCCCACTTACTACCGTCACCTTCCAGGAGGCACTTAGATTTTTATTAAAGATAAGGTCCTAGGGATTGCTCATTTATTAAACTTATGACACCTTGAGAAAAGGAGACTTTAGGGAAGGACTGTGGGTGCATTTCGGAGGGTTGTTAAGGAAAAAGAACACAAGCCAGGGTACAGGAGGTTTCTGAAGTTAGCAGTGGGGTCCCTAGGCAGCTAGGACAAGCACGAGGCTGTGGGTACTGGGGAAAGTGAGGCTAGTTACAAGAAAGAATCGAAGGACACATTTGTCTATTTCACACTCCACCTCTAAGCAACTCAAAAAAGCCCGTTCCTTTGTTTTCTGGAAGGAATCATGCTACTGTGGGACATCACACACACACACATGACGTCTGCTTAAAAGAGTGAATATTGTTTTGATAGCACGTAGGCTAAAAGTTGTTATCTTCCAGATAATCTACAAAATTCTATCCTCTGCAAAAGTCAGACCCTGCTATTCCTGTTGTTTAGCCAAGAGCATGAGGGTAGTTTGAGCACCTAAATTCCAGCCTTTACAACTTCTGAACAGCAAAGAGGGGCAAAGAGTCAAGATTCTACAAATGCAGGCAATGAAGACAGTTCTTGGAACTGAGAATTTGGAGCAATTATGGATGGGGTGATGATAATTTTAAAGAACCCCTCAGTTTTGATTTAAAAACTAACCTGTATAAAATGAGCAGGCATGGAAGATGTTTTCCACAAGATCATTGCCACTGTTTCTGGAGGTAGTATTCTAAGTAATTTGTTCATTTAATCTATCTTTAAGAAGTCCTGCACGTTAGGTTCTACTACTACTAGCCCTAATTCAAAAGTAAGCTAAACATAAGGATGAATAGGCTCTTCTGACTTGGTGTTTCAGGGTTCTTCAGGTACAACAGCGGCAGTGCAATCTCTGGATCAAAAATTATTTCCATTTTTCATTTTCTGAGGAAATTCCATACTGTTTTCCACAGTGGCTGCACCAGTCTGCATTCCCACCAAGTGCTGGAAACAGCCCAAATGCCCATCACTGGGATGAATGGGTCAAAAAACTGTGATACATTTACACAATGGAATACTACATAGCACAAAAAAGGTACTCCTACCTTTCATGGCAGCATGGATAGAACTGGAAAGTATTATGCTGAGTGAAAATAAGCCAGGTGATGAAGAACAAATACCATATGATTTCACCCAATTCAGGAACCTAATGAACATAACAAGCAAAATAGAACCAAAGGTATAGAAACAAGAACAGAGTGACAGTGACCAGGGGGAAGGGGACAGGGGGATAAGGGGAGAAAGAAGGGGAAGGGGTTCGTTAAGGAACTTCTGTAAATGACCCGTGGACATGGATAACAGGGTGGGGATTGACTCTGGGAGCAAGGGGTAGTGGGGCACGGGAGAGCAATGGGGAAAAATTTGGGACAATTGTGAAAGAATTAAAAAAGGCAATAAATAAACAAATAAATAAATGTGAGGCAAGCAAAGCATAGAGAGGTTGAGACACTTGTCCAAAATTGCACAGCTACCTGTAGGTGGCAGAGAGAGGCTGTAAGCTCAGGCTCTGTCATAGGATCCTAGATGCTAGAATTTTAAAGAGCAAAAAACCCAAGTGCCAACTATAGCAGAGAAGCCCTGTCAGGAAGGGAAGGGGAGGGGAGGGGCAGGGAAAGGAGGGAAAGGAAGAATGTTCTTTGGACTGAAGTTTGATGATCATTGGTGCATAATTGGGGAAGAATACTGTTAACACAGTTTGGGGGACAGAGGAACCTGGGAGCAAGGACCAGGCACAAGTCACACTGGGCAGGCTGGCGGTGAAAGCTGTACCTAGAGTACTCTTGCAAAAAGTGAGCTGAAGAGGAGAGAGAGAGGCATTGGGCAGGGGGCTTGGGGCAACCCAGGCTTAAATTAGATGGGAAGAGAGTTGAACATACTTGTAGGGGGATGAGAAGGAACTTGAGGAGGAGAAAAGTTTAACTTGTAAGAGTGAGGGAATGTGCAAAAGCCTGGGCTACCTATCACTTTCTCACACTGTATTCCCTACTTGAGTGAATTACAGGAACTGGTAGTTCACAACAGAGAAAATGTACTATAAGACAAATATACTATCCTGCCAATGCAACTTCCTGAAAAGGATGTATTTACTTTTCCCAGGATACATACACACACACACACACACACACAGCCAAGAAAGTGCAACACCAAAATGGCGATAGTAGTGATTTCTGCTTTGGTGGAATTTGGAGAAAATTTTGTTATAGATATATAATTAACTTGTTTTAAGGAAAAAAGTAACTGATTTATCAAAAAAACTAAAAAATGCAG
Organism: Noctilio leporinus; assembly: GCA_004026585.1. NCBI lineage: Eukaryota > Metazoa > Chordata > Mammalia > Chiroptera > Noctilionidae > Noctilio > Noctilio leporinus. The sequence continues at coordinate 264,442 of PVIW01001054.1, read as the reverse complement.
TTTGCTTAAGACAATTGTAAATGAACCGCTTGCATAATCTATTAATGCCAGCTGTTGCTTTTGACCCCACAGCGGGGCTCCCTGCAGCCCTGGGCACTGGCTGAGAGGGTCCCCACATCACAACCTACAAAAGCCTCCAAAGCTGCAGCTGAAAGAAGGAATCCGCCCCGGACCAGGCCTTGAAGCTGCTGTTTCACCTGTCAGTCAGGTAGAGGGGGCGATGGCTCCTGAGTGAGGTGCTGACCCTGGAGCCCTTGGCCCTTCATCCCTGGTTTCAGGGGCATCCTGAACAAGGCTGAAGGGACAGAACTGCCATTCTGTGACCATCATCAAGAAAAAGCCTCTCAAACCAGCTAAAGAGAAACAACATGTGTTGCCAAGGACCAAAATATCCAGCGGGGGCTCTTGGGGAAGCCGGTCAGGCTGTAGAGACACTGACGGATGCATAGCTATGTGAGTGGGACTTTCCTTTGATGATGAAACAATAAGGCGATAGTGCACTTTAAAGTTCTCCAGTCTAGCTGATCAAATAAAATAGAAAGTTCTCACTCCCACCCCTCCCCCATACGCGGCATTTCATTTCTTCCAGCCAGTCTTGTCTTTGCCGCCCCCAGCTTGCTCCATTCGGTTCTCTGAACACTCTATTCTTGTCAAATGCTACTGCCCAAGTTTTCCTCTTCACACAGAACCCTTTCTGTTTCCCTCCAAACATCACTTGTCCCCACCATTCCCTTTCCTTTTGCCCTCCCAGATTCATTATTTCCAATCGCTGCGCTTTCTCTCATCAGAGACACTGAATATTTTCCCTATTTGCCATGCTTCCCTGCTGACCCTGTCGCCTCTCCAGCTCTTCCCTAGTTTGGGCTCTTGGCTTCCCTCTTGCTTCTGGTGATGTCATCCTGGGCAAACCTGAAGTGCCCCCCAAATCAAAAGGGCCTGACTAAGTTCAACAGAGATCCACTGAGCATCAAATAGGAATTATGCATTTACCAAGGAATAGCCAAAATGAATACAGTGTGGCATTCCCTGCCTTCTTAGAGTTATGGACATAGATGAATGAGTAATTCCCATGCATCATGGTAAGGGCAATAGCAGAAGTATACTGTATATTCAAGGAGTAGTGTAGTAGCTAAAAGTAGATTGTACTTAACTGTCAATAAAGTAGTCCTGGACTTAGCCTTTAATATTTGATCTTTTATAGGATATTTTGTTTTGCCCCATCAAAAAAATTTTGAATTCCATACTTCAAAAAATGCTTGAATGGTGCTGTGAACTATTAGGAAGAAGGCTGGTACCTGATCCCTTTTACCTGTGTACCTACAACCATGTACCTGTCTCCTTCCTCTCCCCATGTCTGATTACTTTCTGATCATTGGGTTCCATTTCTCTGCACAAGCAGGTTCATTCAGTACAGCATGTAACAGTGTACTGACTGACTCAAAATATACTCAAACATAGCCAGGTAGAAAAATGGGCAATACGCTATTAAAAAATCTTCACCTACCAAGGGGGCATACAAATAATACTCAGGTTAACTCAGTTCTCACACTACCAGTTCTCAACTGTCTGTGTTCCTCAAAATCACCTGAAGGGCCCCACTCTCAGGGGCTTTGGTTCCATCAATTAGAATTGGGGCTTAAGAATGTACATTGCTAACAAGTTCCCAGAGGATGTTGATGCTGCTGGCCCAGAGACCACATGTTAGAAGACAAATATGTGGTAAACAAACTCATTTCTCAAACTGAATATCGAATCTGTTACTGTTATTCTCTAATGTTAGTGGCATCAGGCCACACACATGTGACATATCAACATGTGCGACTCAAGGATAATACATCGGTGTGTGTGACACTGTGTGGTCGCAGTCCTTGTGAGGTCTGCTGCCAATTTTCACTGTCCACTACGGGGTATTTACAAGGCAGAGGAGCCTGGTCTATCTTTTGGTAAAATCTTCAGGTTGCTTTTAAAAATAAATTCATGATAAAAGCTTGTTCTCTGACTTCTCCTAAAAAATTTTTCCCCACAGAAGTTTAATGTACAAAATTTTAGTGATTTGAAGATTTTGCTGGTTTGGTTATTTTCCTCCAAATAAATGAGAGCTGCATTCGAGTCTGGATGCCATCAAGTCTGGGGAAAGCTTCACAGAGGTTTGGTGAATTTTCAAAGACAGAGTCAGTATATACTCCAAGAACAGAGTGAAACATAATGTGTGCTTGTTTCTTTTCTTTCTTTGTACAAAAATAGATTTGTGTTTATTTTCTAGCAAAAAAATTCCAGCATGATTAAAAGGTTCAGACATTAAGTGGTACATTTTGAAAGTGCTGCATAGCTATATGGCTTCCATCAACATCTGTGGGAGTTAAATCCTCCGCACTGCTATGAAAATGTAATCTACTCAGAGGCCAAAAATATTCCTGGGCTGTAGAATAAAATGCAAACATTAGCAGAGAGAGAAAACAGTGAGGCTTCTTACAATCCTATTAATCTTGGGAAAGGAAAAGACTCTACATTATGACCTCTACCTGCACATGTTAATGAAATCTCCTCAGCAGCAATACTTAGATTACAAACACATCATATTTCACATACCCTATTTGACCATAATCCTCTCACATAGCCTGTCAGTTAAAGCAAAGAGGGATTTTCATCTGGGCACGCCATAGGTGTTAATGAAAAAGAAAACCAGGCTGACCTGGGTTTACATTCCGGCTTTATTCACTCTAGACTCAGGGGCCAAGCGTCTTTCAGAAAGAAGCAGAGCATTTTCCTCTTCTATAAAATGCAAAACAATATTTATCCTACATAGTTTTTTGAAAATATTCAATGCAGTAATAAAAACCGGAGTAGCTCTTCTATCTTGTCCAGACAACCTTCTCCTTCCAGGGAAGAGGTTGGGCTCCTGAGAGAAGGAAATGTGAGCAGAGCAGAGGTGAAAACCCTAAGAGTTCTAAGAAGTAGCTATAATAGTAGCGGGTAGCAGTATAGGTATCGGAACTTAATATGCACTCACTGTTTACCCGTCCAATGTGAAAAAGTTTAACTTAGTGTAAGGTGGAAAGATATGCACCTTCCTCAAGAAAATGTACTAATAACTACACATTATCTCAGATGACAAGGAGACTGAGTCCCTCTGGAGGTATGCAGTGCATAATCATATGATATTAAGCTATGGCCTAGCTAAATATTTTGCAGGTGTATCCTATTAACTCTCACATGTCTATGCCTACATCCCATTATTATCCTTTATACAGACCAGGGAGAAGGTCGTAGGGGTGGTGTAAACAAGGCAATTCTACATTGAATAGTCAGTATCCATAAACAAGTAGTCTATGCAAACTCTATTCCATGTACTTCATGGGCAGTATTTCATTTTATCCTTACAATGACCCTGCAAATTCTATTGTTATTGCCTTTTCGCTAATAAGAAAACTCAGGCCTAGGAAAAGAAGTTTTCCCAAGGCTTCAAAATGAGCCAAGTAGTAAACCTGCAACTCAAACCCAAGATTCTTTAGAACGGAAACTCTAAATCATTATTCCATTCTGTTTGCCTCTTGTCCCTTCTGGTGTGCACTCTAAACCATTCAAAACCTGACTGCTTCCTTAGTCATGGACAATGTTCCTGAGCATTCTGACCTTTCTTTTCTTTCCAGCCTTGGCAAAGGCTACTTAGCTCTACACTTTTATTACTAAGCATCTGGGACATTCTAATTTCTTGAGAACACATAAAAGATGAATGGAAGCCAACAAGAAGGGTTTTTGAAATGCAAATCAATTCATCTGGTGATTAATCATGTTCTGCTTTATTACAGCTCATATATCTTTTGGCTTACTTTGGTTACTGCTTCCATTATTACCTAAATTTCTGCATTCATGGCTTGTCTCCTGATCAAGGTTTTCAAGGGCACAAACCAAGGTTTTATGTTTCTTTATAGTCTTCCCAACATTTACTATTAGCGTGCATTGTTAGGTGATAGGATTGGATAATATCAGAGGTTCTACTAAAATAACCTAAGTATGACTATTTTGAGTCCTCTCCAACTTTTAAAGGACTGTATTCATGGTCTGGTTACATGGCATGCATCTGCTTTGCATTTTATATACCTGTATTTATACCCAATGCTCCCAAAGAGTGGAACATTTAAGGGTGAGGATAATACCTTGCTCATCTTTGTGGTTGGCATAGTGCTTTATACAAAGTAGGCACTGAGTAACTGATTTTTGAATGCAAAATTCTCAAATCAGTGGAAGCAGGAAGTGGTTGTTTTAGGTTAAAAAGTAGCTAGATTGGTTTTAAATATCCCAGGACTGGATTAATCCATAAAAGTCACAAGTTTTGTCTAAGATTGCCAGGATAGGGTGGTCAGTTTCATAAAACAAAGTATCTCAAAGGTGGCTCAGTTGGGGACACTGTCCAGAAACATAAATAAAAGTCCACTTCCTTCTGACTGACAAATTACACATTCATGAAACAGGAAAAAAAAAACAAAAAAAACACAAAACTTAAATTTGTAGTAGCAAAGAAAGGATGTTTTCATTTGGTCAAAATTTATTATAAATATTTTCATTAAACATCTACTCTGTGTCCATTTACTGTGGACTTAGATTCTGCAATATATCATAATATGTTAAGGCCTTTGTTCTCAAGAATGGTATAATTTATTCTTAAAGCATGAATCAGACTGAGATGAAATGTTTCCTACATTGCCACATTCCAAAACAGTCCTTTTGAAAATAAAAGACCTATTTGAGTGGATAAGAATTCAGATATTGAATCATGAAATCTTTAGAACTGAAAATGTACTCCAGGAGTTTTCACATATTAAATGAGTCAATTTACTACTACTAGCGAGCTCTGCTTTTCAGAAAGAAATCTTCTGAGAAGTTGATGGTTAAGTCACTATCTTTACAATATCTTGGAAAAATACCCAAGAGAGACCAAGTATTTAGGAAGCATGCAAATCACAATCATAGTCACTAATAAAAAATTACTGCATGAGCCCTGACAGAGGCAAAATGGTGCTGGCATTGTCTGACTACACCATAGATCACACACTTACAGGGTAACATGGTAGCTGAAGGAAAAGTGCTTTCTCAGGTTCAGTAAGGCAGGGCTAGGATCTCGGTGAAAAAAGGTTCACTGAGTCTGAGCATCATACTGGACTAGTTAGGTGCTTTAATTGGCAAGATGAAGATTCTAGGCAGAAAGGGGGTCTTCTGGATCAGGGGACCAACAGATCCCATAGGACAGCATTTTCTACAGCATGTTCTAGATTAGACTGACTCCTTCAGATGCCTTATGAAAAAGGTGTTCCATTTGAGAAATGCTTGACACCAATCCCTCTCTTGATTAGTAATTGTCATTAGAAGGCTTTGGGACCTTCCAGTCCAAATGGAGGCAAAAGCAGACAGGCTTAGCATCCTCATACAACCATAGAAGGAATTACAACAGGATCTCAAAATTAATTACACCCAGAACTGTCAGAAAATCAAGCTGTATGAAAGCCTGACAACCAAGGATTTAAAGAAGACACATTCATCCAGACAGGCAGGAGGGAAGGGGTCACGAGACAGAAGGAGAGGTGGTGTGGTGTGGAAAGAGGTGGCAACAGTGGTGGTGGAGGAATGGATGGGAGGGATACCCCGGGAGAAAGCAATCCAAGTACCAGGTAAGACTGAATAGCCCAGGGTTTCAACTCCAAGAAGATAAGACTCCTGTTACTTCTGGCTGTAAAAACCAGTGGGGTTTGGGGTGGCAGAAGAAAATGCCTGTTTTTTGCTGCTTCAAGGGCCAGCATGATATTAGAATATACACAAACCCACCCTCTCAGGATTCACCATGGGGGCAGCAGCTGGAAGGACACCAGTTGCACATGAGAAGGGGGTAAAGTGACTGGAAACTGGGTGAGTGTGAGGTGAACCACCAGAAGCTAGGTGGTGACACTGTCCTACCTTCAAGCCCTCCTCACACAGTCACAAAGTGGTGAAGCAGCCTGCTTCACCCTGGTAATTACCTAAGGCTCCACTCCACACAATTTACTGGTGTTTTTTCTATAACAGACTACACTCCTAAGATAAGGAGTAAAAGCAGCTCTACGTAATATACAGAAACACACACAGGGAGGCTACTGAATTGAGGAGACAAAAGAGACATGGTCCAAATGAAAGAACAGAACATAATCTAGGAAAAGAACTAAGCAAAACAGAGATAGCCAACTTATTAGATGCAGAGTTCAAAACAATGGTTTATAAGGATGCTAAAAGTCCTCGAGAACAAAAAAAGAAAGAAAGAAAGAAAGAGAAATGAAGGTTACATGAAGTGAAATAAAGAATAGTCCACAGGAAATCAATAAAGAAGGGAAGGAAGCCTGGATTCAAGCCAACAATTTAGAACATAGGAAGAGATAAATATTCAATTTGAACAAAAAGAAGAAACAAGAATTAAAAAAAAACAACAAAACAAGAATAGGTGTAGAAAGCTCTGGGACATCTCCAAACATGCCAACATCTGAATCGCAGGGCTGCTAGAAGGAAAACAGGAAGAGCAAGAAGTTGAAAACTTACTTGAAGAAATACAGAAAGAAAATTCCCTTAATTTGGCAAAAGAAACAGATATACAAATCCAGAAAGCCCAGAGAGTCCCAAACAAGTTGGACCCAAAGAGGACCACACTGAGACACATCATATTTAAAAATGCCAAAAGTTAAAAATAAAGAGAGACTCTTAAAAGCAGCAAGAGGAAAGCAGAGAGTTACCTACAAAGGAGTTTCCATAAAATGTTGGCTGGTTTCTCAAAAAAATTTTTTGCAGGAAAGAAAGAACTGGTAAAAAGTGTTCAATGTGAAGAAAAACAAGGACTTACAACCTAGATACAATCCTATAAAGCAACCCTATCATTTAGAATGGAAGACCAGATAAAGTGCTTCCCAGGCAAGGTAAAGCTAAAGAAGTCCATCACCATCAAGCCACTATTACATGAAATGTTAAAAGGGGCTTATTTAAGAAAAAGATAAAAACTACAAACATTAAAAAGGCAAATTTATAACTATCAAGAACTGAATTAAAAAACAAACAAACTAAGCAAACAATAGGAACAGGAGCAGAACCATAGATAGGGAGATCATTTGGAATGGTGTCAGCTGGGAGGGGGAAGGGGGAGAAGGGTGCAGGGATTAAGAAGTATAATTGAGAGGAACAAAATGGATGGGGTAATTAAGAATAGCATAGGAAAGGAGAAGCCAAAGAATTGACATGTACAATCCATGGACATGGACTAAGAGGGAGTGGGGATTGCTGGAAGGAAGGGGGTACCAGGTGGAGGGGGCGTAAAGGGAAAAACTTGAATAACTGTAATAGCATAACCAATAAAATATACTTAGAAAAGAAATTAAAGGCTTTGAAGAATCCTACAGTAACTAGTGCTTTTAATTTGAATGTTTTTCAAACTCACTTTGCCACATTATTATTTAACACCTACAGAAAAACACTTTGGGAAATGTCATGGGATAATGTAAGGCTGTGGATTAAACCCAGGCAAGCAATCAAGGACAGGACACACCCTGGTGAGCAGGGCATATGTCAAAGAAGAATCATGCCCCTCATTCTATACTTGATAATATTTATGTAACCATTCTATTGCAAATGCTATTTCTAATTTTCAGAAACAACACATGAACTATTCATCATCAAATATTTTATCATCGTAAAATAGAATGTCAATGATCTAAAATTATCTGAAAGAAGGAAGAAGAAATGAAGGGTGGGAAGCAGATGTCAATTCCTTCACTTTATATAGTACTAAGTTCAATGGGTGAATGCTTAAAAACTGATACCTTTAAAATTATAAAAGTAATCTCTGCAGAAACCAAAAATTTTATTTATTTATACACACACATGCACATATATTTGGAGTCAGGAAAAAGGGAAGAGAATAAATAAGTAAACGAAATTCCTATTTCTCAAAGAAGGTAGCAATAAATACTTTCTATAGGTAATACATAAAAAAATATATTTTAGAGTATAAAAAGCACTACTATTATTTCTAAAAACAGAAATAGTCAAAAATGGTTCCACTGAGGAGAAGTGAAGGTAGACTCATGGGTACGTTCCTGGAAAATGTGAAATTGTTGGGTTTTCTGTACTATGCAGTCAAAAGTAAAGAAAGGAAATGGCAGTAAGACTGTTGGTAAGTTAAGTTTCTGTTCTTGTAACAGTCATGGTAGTTAAACTTCAGAATGCATCATAATCACCTGGAGGGCTTGGTGAAGCACAGACTGGGCCCAACCCAGAGTTCCTGATTTGGTCTGACTGATGTGGGGACTGAGAATCTTTTTATGCCTAACAAGTCCCTGCGTGGTGCAATGTGCCTGGTCTAGGGCCCAGGCTTTGCAAACCACTGCTCTAGGCAAGTCCCAATTCTGAGTGTCTGTCCACAGACCTCAGCTTGTATTTTTTTTTTTTTTTTTTTAGTAGTTTCTCCTAGCTGAACCTGTGAAGGGGCAGAGTTACAGGCAGATCCTAATAACCACTTAGTTTTAAACCAACTCTATCAAAGCAGACCTTGCCTGCCCTTCACTGTGATTTCCTCCTAAATTACCTGCTTGTCAACGTCCAAAATCCAACAAGTAACTAATTCTACAGATGGAAAGAGAGCATTCAAACAAAGCAATCTTTGACCTCATTTTAGGTGCCTAATATCATGTCTGCAGCTTTCTATTCCACATGGAAGCCAAGACAAATGTTATCCAGAAAGGTTCAGGCTTGGGAATAAAAAAACAAAGAACAAAACTAAATCATAGATAATATAGCTATTAAGCCTGCTCGCCCTGATGCCAAAGATGATATGTGAGAATCCACATGTGAGGAGAGGTCTGAGGAGTGGAAATAAACAGCTCAGTTTATTTCTTGCAGTTTCAGGAGCACTGCAAGGACTCACAGGAGAGAGAGCTCAGTGGTTGCCTGCCACCTCTGTGCTCTTTGCATTATTACAATTAATGATCCCCTTAAAAATGTCATCATCCCCTCTGACCCTGAAAATAGCTTCCATCTTTCATATTTGCTATTGGTACTAAGCATGGAACTCAAAACATTTTTAAGTTATTAATTTTTAATTAAAGGAGGGAGGGAGGGAAAGACAGAGACGGACATCAATTTGTTGTTCCATTTATTAATGCATTTGCCCTGGCTGGGAATCAAACTTGGAACCTTGGCATATGGGGAAAATGCTCTAAACAACTGACCTACCTGGCCAGGGCTAGAACTTAAAACCCTTTAAAAATATTTTTTAGGTCACAAATATATAGCTACAATATCTGGCCAAAAATAAGATTTTACCAAGTGCACAGGATGGAAAACAGATTTTAAAAAATGTATAGTGAGTAGAAGGTAGTTCATTTCTTCTTGCTTAATAGCCATGAAAATATTCACAGACAAGTGCAAACAATCTAATTTACTGTACGACTTGCAAATTCAGATGAAATGTTTGGTTAACTCTGAGAGACGGAAGTGATTTAAATAAATGGGAGGTGTATGCACATGAAGAATGAAAGTAGACATCACTTTAGGCTCCTTCATTCTTAAAAGGCTAGTAAAACTTTGGATATTTGTCTAGGTGAGATTTCAGTCAAAATGTCACTCTGCTTTACCACTTTTTATTGTATAAAGCTCAGAATGTTGAGTCAGCTGCCAATACTGTGAAGCAAGCCCCACTAAGCCTGATTCCCAGCTGCCTGTGCCTTATTCAAACATTAAATTAGATTTATCACGCTATTTAGTTTATTACTATACAAGCAAAAAGCTAGTGTTGCAAACATTTTGAAAAATAAGGGAACAGAGCCCAACATATCACCCCTAGCACAACTAACCGTGTTGATGTTGATTATTTATGGATTTTTACATTAATGTATTTGTATGCATGTGTATATATACATATGTATATATATTTATAGTTAGTATATTATGTCCTGATTTATGCTTTTAAATTTTTTCAGTATTTATCTTATTGGTCATTCGTTACTTGCCATCAATATTTTGCTAATACAAAAAGTGTTACGAGGAGATGTTTTATACATGTAATTTTTCCCTTTCTTACTTTGTTCCTTAGAAGTTCTTAGAAGTAAGTTTTATCGGGTTAAGGACTATGGAAAGTTTTATGGGTTTGACATGTTCTAGCAAATCTGTAATAGCTGAATAGTACCATTTAGGTGTGTGACTTCCTTACCTAGATGAAATATGTTCATCTTTTAGAAAGTGAAGAGTAGATATAGTAAGTCAATACCAAAGCACCAAGTCATCCATTCAACAATTCTTCATTGAGAGTGTATTCTTCAGGCATTGCTCTAGCCCTCAAGGGTTTACATTCCTGGACAATATATCATTAAAAATCATGAACCTGATATTCTTGATAAAAATACCCTCTAATAATGTTTGCATCTGACACCTTTTCTGTATAGTACTATGCAAGAGGCAGTGTTCAAAGGAAGCTGTTCTGACAAAGTGTGGTCCCTTATTAACTAACAATTCATTCTAGGAGCATTGACTAATCTGAGGAAGATGCCAAGAAGTCCAAATACTGGTTCAAAAATAACAAAATCACTCAAGTAAATTTGGAAGTTTAATATACAATAGAGGTGGCATTTGAAGTCAGTGGATTAGTTAAAATGATAGGTCTAGAGTACTTGGACATTAGAAGGAAAAACTGAAGCTAGGTTCTTTCCTTAATCTTTACCCCTGTATAAAATTCAATTTCTTACAAATTTATGTGGATAAAACTGTAAAACAACTACTTGAAAACGTGGGTAAATACTTTAATTGCTTTGAAGGAGGGAATTCTAAGTAGGAAACAAAGTCCAAAACTCATAGAGAACAGAGTTTGTATTGTACATTTGTGTACACAAAAACACAACACTTCTACATGGCACACCAAACAGCAAGGCTAAAAAAAGGTCCAAGGGGAAGAAATACATGATCCTTGTACAACAAAGGGCTGTCTTCCATACAGCAGGGAGGATTCTTACAAGTAAGGAAATCCTCCAACAAACGGTAACAGGTAAAGGACATAATGACAAAATAAGTACATGGAAACTTACTCCAACATTTAAGTCTTTCAGTAAAAACAAAGAAAATAATAAAATAAATTTTGCCTATTAAGTTGGTAGAAATTAAGAATATTGATAATAAAGATCCAATGATGAGATAGATTATTATACTGCGGTAGAGAATATCTAAACAGATACGCCTATTTAGGGAGCAATTTAGCAATTATTGTTGAGATAGTAGATGAACAAACTCTCACAAATGTTCTGCCTTCCTCCCTCCCCCTCTCCTCCCCGCCTCTCCCCTCAGTAAATGCAACTGCCTCCTGCCTCTCTGCCCTATCAGTGTAACCAGCTCCAACTCACTGATTACACAGACTCATTCTCCTGGAAAACACTGATGGGTTGAATTACTTAGAGAGAATGGATGTTCTGACTCTCACTGACCTCATCCTTTACTCAACCACCATTACATCATATCACCAGGCCCTGATATTCTCTTTTATTGTTTTCTAAGGATTTCATACAGTGACTCTTCTAAGCAACTTGAGACTATCTATTATATTTCTTTTTTGTTGTTTTTACTCGGTACCTAACGTAATACTGGACACATTAGATAACATGTTTACTGAATAAGCATGTCCCACTGACAGGTGTTCAAAACCTCACAAATTTAAAATCTTACTACTTACATCATGTTCCATGATTATAAACTGTAGATAAAAAAAGACTGCATGTTTAATCTCTTTACCTTGTCTCCTGTCAAGAAAGGTTTACGTGGATAGCTTTAAAAGAGCAAAGGGATGTGAGGTTCATTAACACTCAGTGTACTAAAAAAGGTTATTTCACTGCCATGAAGGCATACAGAGATAGTAGGGTTTTCTAGTTTTTTTCTTGTGTATGTCTTCCTGCTTGACTGTGAGGGGGGATGAGATATCTTGTCTGAATATTAGCATATGTGTCCAGAAACAGATCACATCCTCAGCCACCTGGCTGATGTGGCTCAGTGGATCGGTGCCGGCCTGTGAACCCAAAGGTCGCTGGTTTGATTCCCCAGTCAGGGTACATATACCCAAGTTGGAGGCCAGGTCTCCAGCCAGGTCTGTAGCTGGAGGCAGCTGATGTTTCTCTCCTTCTCTGCCTCCCTCCCTTCTATCTGAAAATAATGAATAAAATCTTAAAAAAAAAAAAAAAAAATGCAAATCCCAAGACAGTTGTGTGCTGTTGTGTAAATACAAAGTAATATGATTTTGCCTATTAAGTTGGTAGAAATGAAGAATATTGACAATAAAGTCCCCTAATATCTCTTAACCTCTGTTGCCTCAACTGTAAAATGAGGATAAGAGCACCCCATGGGTTACTATAGGGATGAAGTAAGTCAACATCTGTCCAAGTGCTTTGCAATAAATGGAAAAGGAACAAATGAATAGGTAGGTTCCAGATAGGTGAGTTGATACTATTATGAATCAGTTCCTTTTGCTTGTTTCACCAGCCTTATTCCAAATGATGAAAAAGGTATACCTTGAACCAGTGGTTGTCACATTGTACTGTGCATCAGAATTTTCTTGTTAAAACACAAAGTGCTGGGACTCACCTCCCCTTGAACTCCTTATTTAGTGGATGTGGGTTGGGGGCTGAAGAATTTGTATTTTCATCAAATTCCTAGGTGACCAAGCTTTGTGAATCACGACCTTAAACATTTAATAACACGTAACTACTTTGACACACAGCTTCTTTTTAGCCTGAGAGCAGGGTTCTGAGGTTTAAGACATGACCTTGAACGTGTAAGCCCTGTTCCCCCCAGTCCCCTCAGCACCACAATGCTTTGCTGCTTCCCTTGCACTGGAGGAGTCAGGCAGGAAATGGCTTTATGTCCTACACTGATTTAGGGTTCCACTGTCTTTCTAGCCTCATCAGCAACAGAGCAAGGATGGATTACAAATTCTCTGAAGGGCAAAAGGGGATGCCTCCATCTTGCTGCTATTGACCAAGCTAACGGATGTTGAGTATTAAGTGTTTGTCACCCTAGCTAGTCCATTCTGAATAGAGATGGTACCTGGGTTCCTGGGCTTTTATTATTCATGCAGCGATCTTACCTGCTGTAAGAAAGAACTTGTGAGAAAAATAACTGGTTGTTTCAGGGAGCATTGCATTTGATAGCTTCCAGGAAAAGCAGCAGGTAGTGATTAGGGACACAGAGTTAGGAGTAAACAGGCCTGGGTTAGAACTTCAGCTCTGAAACACATTATCTGTGTGACCAAGGACAAGTGACAATCTCTTGAGCCTCAGGCTTCCTCTCTGTTAAACAAGAGACATTACCTTTTTCAGAGAGCTGGAAATTTTAAGTGAAATGTTACACTACAAGGGTTTATAATAGTGCCTGGCACAGAGAAACGTCCCTGTGCTATAATTATCAGTAGTAAAAGTATTAACACTGAGAGATTATATATTTCTATTATATACAAGGGGTGCTTCTAAAAGAAAATATGCTGATTTCATAAGCCACAAAGGAAATCAATTCGTAGTAGTTTCAAACAGATTACATAGGCCCCCAGTGCCTGATACAGTGTGAAAGCACAGGGCAGGTCCTCAGGAATGGTGTAGTGGGTGAAAGGAACATGTGTAAAGTAGAAAGATCTGCTTAAAGACCTTGGAGTATAACTTCTGAAGACAAAAGGAACGTAGAAAAACATTTCTCACATATATTTCCACTTCTCTACTATCATTTCAATCTCTCCAGCATAAACCCAGGAATAAGTGGTCACAATACAGGCCCCTGAGAGAAACACAGGAAGAGGGAAAAAACACTACTGCAACTTAGTTGAGCAACAGTCGCTTTAAGGGAGAGAAATGCAGAACATTTCTGGTGGAAACTAGTGTCACACTTGGCCTTTTATTTTCTACTTGAACTTCAACCTTTCATTTGACTTGTGATAGCATGAATTCAACTAAAGAAATCAGAACAAGATTTCTTTCTGCAAGATGTCTGCCCAGACAATCTGACTGCTGGATTTCATCAGCTACTGCAGAAAGAAGTACAAAGGCCTCATGTGTTACAGCTCTGGCAGGCAATTCCAAACTAAAGGAAATATCTTTCAGTTCTCATGGAAATGGTAAGCAAAGATTAGTTAGGGATACTTAACAAACAAATCCATGAAATATTCAGTGCATCTAAAAATCTACCCCCATATACTTTTTTTACACATAAAACAATGAATGCCAAAATATAAAAAATCTTAATCCGTCCTACTCACTTATAATCAGTGCTTCACATAATGATGGACTCAAAATAACTCAGGTTCCTTGGATATAAATAACTCACTTTATCTGTTAAAGGCCCAAGTGGACCCTAATTCTTTCTAAATACAAAGAAAAAGAAAAGATAAAAATAGTAGCAATCATTGGAACAGAAACTAGAATGAAGGTGGGAGTATAGATTCTCACCTTTTCTGTTCTCCTTTTCCATAGATATTCATGGAAAATAAGCTTCCAAGCAACATGGGCCTCAATACAAGTCACTTCTCCCAGAAATATGTGAAATCCTAGGGGCACAAGTGATAAGAAAAAGAAGGAAAGTGGGGAGTTGGGAAGGGAAGCAAGGAATCTGTCCAGTTAATAAGCATTTTTCTGGAAACAAGTGGAATAAGATACAATGGTATTGAGACTACATGCCTAATAACTAACAAATGTATTGTTTACATTCTCTTCAAATCGACTGAAAACCATAGTGCTGGCCACATTTATTCAGCACTGTGTAGGGTGGTATGCTAGGCAAAGATGGATAATGTCTTGTATTGAACTTAAGTGAATGTATAATCTAGGAAGGGAGGTAAGATGATGTACACAAGTATTTATAATACAATATGCATAGTAGGGTACATAGTAAACACCCAGTAAATGGTGACTAATTGTGGAGCTTTGATGGCAGCCTTTGGACGGAATGAACAGGAGGGAGGGGACATGAATCAGGTGAGAGTAGTCTAACGGGATAGGAGAAAAAGCCATGGCTTTAAAAGAATGTGTTGAAAAAAGTTTAAAGAAGGAAAAGATCTTCACTACATCCTAAGCAAGCAATAGCAGGTCTTCTAACTCTTGACATGCTACCAATGAAGCGAGACGGAAGATAGGAAGCAATTTGTAGAAGCTATTCCAAGTTGGTCTCTGAGCAGATAAGGCAGGTCCCTCGGGCGGATCAGGCCAATGCTCTCAATCCTGCTTCTCCAGGAAACAGACTGAGAAATCTAACCCAGAGAGTCTCTTGAGCCTCAACTCGGATGTCTAAAAAAAATGAAAGCAGCCGTGGAAAGCTGCAAATGTTAACTGTGACCAAGACACAGAGCAGAGATGGTTGGAGAGGCAGGGGAAGGAGAAAGTTTCCAGTGCGAGCAAGTAGGTGGATGAAGCAGGGTCCCAGATCAGAGGGGCTGGCAGGCCCTTTGCGGCTCACTCTGCAAGCTGGGCTAAGATAACAGTGCTGCTGTCGCACCTTGAGTTCCCTGTGTCCTTCCAAACTTCCCAGGGCCACTGACCTGGCTGTGGGCCAGGGAGACTCATTTAGCTTCAATTACTTAAGCAGCTTTATTGGTTTCAGAGAGAAAATCCCCTGAATCGACTTTCACAAAACCAGACAATGCCACACAGAGGGCACAACCACGTTTCCTCAAAGGCCTTTCTTTCAGAAGCAATTAGAATGGAAACAATAAAAGAGGCTAGGCTTCCTTCTCCCAATTCAGGGGCAAACCCCCAACCCCACAGCCTCCCACAGTTAACAGGACCACAAACGGTTAAATACAAATGATCCAGTTAAGGATTCGGACTCAGAAGGTTTCCTTTGGGGACCATCGCTCACAAAACAAAACAATGAGGGGGCAAGTCCTTAGTTCTCCTGCCTGCACCGCTCCCCACCCCCAAATCTGCCAATAACCAGTAAATAACTCCCCAGATGCCCGATAATGGCAGTCACCCAGAATGTGCATCTGCTGCGTGTACGAAACTCGCTTTGACATATAACTGCCAAACATAGAATTATTCACTTCAGTGCTATCACAGACTGCTCCATCTAAGGTCAGCAGCGTTTGGGAAGTTCCCTATTTGAACAGTGAAAATGAAAGACCATCCGTTTGCATCTTTCAGTCCAGGTTCAATTAGAGGAACATGCAAAATCTACAGACAAAGTCAAGGTGTTAATTTCTATTTGGAACCTTATGGCCTGGAGCCTTTGGAAGAAAAGGCAGGATAAGGCAAAGAGGTAGTAAGTACAATTCGGGGTGTGGAAAGATCAGGTGAGTCACTGGGAATTTAGAGGGGAATGGGCAGGGACCCTCAGAACGACTTATTTGGCAAGCATCTGGAATGAGAGGTACATGCTCATTACTCTAAAAAAACATTTTCTAGCAAGGATTATAAAACAAAAATCTCTGGTGACAATGCATTAAAGGTACCCAGAATTGCATTTAAAGTAAAATATATATTCTTTGCTATTTTGCTCAATCCCTTCACACCATCCTCCTCCTCCTCCTGACTGTTGTCGGCTTACTCTCTCTGAGCCTATGTCTATCTTGCTTGTTAGTTTATTTTGTTCATTAGATTCCACACATAAGTGAAATCATATGTACTTGTCTTTTACTGACTGGTTTATTTCACTTAACCTAGTACTCTTTAGGTTCATCCATGCTGTTGCAAAAGATAACTTTTCTTTTTGTTTATGGCTCAGTAGTACTCCATTGTGTAAATAAACCACTTACTCTTATCTATTCATCTACTGATGTGCACTTGGGCTGTTTCCAGATCTTGGTGATTATAAATAATGCTGCAATGAACATAGGGGATGCATATATTCTTTTGAATTAGTGTTTCATATTTCTTTGGATATATTCCCAAAGGAGGAATTAATAGGTCATAAGGCAGTACCCTTTTTAATTTTTTGAAGTAACTCCATACTTCTTTCCACAGTGGCTGCACCAATCTGCATTCCCACTAGCAGTGAAATAAAAAAGAAAGAACTCATGGACAGGGACAACAGTGTGGTGATTGGGGGCGGGGGGATATGGGGGAGATAAATGGCAATGGACCAAGACTTGACTTGGGGTGGTGAATACACAATACGGATGATGTGCTATAGAACTATGCACCTGTATAGTTTTGTTAACCAGTGTTGCCCAGTACATTTAATAAAAAGAAAAAAACTAAAATACCACTTTCAAGTACAGATACACAATGGCAATTTATCCCTCATGTTTCTGAAATATGGGATTGTACATTAAAATAAGTAAAAACTCCCAATTCTGGTATAAGACATCACTTAAGGTTTGTCTTCAGACCCCTACACAAATGCGGGTGCTCATAAACTGGTAAAGGAAAAGTCTCCACATTTAGACAAATGCATGTAGTCTGACTTTGCAGTAACTGCAGAACTCAGAAGTTCAAGTGAGTGAGCAGCTGTGTGAATATAGCATCAATCCCAGGAAACTGTAGTCTATGGCCCTGAGGGCAAGGTGCGACCTTCCTACTGATGTCTTAAGAACAACCCCACCTGGGACTGCTCCTTTCACTCTTCCAACACTTGTTCCTCCCCTCCTTTGTGTCCTAAGCATTCGAGGGTGGGATTATCCCCAAGCAGAAAATACAGGTTTATGAACCATTCGCTTTTCTATTCAACTAAAAATTCTAAGATTTGAATATTAAGTGCTGTGTTGTTAGATGTACACACGCATGGTGCATATGCTGCTTAAGTAAGCTCATATGACTTCTTTTAAGAGAAGAAAAGAAGCAGAAAGAGATTAAGAGGAAGAGGATATGAATAAATGAGTGAAAAACAGGCACTGTCTTAGATTCTCAAATTCCTTTAGTTCATAGGATTTCCTCATAACAATTACAATATACACTGCAATAAGCCAAGATTGGAACATCATCTAGTTAAATACCTACTTATTTCAGTATAATTTTCAGTGATTACCCTTGCCCAACATATCTCTTTGGACTCTCACACTACGTCTAGTCCACAGGGTGAGTTTCTTGTCACACAATCTTTCTTCTATCATTAATTTTGCTGACTAATACAAACTGAGACTTACCCTCCTGGGAGACAGTTGTCCATTTTAAAAATAAGATTTGACTTTCAGCTCACTTCCCCAGGCAGGACAAGTGACCCTCCCTCATTCTATTCTGTGCACCTGCTCCTGGTTTTGGAGGAAAAAGGAAATCAGTAGTACTCAGCATCCACTGAAAGAATGCAGAGGTCCCAGAGCCATTTTTGAAGAAAGACCAATTCTAAAATATATAGTCTCAGAAAACTACTGATTCACCCCATGAAACTGAACTCTATTTCAGGCTTTTCTAAGGAGGTCCCAGACTATTAATTTCTCCCAGTAGATGTCAGCCAGCAGGGCCCGGAGAGCCACGTGCACTATGGTCATCATCAGTGCAGCCTGTGACCAGGCACGGGGAGACCCGTGCTTGGCTGATGCAGCTCCGTGCCCACGTGCAGCCCATGATGTCAGGGAGACTGCTCTGACTCCAGCAGGGAAGACTGCATACTTTCTATCACAAAATCTAACACATAACCCAGCTTTCCGCTCCACCCCGCCCTCCACAATCAGCTAGATCTGAACACTGAACATCTTGTGAACTGTGAATAATTATTCAATGATTGTGAAGAGAAAGCATCAGGATTTAAGCTTTATTTCTTAGGAGACGTGTGAACCATGATTTGGGAAACCTTTACATGAGTGTGCTTCAAGGTTTTTAGATAACTGAGTGATTCCCCAGGAATTACAGGCATTTCTAAAGATGAGAGATGAAGTACATCTTCACATGCTTGGAAAAAGTGTTCTAATGAACTGCTTTCATTACTACAAAAAATTAAAAGACACTATCTTCAAACTGAATAAAAAACTCAATTTAACTTTGGTAAATCCGTAAAGAAAAGTCATTAGACCCAATGTTTGTTTTTAATAACACATTTTCAAATAAACTGAAATCAAAACAGCAGCGAGGAAACTGCCACCCTTTCTCCTGCAAATCCCAGAAATAAGGAATATAGATCACAAAAATAGCTCCTTGCTCCCGTTCTCCTTGGCTCTTGCCTAGGTGCTACTTAGGAGAAAGAATTGTGGTGTAGGTTGGGTGTTCAGTGTTCAGTCTGTATTTTTACCCTCTTTTTAAGGAGTTCCCCTTTAAAATGTGGTGGTAAAAGAAGTGGAAACTTTTAATATAATACAATTCTATCATGGTGATGGGTTTTTTAAATACAAATACCTTTCCTTTTATGTTACTTTTTTTAGACACTTGTGATCTTGTGTTCTCTAGAGAGAGAATTCCACATTCTATACGACACTCCAACAGAGACCCATTTCCAGGGCTTTGCACATGCTGCTCCTTCCAATGTCATGTCCTCTGACAAGCCCCTCTGCCCAGCCTGCAGAAAGCAGCCCCACTAGTCTGCATACCCACCTTACCAGATTTACCTTCCTCACGGCCCTTATTTGGACCTGAACTTGTCTTCTTGGCTTATTTGTTCACATGTTTATTATTTGATTTCCTCCACTAAATAAAAGCTATAGCCTTATAGTGTTTTAAGCTGCCTCATTTACTGCCATAGCCTTGGTACTAGAAAGGTGTCTGACACAGGTAAGTGCTCAGGGATTACCTGCAATTTGACTACTCGCCGTGGCTATATAAAGGTCAGCATGCACTTCAGTTACTAAAGTGTTCTGACAACATCCTCAATTCATAAGCCCTGGCTGCCCTCATTTTCACCCAGTGGCTGAGGCCCAGGGACACCGATGGCTGCAATGACACTCTTCTCCAGCTGGGGCAAGTGCACAGCCATGATTGAAAAGGTTGGACAGTACTTCCCACCAAACTGCTATCTGGAGGTACACAAGCCTTAGTGTGGTGAAGAGAAAATGGCACTTCTTTAGATAACATCTTAATGAACTATTCTTACTCCTGTTTACACATCACCCTATCACGTACTGGTCAGTTTGAAGTGCTTCAAAACTTTTGTCACATGTATTCTTAAGCCCAAAATTGATTCTGTTGGTGTGATTTACGCACTCCTTTGAGTAATTTCATATAAATCCTGATCAATTGGTCTTTTATAGACTTCTCAACAAAGCTGATTTAAATCATGTGCCAATTTGAAATAGTTCACCCAAACTACCTGAAATTTTAAAATTTCTGACCGTAATGCCAAGATAGCTAATTAGATCAAATTTAGAATGTTAAGCATACTTCTATATTCATTTCTAAAATTTCTATTTAGTATCAGTAATCATCTCTATTCTTCTGAACTATAACCAAGAGATTTTTTTTTCAGAATAAACAGTTCCAACAGATATAAAATTTGTTTAAACCATAGGTTCAAATCTCAACACTTCTGGCACTTTGTGTGTGCACGCATGCCTCTGCATATGTGTGCACACATGTGCATGGGTGTATGTCAGGGCATACACCTGCCTTCCAGCTTATCATGGTCACCTATTTTAACTTAAGGCATTAAAAGTGAATCTAATTTTTCACAAACAATTGTTTTATTCCAGGGAGTTAAACAAACAATGGTACTCAGCTACAAGGTCCAGAAATTTGGAATCAATGTTTCATTTTGCTTAAAGTAGATGTGAAA
Organism: Noctilio leporinus; assembly: GCA_004026585.1. Lineage (NCBI taxonomy): Eukaryota > Metazoa > Chordata > Mammalia > Chiroptera > Noctilionidae > Noctilio > Noctilio leporinus. The sequence continues at coordinate 243,787 of PVIW01001054.1, read as the reverse complement.
TATTTCTTACCTATAAGGAGCAAATGAAGGATACTGTCTAAGATAAAGTATCCTCTTTTCCTTTTTATTGACAGGAGATTCAAGGAGACAGGTGGTTTGATTGATTTATTGAAGCTAAAAAAATTTGGGTATAAAAAACTTTTTTTTAAAGATTTTATTTATTATTTTTAGAGAGAGGGGAAGGGAGAGAGGGAGACATCAATGTGTGGGTGCCTTTCACCTGCCTCCAGCTAAGAACCTGGCTGGAGACCTGGCTTACAACCTGGTTATGCGCTCTGGCTGGAGAATCGAACCAGTGACCTTTGGGTCCAAAGCCTGGTGCCTTATCCCCTGAGTCACCAGCCAGGGCAAAGAATTACTTTTAGCCTTTGAATCTATTACTGTGAAACTTATCTAAAAACAGAAACTCAATTATTTTCCTTGGTTTCCACCTATGAATTATCCATAAAAGGAAAAGGAAGCTGACCTTTACAGAGAAGAATTTGTTCTAAGTGGTTCCAAGAAATAATGAAGAAAATAAAACCCAGCACACTTGCTTAAACTATTAATTTTTTAAATTAATTTATTTTTATTATTATTTTTAAGGTTTTATTATTTCCAGAGAGAGAGAGAGAAGGCAGAGAGGCAGAGAGGAAGAGAAACATCAACGTATGGTTGCTTTTTCACCTGCCTACAGCTACAGAGCTGGCTGGACACCTGGCCTGCAACCTGGTTATGTGCCCTGGCTGGGAATCGAACTAGCAACCTTCGGTTCGCAGGCCATTGCCTTATTCACTGTGCTGCCAGCCAGGAAGGAGTTAAACTATTAACTTAAAACAAGGGTCCAGACAGATCTATTTTATTAAGTAACATATTTTAAATCTTTAGTCTTTAGCCTGAAAAGCCTACATTTGCATGCATGGTTTTTATCTATAAGAAGGTGAGTAATGCTAGACATATTTTAGAATCAACACATGAGATGAATGCAGTTTTTGGAAATCTTTCTTCTGGGGCCTCTTTTTTCTCAATTTCCGAAGTCATTCAGTATTTCACAAAACTGAAATGGTTTGTGTGCCCTTTTCTTTTCTAATATATTTCCCACTTGAGTCATTCACAATTTTGTTACTAACAACTATACTATTTAGAAAAAGTAGAACAATAGAAACCTAGAAATGAAGTGCTCTTAGAAGTTTTCACCTATATTTTTCAAACTTAGTAACATTAAATTGATACATTAGAATTTCACAGAGGAATTTTCAAATCATTTCTTCAAAGTTTCTGTAGTGAATTCCTTTTTAAAGCAGAATGTTCAAGGAATGAAACTATGGATGAATTATTGATTTAACCCAAGACATTTCAGAAAATGTTTTTTTGTTTAGCCTTGAACATATGTCACAAATGTGTTTTGTATAGTTCAGGCACTAAATTCAGGAAGATAAGAACTGACAGAAGTTTGTAGTTGTAGATTATTCAGTGCAGTACAATAAGGAATAGGGGAAAATGAGGTGAGATATTGTAAGAAATTCTGAAAACTATTCTTCACAACATAATCTCAGTTACAGTTCATTTAGTCCCAATTTCCTACTCTTCTGGACATAAAGAGAAAATGGGCTGTCATTTCAGGTTTATTGTTTGGTTCTAGTCAGTGGAGGTTTCATGTATGGTAGCTCACACTATTTTTCCATTAACTTAAGGCATATTTTGTGAAAATTATTTTTGTGAAAATTTTATTTTTGGGTTATAAAACAAGTATATATACTCGTTTAAAGAACAAAACAAGACCTAAAACAAAACAAAACTCTTAACATGGCTCAACTGGTTAGGTGTCTTCCTGCAAAGCAAAAGGTGGCAGGTTCGATTCCCAGTCAGGGCACATGCTTGGGTTGTGGGTTCATTCCCTAGTCAGGGTGTGTACAGAAGCAGCAGATTGATGTTTCTCTCCTTTTTCTCCCTCCCTTCCCCTCTCTCTAAAAATAAATAAAAATAAAATCTAAAAAGTAACCTTAAAAGTAAAATATTCATCACCTAGAGATAACCATGGCCTACCATTCTGGTGAAAGGACACTCATCCATATGTGCATAGTTGCAGCTTTGTAAAGTGAGAGGGTATTTAGTCGCACATCAACATAGCCTACTTAATATACCCGGCAACATTTCTATTAGGCTATCCTACCTGACCATTTTTAACACTTCTCTAGTTTTGCATTATGTTTATTTCTTATTTAAGAAAGATTTTATTTATTTAGAGAGGGAAAGGGAGGAAAAAAGAGAGGGAAGGAAACATCGATCTGTGAGAGAAACATGGATCATTTGCCTCCTGTACTCCCCCCAACTGGGGACCTGGCCCACAACCCAGGCATGTGTCCTGACCAGGAATTGAACTGGTGATTTTTTGGCCTGCTGGACAATGTCCACAAGACCTGTATCAGTCAGTGTGTGTTCCATTATTTAACTCAACTCCTGTGATGAGTTGGAATGTTTCCAAATTTTATCATAAAACCCTGCTAAAACCCCCAAGCTTTGCACATACATCTTTGCACACTTGTTTCATTGTCTTCTTAAGGGAAACTTCAGGAAAGACCAACTATATCTTAAATTATATGCCCATTTAAACACAACCAAGAATATTTCATATGAAGAGATATTTTGTACACTTCCCCTTTTCAGAGAACTGTACTGGTTGTTATGCTGAGCTTAGATTTATATCATCCAGAGATCAAATAACTATATTGAAAACTGTGTATAGTCTAGGGCCATACCACCCTGAATGTGCCTGATCTCATCAGAAAACTGTGTATAAACATTCTAGGAAGGCCAACAGCCTACAGCCCCAAACTAGAACATTTCTATTACACCTGTGCCAGCAGGCTTTCGTGCAACTTCAGCAAAACTCCCAGAGCACCTTAATGAATCCAGTGGTCAGGGCTGCGGTTTCACATTTCATCAGGGGAATGCCCTCTGAGGAGGAAGGAAGGAATGGCAGGTGGGGGCGAGATTTCCTCATTCAGCACTTTCATTTACCTCCACAGCAGCTGGCCTGGGGTCATGTCCAGGGAGGGGAAGCACACACCCCACAGGGTCATTCATGCTCTTAGCAAACCTTACTCAGCACCTTGTCTCGGGTGCTGTGTGTGGTCCTTGCAGCACTTGCCCAGAGAGCACGCTCAGTCTTGCGGGTACCAACTGCAGGATCGGGGTGGGGAAAGGAAGAACCCTGCCTGAGCAATTCAGGAGTCCTCGCACCTGGATGTTACAGCAGGTCCTGCAAGGGTGAAATTGCTGGACGACCCTGGACAAAGGGAGGTGGGTTCTCTGGTTGCCCACTGGATCCTCCCCCACCTTCTTTTGATGCCTCCACCGCAGAAAGGTAATGACTCCCTTTTCTAGCCTCCCTGTCGCTGGAGGAGCTGGAAGACGCAGTTTTGGCCAGTGAAACAAAAGTCATCGAGGGGCTTCCGGGAAGGTATTTTTTAAACTAGGTATTTCATATTTTATTTTTCTTTTTTTTAATGTCTTAAAATAAACTTACAAGCAAGACAGAAATCATTTTCAAAATGAAGAAACCACATACTATCTTAAACACCTAGACTGTCTTACCAGTGTGTAACATTAATAATAGCCAGGCAATCCTAGGCAATGTTATGCAGCAGGGGAAAGTATTTTAGGTAGACAACATCCTGGTCAATGGCTAGGCAGTAGCTAAGACATTAATATGTATTAGCTTTCAATGAAATTGTCTTTTTCTGATAAAAGACCTGAAAGAGCTTAGTCCTGCCCTTCATTTGTTTTTGTTCTGAATGCAGATCTGAGGCACAGAGCCATGTGAAGGTCAACATCACTGCAACTCTGGACTAGTACCGGCAGCTGTCTACCTTCAGGCTGCTTGTTTTATGGAAAACAAAAACAGAAACAACTTTTCCTTGTTTATACTACTTCAGGCCAGATACTCGGCTATCTGTAGCTGAAGACATTCCTAATTAATATATCACTTCTCCAAACAAGATGGTCTCTTGATAGAGAAAATAAAATTAGTGGTGAATAAGGGGCCAAGACAAGACACACAGGCTTGAGATGGTACAACTTCAGTACCTCTCTTATGCGTTCCGCACCAGCCCCTGCCCGCTAGCAGACACAGCTAACCGTACAGGGCAACATTACTCTCCAGTGTTTCGTTAGAAAAGTATGTTGACACTGCCTGATAATGAATGAAAGAGGACGACTTCCTGAAGACACACCAACTTCAAAAGTACCAAAATCAAATAAACCGAACATAAGTCACAGAACCAAGAAGTATATAATGTAGGCATCAGAAATGAGTCAAAAAAGGCAGTGTAGGCAGGCAAAGGAAATGCATCGTAGAATGTCATTTTTATATCCTGTTTCCTTCTTACAGGAGCATTAAAAGCTTATATGAGACAAGACCATTTTTTAAAAAAGCTAACAGCCATAGGGCTACCAATCCATTGGAATTAAAAGGAAAAAATGATTTTCTTTTCACCTTAAAAAAAAAAAAAAAACAATCTGGACTATCATGTGTCTTGGCCAACTGAACAGTCTAAAGGTAAGATCATTCAAGGATGCTCAAGTGATCTAGAAGTACTGCAAAGAGGCATCTCATGGGAAGACATAATGATAAGAATATATATAATTTGTTAGAAAAATAAGGTGATGAATATGCAGATGGTTATAACAAAACAAATGGCCTAGTAAATTTTTTTTCAAGGTAATGAGAAAATAAGGTAATCATTTTAATATCAGCATTTTATAAAATCATAAATAAATCAGGAGGAACTATGTGTTTTGAAAAAAATAATAATAGCAACAAAAACAATGAAACATAATTATAGAGATTTTTCTATATTCTGATAGTGTTAGGGAAAATTTCCTCACAGGTGCTATGTTGTGGATCTATTCCTCTGGAGCAAATAAAAAAAATTAACCACATATTTAGGCATGAAATAGAAAATATGTGATAAATTTCCAGTTATGAAAAACATGACCTTTAAAATCTAAAAAGATAAGTCATTTACTTATTTGCCACTATTTCCAGTATCTTGTGCCTGACAAAAAGGTGCTAAAAATACATGTTGAAGAAAAGGGAAAAAATAGAAGGAAAAGAGAATAGAAAATTTTAAAACTTCCTACATGAACAAGACTTTTAAAAATAGGCTTAGTTTTCTCAAGCCAGAGATATAAATATAAAATACACATAAAATTGCCAAATGCTGTTCCAGAAATCAAAACAGAGAATACATTCTTATGAAGTAGGTTATGGACACACACATTTTAAAGATCATTTCAAATTCCACCGTATATTCTATTAATCAAAACCTGACAGATAATATCTCTTTCTTTAAAACAACAATGGACACTGCTCTTAGAAGAGATGGAACTATATTTTTTGAATGAGATTATAAGCATTTACCACTTGTTAGTAGCAGTTCTCTCTTGATTGCCTAATGTATAAGAAATACCTTCTGTTGGCTAGTAATAAGAAACTTATCCATGAAATTTTCAACTGTGACTTAAACTGAAGTATGTCCTTTATTGGGACAGTAAGCGCACCAGAGATTTCTTCGAAACTTTCAAAACACTTTGTTGACCATTTCCGGACATTTCCCAATGATCACATTGAGACCGGGATCATTGCTGCCTCCATTTTACAGATGAGCAAACAGACTTTGTGAGGTTGATTAATGAAAACAAGGCCATACAGTTAGAAGGTAATGGAAGAGAGAAGAACACACAGAACAGGTGGAATTCCTACTGCAGAGTTGACTCCTAACCACTAAGATAACTACAAGTGTGTCAGTGGCAGTGGCAGTGATAACAAAAATGGATACTAATCCTACTAATAAATTACCATACACACAGTTGCTGCACAATCTGATGTATACTTTATCTTTGTATAATCCTACTAATAAATTACCATACAGACAGTTGCTGCACAATCTGATGTATACTTTATCTTTGTAAACTACACTAAACCTCAGCTGTCCCTCTCCTGCCAATGGTAGAATACATACTTCTTAGGACCAAGTACTAAATCATATACATGGAAATTCTTTATCAGAAGCCAACTATTTTCCCTCCATCTTTACCTCAATGCTAATGACCCTGCCAGGAGAGGAAACACTTTTTGCATCTGCTCCAGGCCTCTGGGAAACTCACCAGACAGGGTAAGACCTTGCTTCACTTTTTTGACTATGTTGGTTCTATGTCTGAGGTTGGTAAATGCCTGGAGTTGTTTCTCTGGCAGAATGAGAGAGTATGTACTAGATTTGCAGTTGCTTGATGCCAGAGGAAAGAAATGAATAGCTACTGTAACTGTACTCTGAATACATACTTAAGAAACCTCATCTTGTTTTCTAATGTAAGTTATATGGAAACAACAAAATAGATTCACTTGGCTTAAAAAAATCTGAGAACTTATCCATAGCAGGTCACGCTGCTGTCCTAACGTGGTCTTCTTTATCCTAGTTGAAATATTAAAACTTAGTACCTTCTGTGTTTCTATAATTCTAGTTCATTGATTAGGGAACAGGTTATTCAAAAATAGATCTTAGCTTCAATGTTTTATGTTGGTGCCAATTCAACATCCACATGTTTATGGCATGTTACAGTGATACTACAACTACATGAGTTGGTCTTCTTGGTTACTTGTGAACCAGTTGATGAGAATTAGTAAAACGTTTCTGAAGAGGACAATTACAAAAGGTAAAATGTATATGAATAGGCAATCCATAAATAAAGAGTGCAAATGGCTGGCCAACGTATGAACAATCCTCATCTGCATTAGTAATAAAGCATTGTGAATTAAAACAATAAAGACATGAATATTGTTCGATGATAAAACTGGCAGAGCAAAGAAAAAGTTAACACTCAAAGCTAGAGGGTGTAATGAGATCAACAGTTATAGAATAGAAGCTGGTTTACTTGGTTATGGAAAGCAACTGAATAGTAGACTTGATCAGCAAATCAAGAAAAGTTCCTTTACCCTCCCGTTTGATTTTCCGTATAGGAGACGCAAATACACTGTAATGATATGTTCAGTTTGAGCCCAAATACCACTCCTTTGTCTCAAGGCTTCAACTGTTCTCTAGAGAATCCCTGGACCCTGAGGACACCAGTTTGCCTGTCCCCAGGATGCCCATCTTCATCGGAGGACATTCCATGCTAACAGTTTGAAGAAAGGGGAAAGGTGGGAGGGAGGGCATCACTCAGGGTTCAGAACAACCTGGGAGTTAGCTGACCTTCAACAAGTAGTGTAACTTCTTGAAAGTCAGGAAGTCCTTTTCATAAAATTATAAGGATTAACTGTGTTAACGTACATGAGAGTTCTGTGTAAGTAACAAATCAATAATACAAATTTTTGAGACCTCAAAACTTATCTTTCCAGTTTCCGTCTTCAGTGCCCTTCAATGTCCCTCTTAAAACACTGTCGTATCGTGTCCTGGATCCAGGGACAAATCTGCTCTAATATTTTTATTCTTACTCAACTTACGTAACTTTTTTTCCACTGTAAGGACACTGTATATTTTACCCTCTGAGAAAGGACCCTCCCACTCCACCTCCACTCATGTGGTTCCAGCAAAGTAACATCACTGAAACCTCTTGTTATATGTAACTGAGGCAGAAATACCATAAACGCCGAGCCTTCAGGGAGAGACCTGCAAACATTAGAGCCTTGGATTCAGGATAGAAGTCCATTATTTAGATAGATGGCACCGACTGCCTTACGTAACTGTTCCAACCGAAGGGGAGCTTAGTGTGACATCTGAGAGACGTGCTCCCCAAAGAATTTGTTTAAATTTTTCATCAGACTGCCTTTATAAAAAATGGAAACAGGATTTTCTTCAAGTGGAGGAACAGTTTGCTAGAAAAATCAGCATTTACCATTACCCTTTAAAATCATCTTTTTAGGATTCTATGCTTTCTATGCCTAAAATGTCCAGCAAGTGTTTGGCTTTGAATTTAGGGAAAGAATAAAATGAACTTATCCTCCAGCCTGAGAAGGAGGTTTTCCCTTTTACAGGCCTTAGCATGGCCATTTTCCATTATTAAAAGCCTTCGTCCTGCAGGAAATGGAGAAATGTGTGCTAAAAGGACAACGGGCGCCTCTCTCCTGGACTGATCACCAGCACACTGCGTAAAAACACTTTTCTTTCCCGTCTCAAGATGACTAGGCTGGTGCAGTGATGGAAGCAGACCTACAGCAGAGCTCCGTTCATTTGCCTCTGCTGTACTGCAGTTTCTCTCCCACCCAACTCCTGTGTCCTCGGTGACATTTAAGTACAAGAGGCAAGCTTTCCCTTTAAAACGGGTGCAGCAACCCAAGAACAGATGCGCAGATCCACTGCTTTTAGAAATTAAACAGATGACTCCGTTGGTCTGCAAGATTAAAATGTGGGGGGTGGGGATAGGGGGCAATGTGTATTTTGAATGGTGGGAGCCTGCTGTGAATACAGATGGGAATTTTATGCTTTGTCTAATGCTTGTCTATTTTAATAAAGGGAATAAATCACAACAGCAGTGCAATTTCATTCTGCACTGCATGTGTTGTGATACTGGAATAAAAGTAGCCATCTATCCTGGAATCTTTTCATCTCTCTGCATTGTTCAGCTTATCCCAACCCTGGCTCCGAAAGGTATTTATCAAAAAGAGCACATTAACTAAAGGCAGAGAAGAAAAAAATCGCTAGGGGTAATATGGAATGCTCAATACACACACACACACACACACACACACACACACACTTTCTCCAAGGGCACTAACAGAAGTACTCTGTTTACTATGAGAACCGAATGCCTTGCCTCTGAGGCAATGGTACACAGCCCTGGAGAAGAAATAGATGTGAGGACATTTCTCCTATTACCCCACAGAGGCTCACAGGACCAAAGCAAACATTGCTGCTCTACATTCAGAGAGATACACTGAGCTTTTCAGCTCCATCCATGGCATGCATTGATCATTCTTAACTAAATTTCCTCTGAGATGATCATTGAGTCCACCCTACACAAAGTTAAGGTAAAATCACAAGGCATTGCTGGCAATTCTCTTACAGAAGTAGAAATTAAAATAGAGCCAAATTAAAATACAAGAAGTAAAATGACTTAAAACCTTTGCCAGGTCGGAAATGGACCTGCTTCTCTTTCAGTAACAAGTTAACACTGAAAATATTCCAGTGCATTTTAGAAGCAATACAGGAAATTCTACGTGACCAAGCATTAAATCCTCATTCCTGTCCTATGCATATACTCTGGAATGGTTCTATGAGGGGGGTTACACCCCTTAAAGGGAATACCCAGTTTGAAAAACACTTCTTTGACACAGGAGACTCTACGGTGCAGTGATGGTGCTGGAATTCCTAACACCAGCTGCTTCTGGTGGAGGAGGCAAACAGACCAGAAAATGGGGTTAAGGGATGGGGGGCGAGGAGTGCATGTGAAATGTAATGTATCTTAACTCTGCCTTTCTCAAAATTGATTCAATATACACTTAGAATCATTGCATCTGACTCAAGTAAATTACAACTCAATTAAGAAGAATCTCCCTGGAAACATTACAGAATTGTAAGATTCTCATGACAGAGTTCCTTTCAGTGTTTTCTGGACATAATTGCAAGGCAATAGAAAGAATGCCTTTTGTTGACTGTTTACATAAAAGCTGAGGGGTTCCTGGTACCACCTGTCTCTGCTTCAGTGCCCCATTTCACTAAGGCATTACCATAAAAAGTTTATTGTTATGACATGAAAGTTAATATCGCTGAGACTGCAATTAAAAGCTGTATGTTAAATTGCAAGTTCAAGTTAACATTCTGGGCTAGGCATTCCTGTTCCACTCTCCAGGACACAGGGGAACCAGCCACATCTGAAATACATGTCCCAGCTCTGGGCTACAGCACAGAAGAAAGAGTCTACGAAGGCTTCTCTCCATGGAATATGTGTGTCTCATGTTATTATAATTGGATGGCGAATCTCAATATATAACAGATATATAAACACATAGTTATTCTGATCTAAAAAGATTCCTTTATATTATCAAGTACCATTATATATTCTACCCTATCCCAGGAACTTCCTGTTTAATAGAACTATTTATTGCATCAAGTAGTAACACACCTGTTTTATTTTTTAAAAAACCAACAAACTGTGGGCTGTTTTCTCCCATTTTGTCTACTTTGACTTTCAACTAAACTCTTATTAGATGTCTGTTTATTTCTGCTAAAAACTAGTAACAGAAATACAGATATACAGTTGTCAGACTAATGAAATTAAAAATACAGGTATCTGGAGGTTTCTGGAAAGCCAGGTTCCAATTCCAGTTCTTTTTACTACTTGCTGTATGACCTGAGGCATGTAAATGAAACTTTCAGAGCCTCATTTTTCCTCATCAATGAAAGGAAGGATATAATAATGCTGACTTCTTAGGGAAACTAATAGGAGATGAGAGAGGACAGCTAGAAGCTAAACTGCTTTGTGTATTTCATATTAAAGTTTATTTAAAAAAATATTTTACATATATAAAAACAATTATTAAAATTGAAAGTAAAATGAGACAAATTAACATAAATGTGTGTCCAGCTGGTGGCATAGCCAACATAACCACAGTAAGAAAAACCTTTTAAAATCAGGAGTTTGGCTGTACATTTTTGGTAATAAAATTAATTTCAGTAATCAAAAAATAAATAAAATAAACCCTCACACTGACGTACAAACACACATGAACACATACACACAAGCAGCATTAGAAAAAATGTCTCATAAATTTCAGGGTAATGGAAAAAAACTTTTAGGGTAATGGCATTCTTTACTTGTAATTCAGGCTTTAACATTACAGCAATGTTTTTCACCAAAATATTATGTATGCTTTTCCAGACATGTTTTATAAAAGGTGTCCTGAGTGTATTAAAATTTTTGAAGACGTCTTTAAAATGCAACTTCAAACTTGAGAAAAGCACATTTCAGATAAGTTCAATCGAGTGCATGTTGTTTTAGTCAGTTTGGCCAATTTTCAGAGTATTCTTATGTCATAAGTGTAGCCATGCCCTTTTTTGATAATGAACGTATTTGTGAAGAAAAAACTGTTCTACTAAATTATTTTTCAAGATACTTTCATTTCTCTAAATGGTTTAAAATTAAACTTTGACAAATGCTATGTGAAAGAGATGGATTGTTCAAAATGATCACGAAGACTACCATGGATGATTTTCTTCTATTTTTCCCTCTTTTAAAGAGTCACTATAAACAATGCTTGCATCCTGGAAGAATACATTATAGCGTGTCACTGTTTCAAAGGGTTTATTGTGATGGTAACAAATAGTTCTACTACACGGGAGAGCATGCATGTGACATCATCACAGTTCTCATCATGAAGATTGTCATAAATCTAAATCTGAGATGCCTTTTTACTAGCATTTCTAAATTCATCATGCCCCGTGAGTGACAACTCAGACAGAAAGTAATGCCTTCAACAATTCTCAAAATAATTCAGTAATGATTCTCCACGTTTCATCTTTTTCAGTTCAGCAGATTTCTCTTCTCTCAAGTACCCCAAGGACAGAGCTGTGGCATTTTTTGAGCTAGTACTAAAAATCCAAGTTAAAAGTCAACATAAACTAACAGTTCTTACTTTCTAAAAAAAAAAGTTATTAATAGTTGACAGCAATAAGGGAAAGCAGAGGAAGGGAGGGAGCACACACTACACATATGTCAGTCAATCCCTCTTCATCCTTTTCATCATACAAGGTATAATCAGCTCCTCAGATATTCACACTCAACGTTTCTGACACATGCTGGTGGACTCCTTCCACTACCACCACCACCACCCCTGCCTGCCCAGTAAGCCAGCATGTCCTGTCAATCCCACTTCTGCAAGTTTTTCTGTGTTCTCTACACCATCAGCTCATCTTCTGGGTTGTTGGGTGCTAGGTTCAGTGTCCCCATCACCCTACCCTCTGCCCTGGTGGACGTGCCCATTCATATCGTCTCCATTTCACTTTATATACATTTTCTTTATCAACTATAGCAGGCCCTCAAATAATGTTGTCCAATCTCAATGAAAAAAGATCAATTTTGGTCTGAACCACTGTGTGTGGAATGGCATGTTCTCCCCATGCCGACGTGGGTTTTCTGTGGGCACTGTGATTTCTTCCCACATCTTGAAGATGTACCCATGAGATGGATTTGTGGGTCTACATTGTCCTTGTCTGAGTGTGGTTGTGCATGGCCCTGCAATGGAAGGGTCTTGTGCAGGGCAGGATGCTCCTTGGACTCTGAGCTGCTGAGATAGGCTCCAGCCACCCATGACCCTGACCTAGAATCAGGCAGGTTGGAAAAGAATCATCTTATTTGTTATTATTCATCTTTCTTAGATGTATGTATAGCTCACATTTATTGCAGTGTTTACTATTAGAACTTTCTTATTCAGAAGTTTGGTGATGTTTTTACAACCCCTCCACCAAAAAAATAAATAAGTAAAAGCTATAGGAACAAAAGTCTTGTTTATAATCAATTAATCTATAGTAAAAATTGTTTTGTGATAATGTCATCAGCAGGGTCTTGGAAAAGTGGACTTAAGTAAAGGCTTACTATGTATGACTATTTTAACCCTTTTAAACTTGTCTTCCTCAAACTACCAGTTCACAAAGGACTAGAAGCATGTCTTATTTATTTCTCTTTGTATCCACAAGGCATATAAATATTTGTTGAACTGAAATGTCATTGACTCAAATTATATGTGAGTTTCCTATTCACTGCACTACAAGTGTTTCAGAATGTTGTTCTTTTTATGTCCTTATTTATTGGCTAATTCTTTTGTCAAAATAATTCCACATGCTTTAGTTTCTAAGAATTGAGTCCAAAAATTTTTGTTTCTAAAAAGCCAACTGTTTACCTCTTGGTTAATCTAAAATATATATTTGAAAAATCAACCTTTGATAAAGTTTAACCCATTACTTAATTGGTTGCTCCCTGGTATGTAATAAATATTGATTTTTTTTTTTAATTTTGTAAATATTTTATTCATTTTTTTTTATTTTTTAGAGAGAAGGGCAGGGAAGGAAGGAGAAAGAAAGGGAGAGAGATATACATGTATATGGTTGCCTTTCACCTGCCTCCATGTAATAAATATTGAAGTAGTACTATCTGCACTAGTGAATTCTAGTGAATATTTTTATGATAAAGAAGATTAGAAATGAAAAACAAAACCACAGACAGAAGCCATGCAGAGAAAGACAAAAAACTGTTTGAGATATGATTGGTCCTTAATAATTACTTCATAATTTCTAAGTACAAGGGATAAAATAATGGGAGAAATTACAATGGAACTTACAGAAGATAGGCATTAGAGGGGTCAAAGCTTTTGCATCTTTATAAATCTATACTGAGCTGCTGTTTATAGATATTCTGACGTATTTACAAATTAGTGAAATGTATGTATTTCAATGCCAAGCAAAAGACAAATCTGAAAGTTAAAGAATAAGGATAAAATCTATGTGTAAAACAGAAACAAAGTTCCCGTGAAAAAGGACTGAACACTGTGTCTTCTCCCTAAAATCACTGTGACCTTGGCCCCAACTGTGGCCATGCAGAAGCTGTGCTATATCACTCTATGATGGCCTGGATAATCCACAGATAAAAATACTATGTCATTTGGGTGGTAACCTGCTGGCTAAGAGGGAAATCAAAGGGTCCTTGCTACTATGTCCTATGAGAACTGGCTACAGGAACAAGGAGCACTTCGCTTAGAGAGAAGGTGCAGCAACGACCGCCACACAAAGAGCTGGCATATGGATGCTAGATTTAGTAAGAGAGTCTATTCTAACAATTAACTAACCAGAAACAGGGTGGGCTATGTTTAGAGCTAGGACACATCCAAGCACAGGCAATTTATAAGCAGAGACTGACAAGCAATTCATAGAGCTCTTGTCCGGGCAGGCAGGACCTGCAGAGGTCCCAGCTCGGTGACCTCAAAGATTCCTCCCACCTCGAAGATTCCACAACTCTAGACAGTCCTTGGGAATTTTCCACACAACTCTGCCCTTCAGAACTGATGCACCTGTCCTTCTCATAAGTACTATAGTTTCAAATTCCGATTTCTACAGATTTAAAAAATCATTCACTTACTCTAATGAAGTGATGGAATCATATATTTTAAGCTGCAGTCCATAAAAGTCATGACTAATGCACGAAATGTAATTTGAGTAATTCGTATGAACACGGAGGCAGTATCAATGGATTTTTCCACCCAGTGTTCATTGTGAAACACTTAGCAAGTGTGGTATCTCAGTCATGTAATTTGAATGAAATGTGAGTCTCTTTTACATGTAACGTTTAAGTTATGTAACTGTGTAGTGGCCCCCATCAAAACACCGGTGAATTTCTGATGACAAGGACACGAGAAGTAAAGGAGAATTCAGGTGGGAAGTAGTAAAGTTCTTTATGTCTGTTTGTGTGCCATCACCCCTTGTGCAGTGGTGGATGATGAACCAACTAGGGGGCTCTTCAGGGGTGAAAGTGGTGGGAGGTGGCCATGTCCTTCCCTGGGCTCAGGTGGAGTTGGTGGAAGGTGGAAGGAGGAAGGAGCTTTCAAGATTTTAAGTTGAGAATGATCAAAACAAAAATATGAGTAAAACACACAATCCAGGGAGTTAAATAGTCAGAGAAAGACAGATAATGCAAAGCAACTGGGGCCTCAATGAGACCCTACGTAATGAAAGCAGAAATTGTTGCCCAAAGCTAAATTTTACGTACTTTTCCTTTATGTCCTATGGCATGGCATGTGAAAGGTTCTACTGTGCTTCAATACTCAAGAGATGACATAAAATTTAGGAAGAAATGACATCTACAATATAACACTGGAAATTAATAAATTTGGACTCCAAGAGGAAAAAGGGTGATGGGCATAATCAGAAATGAAGTCAAACTCCCAAAGGAAGCGAAGCAGATAGAGAGAAGACAGAGTTTGCCAGACAGGGGCAGGGAGGCCCTCTCACCTGCTCTGTACTTTGACCCCCACTCCAAGCCATATTCCACCAGCTTGAACATGGCCTCAAGGGAAGGGTCAGGGCTGTCCCAATTTTAAAGGTCCCATGTCTTGAGAGTCCCCTCAGTCCCAGACAAAGCAGGCTGGCTGGTCACACTAGCCCCAGATGCCTACGACACAGCCTCTTCTCTTGCCAGTTTAAAGCCACAATCTTAGAAGAATCTCAGATGAATTAACGGAGCCGGGGTGGAGGGCAGAGAAAAGCAGAGCTGTGTAGCCACCTTCATTTATTCATTTAATGGGACAGCATCAAGGGCGCTTAGGATAAGATACTCCAGAAATTCAGAGTGAACCTGCTCCAAGGATTTATTGCAGGTACAATCCAGCTAGAGCACGAGGGAACTATTGGAGCTGGGAAGGCTTGCCATCTCACTGTGTCAGGAAAAAGTAGCTCAAGTGGCTAAAGTGGCAAATTTACGAGCCTTGCCAATATTCAAATTGAGACTGGTGATCTTCTACATTCAGAGGCCTTCATATACAAAGAACCACAACTCCATGTACAGTATCTTAAGATTCCTACGAAATACAAATAGTTGCAAATAGTCATGAGAGTCAGAAGGAAAGAAACTGCCCTCAGCTGAGGAAACTAGTGTCTCAGGTGGGAGTGGGAATGCTCCTAAGTCGGCAGGAGAATGGGGCGGGGGTGAGGATGAGAGGCAGAGCAGCACGCAGAATGGAAGGGAAGCAGGGACATGTTCTGGAAAGAATTAAAGCACTTTCACACCTTCATTCTAACCAGAACTAAGGCCAACTAGTGGATTTGTGAGAAATTAGGTTGTACAATAAATGTTGGCCCTTGCATGAGAATGGAGAACCTGCAATGCTATGCCAAGGAATCAGCAGAAATAAGGAGAGCAGAAAATGAGAGTGTGGTGGGTGAAGAAAAAAAAGATCATGCCCCATTGTCTTTTGTCCACTTTTCATAATGAAAGTGGATATCAACTAAATATGCAAAAATTAAAAAAAAATTATCTGGGTACATTTTTGTACATCCACTATATAAAATACTACAAATTTCTTAAAGTAAAAATGTAATTTTGGGCATGGACATTGGTTCATATTATATTGTTCAGTGGTAAAAATAAGGTTACAAGATAGAAGGAACCAACCATTATCTCACCATTAATTTGGGGGGAAAGGAAAGAACAAAGAAGAGGAAGGAAAAAGAAAGAAAAGGAAGGGAAAGCAAGGAAAGAAAAATTTGAGTATATACAGAAAAACACTGGAATTCTACAAGGTCTGTCCTGAAAGT
This sequence comes from Noctilio leporinus, assembly GCA_004026585.1. Lineage (NCBI taxonomy): Eukaryota > Metazoa > Chordata > Mammalia > Chiroptera > Noctilionidae > Noctilio > Noctilio leporinus. The sequence continues at coordinate 227,510 of PVIW01001054.1, read as the reverse complement.
ATCAAGCCAATGTCAATATCATTAAAACAGTTTGCATGGCCAATACTTTCAGGACAGACCTTGTATAGTTCAAAATGGTAACAGCAATACTTTACCTGGGTGATCTTTAGCCTCCCTGTGTTGAAAGCTGTGCCTACAGTGGACATCAATTATTTATGTGGTGAGAGAAACTAAGGTAAGAGAACTTACAGAATGCCCTAGGATACCACAAGGCATCAAACAGGGAATAAAATGACAATAGGTATTAATCCTGTCACAAACTTTGAACAAGAAGCCTCCTTTGGAGGATATTATTTAGCAAGAAAACTTGCCTGTGGTTTGCCTATTTATCTGTAATTGTCCCTGGGAAATACATATCACAGAGAGCCCCTGAAGCATTCTGGGAAAGAGTCACTAACACTGAACTTTTGCTGAGTAGTTTCCTCAAGGGGATTTTACTCTGCAAGTCCAGGAGCAGCTGCCAGTGAAAGACCTTGAATGGGAATACAAAGGTAACTCTGTGGAGACCTTGCCTGGGAAAAAAGGGCTGCATTTCCCTCTGTTTAGAAAATCTATCACAGAAACACACACACGCTGGAGTTGGAGGTGCTATGGAATAGGCTAGAACTGTATTGAGCGATCCTGGGAAAACCACTGCATCTCCGTAAGACCTGAGCATGCTCGCACCCCGTACTACATTATTCCTAATAGAAATTTGACTTAGGATTTAACTTATTTGGAATATATATTATATATAACTATATATATGTGTGTATATGTGCACATATATGTATATATGTGTATGTATAGAATATACTCACGCGTATATGTATATGTAACATGTGTGTATATATAATTAAGTGGTATATAAATATATATTTTCTCCATGTACACCCACATAACTTACTTTTTCTCCCTATGTGTAATGAACTTCAGCAATTTACTTTCCCCATTTTAACTGATAAGTCTCACTAAGTCTGCTGAGCATAAAACAAACTCATTTCTCCCTTGTCTCCCAAATAGACAAGGGAAGAGGAAAGAAGTAGGGAAGTGGGAGGAATTAATAACAGTTGCTGAACTATCGCTCTGGGCTGGACACTCCATATTCGACTTCCTTTTGTCTTTTTAACATTTTGCAATCGGTGTTATTATGGATTAGGACACGGAGGCTCAGAGTACTTAAGTAACCAATCTGAGGGTACACAGCAACGGACGAGTCACAAGAATCAAACTCTGGCCTATGTGGCTCGCCAGCTCACGCCTGGGCCCATTCGCTCATTCCACAGAGCCTCCAAAAATAAACTTTCCCATATTCCAGAGACCTCCGGCAGCACTTAAGCAGGGGAAGGGGGGCGCTTGGCTCCCTGTGCAGGCATGGCACAGATCGTATTAATAATTCAGGCTCTGCTAAAGCTGCAGTGATGCTCTAGGAAAGCAGGGCAAAGCTGAGAATGCCCAGTGCACCTACGAACATCCTCCCTTCCTGCCAGGCAAACCAAATCCTAACTAATCCACCAGAGAACGAAAAGAGAAGGCTTATCAGATGCCAAGTGGATAGCTATATAATTATTTTAATCTTATCCCATGGAAAATCCATTGGCATCCATGAGTAACACCTAAGTAGAATGGCCCACTGAAGATGAGGCTCTTCCATAAAAACCCAGAGAAAGACCAGGGTATTGATTCGCACACAGGGAAGCAAGGGGAAGCCATGCGGCCTTCACCAGTGTAGTTAATTTAGCAAGCGGATGAATGTCTGTGCAAAATCAAGACCAGATCCTAACGCAGGCAGCAGGGAAAACACATATTTTAAATGTATTCATGGTCACCCTCAAAGATCTAACTGCAGCTACAAGGAGCACAATCAAAACTCTTTTGAAATTAATCAGACTGGAATTGAGGAGAGGATAATCAGGATAGCAAATTCTACACTAATGAAGACAAGCGAATTTGTGAATTTCCTACGTCTGAATTACCCATATTAATACATTAATTCTATCTGGAATAAATGTGTACAAGGGAAGCACTTATTTTTTAGGTGGCAAAGAAAGATGGCAGCTTAGAAGGCACAGTGAAGCAGGGATCGTTAACAAGGCCATGCTTCAAAGAAAGAAGTTAATTGCATTCGGCATTTTTCAACACCAATATGGTTATCTTCCTGTTCCTTAGGGGCAGGCAACTGTATTCGGAGTGTTGACAGAGCTAAGTAAATGTACTCACTATATTACAGTGGCTGAGCTACTGCATAGAGGGACAGCAGCACCTTCCAAAGGAGCGAGGGACAGTGGACAGCGTGGGCATTCAGTGACCTCAGGACCGTCTGCACATCCTCTCTCCTTGACCCCTCACCTGCCAGGGAGCAGGAACGTGGCCAGAAATGATGAGACTGGGCAATTTGGGGATTTACTAATATAAAACAAAATGCATTGTTCAAGGTTGTATAGCTTTGGTAAATGTTGCTTCCCTGGGCTACTCTAAATCCACAGTGCCCGAGTCAATTACGGTCTTTTTGTACCTGATTCAAAATTGCTCTGTGCTTTGCAACAATACCTAATGTCCTCATTTCCATCTGAAAACAAAACTGTAGAGCTTAAGTCATGCATCATTATTTAAAAAGCATTTCTTATCTGGTGTTTACCACATAAAACAAATGAACAATAACATTGGTAATGAAGAGAAGCATAAAGATGATTTAAAAACTGATCAGAAAGTAATGAAAAATGAAAGTTAAAATCCTCTCCAAATGCAAGGCTCTTCTTAGGCGACCAGTAAATAGTCTACAAGCAGAACAGTGAAATGGGGCAGGATGGGAGGGCGGAGCCTTAGTTAGGTTCACTCACCACAGGTTCAGCCTCTGCCAGGTTTTAGTCTCTTTACTGTTGCTCATAAATTCAAATCCAAAGCCTTAATATTATCTTCTACAAAATGTGACTAAAGCTAACTCAGAGGGTTCATTTAAGTATTAACTGAGATAATAGCTTTTGGCATCTACCAATTATTTTATTGTAAGTGGAACCTAACATTTATTAGCAGATTTCCTCTGAATTCAAACTGCAACTCCAGTTTTTGCCAACTCCTGTCCCCAGACTAAAGCTGTTTACTCATTGTCCTTAGCTTCAAGGGGCAGGGGGGGCGGGGAGGGGGTATTCTCTTATAAGGCCTAAGAGATCTTTCCTACCCTGATGATAAAAGAATTTTAACATTTCATCTATTTCATCAGCTGAAAAAGCTTTTTTGGTGATGTTAGTTTCTCACCATTCTACAAATTGCATTTTGATATCTAATCCAGGCTCTGAAAATTGCGACTTTTTTTGAGGCCCTCAGTGAGTTATTTAATAAAACCAACTTCTTCCACAATTTTCTTATAAAATTGACAAGCATCATATCAGCAAACATATAGAAATATACTCATTAACCCAGAAATCAGCAACACAAAAGGCTATCACTGTTTATCTTTAAAAAGTATGAACACATTTATTTTACTATTAATATAATTATGATCCTGTTAAGGTAGGCTGTATTTCAAGTAAATATGTGAAGTAAAAGTGACTTGATGTAAATGTATTTACTATATCCATTATCATCCTCCTACCCTCCGTGCCCCATTGTATTCTTTTCTTTTAGGGGGAAGAGAGAAATCACAAAGATTCTTTTAGGAAATTTTCTAAGGGCAAACACCCCAGCATGGCATTCCATGGCCCAGGAAAGACTCATACCATACAGCCCAGTATTCTGTATAAATGGTACTCCCAGCAGTAACTTGGAAGAGACTGGGATTGGTGGGGAAGAAGGTATAAAGGGTAAGGAGTAGAGGAATAAATGCAGGGCTGGAAATCAGAGGGACCTGGGCTTGAACTCCAGCACTTATGCTCATTGTGCAACCCTGGGCTTGCTAAAACTTTCCAAGTATAACTTCACTAATAGAGAATTGGGGTAACACCACCCCTGTGTGAGGACTGAATACAGTAACTTACTTAAAGCACTCAGCCGCATGCCCGGCCACTGTAGTCTGTCAATGGATTTTGGTTCAATAAAGAACAGGTAAATTCTGCTCCATACAGTTTTGCTGTTGGGTATCTTGCTGCCCTGCCCTCCTTTAAAAAGTGAAAAAGTCACACAGAGCCTACATTAAAAATGTTGAAGGAGAGATGTCCAGGTTTCAGGTTCAATCTTTCTATTTGGTGTGGGGTGAATAGGAGTGTTTTAAGCACAATGAGAACTCTAAGGGGCAGTGACCAAAGTGGGCAGATTGGCCTGGGATAGGGTAACGTGCTGTGTCGCATAGAAACTTGCGGAGGCCTTCCCAGTGGCAGCCTGAGGAAGCAGGGAGAAGAAAATGTTCTGGTGAAAGGAGGCAGTCAAAAGGCCACTTCGGGTTCTGAAACCAGGTGACTCTATTGGTCAGATTATTCACTCTTCTTCAGTCCCCACTGATCCTGAAACTGTAACACCACCTCTTCAGTGGTCCTGCTACCTAGCAAAGGTGATAAATTGGTTGGGTAACAATATACGTTAATATCTTACAGGCATGTTGTACAGGTAACATTTTTTCTCCAACAATATAAAAACCATGCAGTAGAGATTGTTTCATTCAGCCTAAGTAGGTACTTTTTCCCTTATAAATATTTCAATGTTTATGCCCCAATCTGTAACTATTTTGCTAAAAACAAAAACAAACAAACAAAAAAAACCCTGCTACTTCTTCTATCTGTACATATGGTTCTTAAACTTTCTCTAATGTCTACCTAGGCTACCCTTCAAACTACTGAGAGAGGCTAATAATAGTGTTAATGAATAGAAAATGTATTTAACATATGAGTCTTCTAGAGTATTTCTCAAAATGTCTGATTTCATTCCCCAAGGGTTATGGGAAAAGTTTGCAAAGAGCTGAACTGCAGGACTTGAAGGGCTGTTTGAAGATGCCAGTCTATTAGTAAAATTTTGCCAAATAATTTTCTGCGTGCTGACTACGTGTAAAAGTTCTTAGAAAACATTCCTTTGTGTTCTTTACCTCCTTGTGGGCTGGTCACTTGATTACATCTGACAGCCCCTACTATGAGGAAAGAAAGCCGGGAGCCCTTGCTAAAGTAGCCCCTTTATGCCTTTATAGTATCTCTACTCTACACAATATGTACGCAAGTAGAAGATTAATATTCCCATTTCACCAACATGGAAACTGAGCCTCAAAGCTAATACATTAAAGCTGTGATATAAACTCCTATTTAGGCCCAAAGCCCATTTTTTCCACTTTCATGACTAAACTCACGTAACGTGTTTGATAGATGCTAAACTCTTATGTGAAACGACATATAAGGAAACCAATCTTACAACAGGGGGTTAATTGCTATAAACATGAGTTCAGTTCCTGTGACATCCCATCAGTGTTAAAATGACACAGCATTATTTGAGGACTCACTGTCCTTCCTTCGTGCCTGTTCTTATGAATGGTTTTAATCCTCTACTAAACAAAATTTACCATGTTTCTATACCCTCTTCAACTGTATATACTTAGAAAACTATTTCTTTAGGATAGAATAATGCTTTTATACTGTTGACATTACAAGGTTTTTTAGTCACTGGCTTCCAGTTGCTAGAAAATCTTTAACTTTCTTCCTTCTAACCCTTTCTAGCCAAGTTCTTTCCCCTGTTCTTTTCCATGCAGTCATGTGGTGATGGTACTATCTGGCCTTTGTTCTGCCAAAAGGCAAGCTATAGGCCTGGCAAATATAAATGCTAGTCTCTATTCTACCCGCGTCAATGGGCTTTGTCTGAATTTAAACAGAACTGGTTATATGATTTTAATTAGTAGAAAGTCAGCTATGACTGAGAAATAACTTGCTGGAAACACCTAAATCTAAATTGAAATCTATAGATTTTATAAGCAGCTGCCATATTTGACAACGATGAGCCATTCCATTCTGTGACCCCACTTTGGGTGCAGGACCGCATAATTTTGAATGACTGTGATAAACTCCAGGAAAACCTAAACTTATGTAAAAGATTCACAGTTGATTTCTATTGCTTTGCTTTCAACTCTTCTACTTTTGATTTCTACAAACTGGAAACAGCAATTTGGGTAAAACTACAGTAGATGGCTTGCTTTCAAGTGCTATCGTTATATACAAATATTTCTTTGGATCAATATTTGAATAATATAATTGAAAGTGTAACATTGTATCCAGATGTCCTCCTTCAAAATTTAGCCTATGTATCAATCAATAGAGGTAAGCTCACGATTCTGGCTTTTGTTTCAGGGACTGGATTCCTTTTAAAGATTATTTCAAATATAAAAGTACACTAACTTAAGCATAGTAATTTATACAACATTTAGATTTTGTAGTTAAATTTAAATGACTAAGTTATAAAATTCCAATTACTAAATAATCAATCTTTTAACATTCCAAAAGTGATAGTTCTTCTATTGAAATAAGATTCACCACAGCCCTGGCTGGTGGCACAGTGGATAGGTGCCATCCTGCAAACCCAAAGGTCGCTAGTTTGATTCCCAGCCAGGGCACATAACCAGGTTGCAAGCCAGGTCTCCAGCCAGGTCTGTAGCTGGAAGCAGGTGAAAGGCAACCATACAATGAGGTTCCTCTCCCTCTCTGCCTCTCTCCCTTTCCCTCTCTCTAAAAGTAATAAATAAAATCTTAAAAAAAAAAATTCATCACAGATGTCTATTAATAAGATCCTCCCTCTAAAAACCTGTCCTATAGAGGTTCTGATGACCCAACAAAGGACCTCAAATGAAAAGACCTGGGTTCTAAGCTCAACCATTTCTGTGACTGAGGCGAGTCACGTAGCAAACTTAGACAAATGACCTAGGCAAACACTTCTGTACATGTGGATAACACTATGGCACATAAATTCAAATAAGGTGAGAAATACAAAAGGTACAGAGGAAACTATCTTTCTTTTTTCCTTCACCCTGACCTAGCTATGTAGAGTAGTACAAGCAGAATCCAAAAGAGGGCAGGTAAATGGGCCTACAAATCCCATTCTTTATATTGCCAGTCTCAGAACATGTTCAGTGAGGATGCACAATACACTTTTATTAAGGGAACTGGTGCAGGTAAAATGAAATGATTAATGTAAACTTTTCTAATAATATAACTAGAAAGAAAATGATGAACCACCAAATCTTTTTCCTTAAGCATAACTATGCAAAGCTAACATTTTTCCTTATTGAGATTCAATAACACACACACACACAATATTTTGCCAGAGGAAAACTAAGAGACAAAAAAGATCCTGGGCTTGAAGAGAAATGAAGAAACAACTCAGTAGCTACAGTATGTCAGTGGCAAAACGAATGCAAAATTTTAAAATAACATATTCAGACATTAATCATTGTATATAATTTATACCTAACAAGATTTTGCACTGGTAATTGATCCAGAACAAGAAAGTACTAGTTTTTAAAAAATGAAAACATAACTTTCTTGAGTAAAAATGTACTGTGATAGTAACAGAGCACAGAGAACCAACCAGCTGACAAGTTTTATTTAATTGCTTTCCAATACCTGAATATCATGGGACATCAAGGCCAATGGTTTAAAACCACTCCTGTGAGTGAGCTAAGCCTTCTTCCATCCATCCTCTTTCAAGCAGTGGAAGAGGACAGACAAGGCAGCACTTGGATGTACTCCTAGGGACCTTACAGCCCTGGCTTCAGTGAGTTGACTTGTAAGCATACCTCCTGAAGCTCGAGGTTGGAAACGGTCCATTCGTTCTTCTGTTCATCATGAACACCATCACCAACAGCTACAACCACCACTACATGACTCTTACTTGTGCCAAGCCCTGTCCTCAAATTAATTCACTGAAATCTCATTACCACCCTATGGCTAACTACATACTGTTATTATATTCATTTTGCAGATGAAAAGACTGGGACACCAAGAGGTTAAATAACTTCCCCAAGGTCAGACCTGCTAAATGACAGTGCCAGCACCTCAACTCCCACAATCTTACTCTATAGTCTATGCTTTTAATCATTACATTATATTGCCCCTCTCATCCATTCATCGTCCATCTGTCTATCTGACCATCTGTCCATCTACTCATTCATCTACTCCCTCTTCTACCACCTAACCCCCACCTATCTACCCATTCTGCAAGCCTCAGGATGGTAGAGATAGTTACAATACCACCTCTACATCAAGGAGCTCACAGTCTCACGGGTGAGACATATGTAAACACATAATTACAGTGTAGAATATCAAGTAAGCTGATAGACTTCAGATCTCTAGGGAGCCTGGTTTCTCTACGCACTTGGCAGAGCAAGAAACAGCAAGTTCCCTTTATCTCATGGATCCACACAATCCTCTCCCCCAAAAGTCCAGCTGCTCAAGTATAAAACTTTATCCTGCCTGGCATCTTACATCATGGGTGCCGCAGGTACCTAGGTAAGCAGGCTGGGGAAAGGAAAGTCTGTAAAATGTCAGGAAGCACCAACATTCTCTAGCAAGAGATAATATAAAGTAGTTCACATCTCCTGAAATCCATTCTAAAATCCTTAAAATGCTTTAATACTAAAAGATACAGCTAGAAATTCATTACAACAAGACCAGTGGTTAGATGCAGATTCTAAAGGCCAATGACCCAAGTTCAAGTCTCCGTCCACTACTTACTAGCTGTATGAACTCAGGCAAAATATTTATTCTGTTTAAGCTTGCTTATAGTTATGAGAATAATACCTGCCTCATAGAAAAGTGAGAAAAATAATAGGATAATCCATGGGAATAACCGCACGTTACTGGTGTACAGCAAGCAGGTAACACTGTTGTGCTGTTGCTATAGCAATGTTTCTCCGAGGGTTTGAAATTCTGGTGTTGGTCATTTTTATTTCATTTTACACAATTAAAAAAATTCTTAATGTTAAATGTTCAAATAGATTGAAAAGGGTAAGAAAAATAGACATGTGACTATATTGGGTTTCTTGAAGGTAGCCTGTTATTTAAATTTCCATATGTCTAGAAAATTATCGGAGTCAAGTCCACTTGGACTATAGCTGTGAAAACATTAACTACTTACCCTGTCTAGTATAGTCATTAAGATCACAAGCTACAGAGGTGGAGTATTCAAATGGAAATCTCAGTTCCACCACTGATTACCAAGGGAACTTGGAGAACTTAAAAAGTGTGTGCCTTGGTTCCCTCATCTGTACAATTAATGTTAAACATACTTTTTTGTGTGAAGATGAAATAGGCCTCCACCTACAAAACAATTCAAAGCCCTACCTGGTGTGTTTTAAGTGGTCAATAAATGTCCTGGAAGAAAAGTCATATATCTAGGATATTTAATTCTGCATCTTCTGCTTCAAGCCAGGAGTTTAGCATTTATACTAGAATCTGATCTCTCCCACTCACATCCTACGTACAATCCACTGCCAAGTCCTGTTGAGTCTTCCCCTGCAATACCTCTGGTATGCACCATCCCCTCTCCACTGGCAATCTTCACCTGTTCAGACCCCAGCATTTCTGTGCCTGGACCACCATCACCAATTCCTGACTGCTGTGCTAGCTACTATACACACCACTGATACATGCATGATGGTTCTAAACCATAAAGCTATTCAGTCTCCTGTCCCCTCCACCACCATTGACTTTGTTCCAGCCACACCCTCACCTGAGCAGGATAATACCTGCCCTGTAAAATGACCTGACCTCTGACTTCTTTCCAACCATTTTTCCTGCCATTCATTCATGTCTCTTTTGTTCTAAGCAAAACAATGTTTGTGTCCCCCACACCAGTGTTCCTTCTACTTCCATCACTTTAGGAATGGGTTCCTGTCCACCTCCTTGTCTCTCTTGTCCACTGCTCTGCTACAGTTCGTGTTAGTGAAAAACCTCCACTGAGCCAATATGGGCTGAATTGGGTGTCTTCCTGTGGGCTCCTATAGCACCCTTTCCACACTTCATGTAGGGTGTTTAATGGTGCGCTGACCCTTCTCCCTCCTCGGCAGGGAGATACTGTGCTTGTCATCACTAAGCCTTGCTCAGCTTCGTCTTCAACAATGAATGCAACACCTGATCCACAGAAGTTATTCAATAAACGTTTATTGAAAAATGAAGGCATGAATATTTGTTCCTGCTTTGTCATGGAATAGCTGTATGAGTTGGACATCAGTCACAGAATTGCCATTTTACTGCAGTACATCCTGTGTTAGTCATGTACATATCTGCAGAGAGGGAAATTCCGTAAGTGTTCCCTTTTTTAATGTAAATTTCCTAAGGTCACTTGAAAAAAATTTTGACAAGAATATGATAAATATTTACAAGTATTCATGCATACATAATAAAAAATATCTATTAAATATATTAAGGTCAATTATCCTAAAACTCCTTACTACTAAAATATATTTTAGTTTATGAAAAGAGGGCAGAACAGGCAGGTAACATGGCACCAGAAGGCAGCAGCAACAAGAGAAGTGCAGGGACTAAAGAACACTTGTGACTTCTGACCCTCATGGGTCCAGGGTAGCTTGGGCCATCTGCTGGCCAGCACTGTAGAAGGGGACCCAGCTGGGTGCAGAGGCTATCAAGAAAGAGTTCCTCTCTGCAAGGTTCTTAGTAAGGGCATGGATCCAATGTTAACCAAACCAAAGGCATTCCACCTACCTTGTGCTCACCTCCCACTTACTGCTAACTAAGTAGCCCATCAGAAAAGAAGAATGAAAGGGAAAAATACATAGGGAACAAGGGAGAGCAATGGAAAGCATGGGCAAGGGAGACTGTAAATGCACTAGTAAGAAACGTTTAAGCAAGATACTCATTTAAACTTCCTTTTCCTTTCCTTTAAACTAGAAAACTTGGTGGTCAAAAGATGAAGGATTTATCCCTCTAGATGCACTTGTTTTTAATAAATAGGAAGATCTCCTTTTTCTTGACACTACAGTTGCTGTGCCAAGAATAAAACATGTCACTATTAAAATTCACCTAAGTATAAATTTCTAGAAGTTTCCTACTTTTTATTTTTTAGACAGGTAATCACTTATGCATAGCTATCAATATTCATAATAGAACAAATGTGTAACTTATTGGGTTAAAAACAAAACTGCTGAGATTCCAGGAAGTAGGTTCTAAGTGACAAAAATTAAAACCACCAATTAAGCTTAAAAAAACTGCTGAAGTAAGAATTGAATATTAATTTTACATGTATATTATGGTTTGATTATACTCCTTAGTAATATCCCATACTATGTGATGCTGTGTCATGTAACTACAATAAAGAAAGGTTCATCTTTGGCTTACTCAAGGCACCAGCAATCAAACTTCTTTTATAAACTAGATACTCTGTAAGTTACTCCATAATTAAAAGGTTCTAGAAGAAATTTATGCACATGAACAAGAGGATCTACCCCCATAATACCACACAAAATATTTAAAAGCAGCTTTTTCAATTGACATGGGCCTATAATTTGGAGCAAAATAGCCCACAAGATCTTGGGAAAAGGTAGGAAAAAGAAATGCCAAGTCAAAACAATTCACCCTGTAGGGACTAGTGTTATCTATGCTATACCACTGAAAGAAATCTCGGGTGTAACTTCCACGTCACTCAGTCTTAACTTTGTACATAAAAAGTAGTCCATGAAAAATCCATAGACGATCTGACTATGAATAGTAAGTCTCTCATACATGTAGCTGGGACAGAGAATGTACAGTTTATACTGTGTTAAGAAGAATAAGGATAACAGCAGTGAAAGTGGGATTCAGTGAGTCACCTTCGGATCTACTCTGTGTCCCGAGGACAAAACACTGAAATCTGCTTGCATATGGGTAATGGCGATATTGATATTTCTCCACATCCTTTCTGGTTGCTAAGAGATTTACACTGGACAGACTCTGTTGTACTCCTAATGAAGCATTTTGGTGTACCAAGCATTTGCTTCAGCTCAGGGAGTCCAGAAACCCCATTTGCCTTACTCCTGCCCTAATTTGCTTCCAAGTCAAATCGGGACCCAGGCACAGACAGAGGCAGCAGGCCTGTCGTTGCTACTATAGGAAACTGCTGTACATAACCCAGGCCTGGCTGACAACTCGAACAGAGAGTATTGATGGTAAAGGCGGCACTGTAGCCCTATAGAAGTACATGTACTTTTCCCATGTTTCTTAGGAGCCAGTTGATCATGGTGAGAGTGGACAGGGGTGCATGGAGAGGGAATATCAACAGCAACCTACCCACAGACCAGACCAGAGCCTAGCAAAATGTGGCAATTTCATAACAACTGTGCTATGCAAGGCTTTCAAACAGGCTTGCCCAGAATTTCCTAACCTAAGTTTGTACTTCCATGAAAATATATTCAAGAAGTTTATTGACCAGAATATCAAAGGTGGAACTTCCTAAATTTAACATCTTGCAGCAAAGCCAGCCCTCCACACTCAACCCCCACCAAGCCTGCCACGTAACACAAGACAGAGGCATCTCCTGTAGATTCCCAAATCTAAAGAAAATGGCCAAGGAGCCAAGAATATACATGATCAATCCCGGGGAGAGGTACGTGTGGTGGATGAAATTTGCATGTCATCTAGAAAGCCCATGCATCACTGCTCAGAGCAAATTAAGATGATCTTTCTCTTGGGAATTCTCACAAAGAGACATAAAAATGGTTTATGACCTGACTTCTGTATTCAGATCACTGAGTTTTCATCAGTTTTTATTAACTGCCATGGAAAAAAAAGTGCTCCAGGGCCTCCCTCCTGCGGGGGTACCTAGGTGTCATATTAAAGGGCACAGCCCCAAACACTCAGTCAGTAATCAAATGCCACTGACCTAGAATATTCCTAGTTTCTGCCCTGAATTAGAATAAAGGCAAAGGACGATCCTTGCCCATGCTTGGATAGAAAGCCATCAGCATTGAAGGGTAGGCGCTCTGTCGGGTCACGGGAATTCCTGCATTTGCGTTCATCACTCTCACCCAGCACAGAAACACAAGCCTCTCTGATTTTAGCTGTCTCTAACAAAAAGAAAGTTATTTCCAGCAGCTTATTTTCATTGCACACCCTAACTAAAAGCACCATAATAGAAGTAAGAGGCAAAAGGAGAGGAAAAGAAAGACACAAGCAAACACAAAGCAGGAAATGACTTTTTCAGCTCCATCCTTAAGGTCACAGATCTAGCTGAGCAGCACACATATGTGACACACAGTTCTAGCACAAAGGCTCCTTTTCCAGGAGACAGACCTCTCAGAAGTACAAAGCCTGGCACCCTGGCCTCTCCCTCAAACCTAAGTCACTGCCGTCCATTTAACCTTGACTGAGCTGGAAAGAAACTACTTTTAACTACCTTGCACACCTTTCTATGTCAAGGAAGCATGCCGGTGCCTCTGTGGAGTGAAAGCGCACCTTCCTCCTGCATCAGCACCGCAATCACCCCCACAAAGGGTACAATCCTCTCCTGCCTTGCCGGTCCTAGGGCCGCGGTCAGCCATACGATTGTATCATCTGCTCCCAATTTACACACCCAATTTACACTCCACACAAGCATGTAGAAATAGCCCTGACTGCTTCTAACAGATGCTGGGAAGAGATTAAAACAAAAAGCAGCCAGGCTAGATCTATGCTCTGGCACCCACAGCTACCTTTTTTTTCCGATCCCGGGACCGTTTGCGGTGTTTCCTTTTTTTCTCAGTCTCTTCTTCAGCATTGATTTCTAAATCCCTGTTCTTCTTTAATTGGGAGGCTGCATGAGCCATAATGCATTGAAAAGGATCCTCTCAAGCACGCAGGGCTTCCTGGTACAAGGTGATATCCTCAGGCACCTCTAATCAGGCTTACAGCAGCATTCCAATCACTGGAGAGAAACCTTTGACTAGAAGCAGGAAGACATTCCAAATGCCAAAGATGCTGTAGAAGCTGAAGCTTTTAAAAACCCCAAAGACGGTTTCCAGGCTTCATCCTGCACCTTCCTCTACCTGAACCCTTACACAAGAGTGCAGCCATTGTAATGCATTTAGCGTAGTGAAAAGAAAGACAGCTGGGACAGAGGAAGCCGTGTTATAGCTGTATCCCCTGCCACCAGCTGGAAGTGCCTAAGTGAGTCCTCAGAAGGGGGAATGCTGCAAAGGATGCTTCTCCGGAGAGAAAAAAATCCAGAGTCCCCACACATGCAGGAGCAAAAATCCAGCACTAATTCTGAAAACCTATTTTAGAATCCTCTGAAAAAAAGACAGGGCTGCAATTTATGCATCACCACTCGATCTGCTCGGAACATAATTTAACCCATAATGGAATGGAGCAGTTCCTTCTGGGGCTGAACTGCTGATGGTGACAAAATGTATAAAGTAAGATTTCACAAAATACACTAAATTTTGCTATAGAGATCCTGACTGCATTGTGAGGCAGACAATGCGTGCATTGCCGAGGTCCACAGTGCATGCTTTATGCTGAACTCTCAGCCTAAATGCATTTTGTGGGAGAGGACTACAGAAGGGCCTGCTGTCTTTTAAAAACATCATGCTGATTACAACACATCGTTAGAAAGACGTGAACGTGTTGGTGTATGGAACAGATGCCTGATTCATAGGAGCTCCCCAGGACTCTCCCCTCTGTTGTCTGAGGGTCAGGCAATGGGGGGATCTGGGTTGTCATCAGGGTGTCTGAGTCCCTGAAATGTGGATAGGCTTTCATTTCAGGGTTTGCTTCAATCACCTTACTATTTTTGCCACCTGAGTCCTCAATGACTGCAGCCTCTGAATATTCATGATGTGAAGTGAAGCAGCAGCATTACACAAGGCCTGCTGGGGTATCTTCTACTAGGAGGCACGCACTGGAAGAAATTTAATAAGTCAGGAATTACTTACGCACATACGCATGCAAACACACACACACACACACAGTATTCACCAGCTCTAGCAAGAAACAGCTGAAATGTCAGACTGGACCTAAAGCATTCGGGCCCTGGAAAGAAACCCTATATTCATCAAGGAAATGAGCAGATTAAAAAAAAAGACGCTGTTCTGTGGAAAACATATAGCCTGTGTGCTCCCAGTACCCAAAGTTGGTAACTTGGGGAATTGGTGCATTTGACTTCAAAAGACTGACAGATCAAGTTTGTGAAAGACCAAAGCAAAGAGCCCAAAGGTGTTGCGGGAGGATGTGGCAGGGTTCTCTAGGGCTGCTGTTCACCCTGCAAACTGCTACACACCATACTTCTGATTTGGAAGGTAGTTCCACTTATAAGGTGCTTTACAACCAGTCCCTGCCAGTCAGGCAGGGGATGACAGGGAAAGGTGCAGACCATGGCTGTTTCCGTCTTCCTGCAAACGGACCGCACACTGCTCTTGGGCGGCACTGAAAAGCACTCCCCTCAAACAGTTCCTGAGGGCCTACAGCGTGTACTGGTTCTCCTGTGCTTACTTCCCCACAGAAACTCTCTACAGGAAGAAAGCATTCCAGAGCAGCTCTCCAATGCCTAAGAAATCATCATGGGACAAAAAGGAGGGCAAACGAAGGTGCAGAACTGAATGTAACTCAGACCCAAAAGCAATAAACCATCCTGGGATCTTCATGGTAAAAACGTGTTTTGTTTAGTCTTGTTTTCCATCAGGATCTTTTTTTTTTTTTTTTTTTTTTTTTTTTTTACTGTAAGAGTGATAGGATGGAGCAAAGAATGAAAATGAAAACTTTGTATGCTTTCTTTGTATATAAAATCATCCTATACTTTTGAGGAACATTCATGCAATTTTCTTCCTAATTTTCAGCAACTGGAAGAGGGCAGCCAGCTAAAAAGCTGGCTGGTTTCCCACTGGCACTAGACCTTTTTGTTCCCCTTCTTTTATAGACGCTAATGATACTTTAAAATATATTTATAAGTATGTTAGATCAGGGTAACTTGCCCATCTGAGGCTGGCAATGCTGTCCTTTTGCATTGATCTCCAACGGCCAAAGCTTAGCTGGAAATTAGGAAAACAGGCCACAGCATTTTTTTGTTTGTTTTTTGCCATGGGTATTTTTAAACTTACTTCTCTCTAGAATAATTCTTTGCCTTCCCAAAGCGTTCATAAGTTGAGAATCCATTACAACTTCTTAGCTGTCATAATAGGAATTTTTTTGTTATGTTGGATTTTGTCGTATTACACTAAGTGGTTAAACTTCTTCTAAGAAATAGTTTGTTTAGGTTTTCTTTCTTACAGAGAATATGGGCCTTTGTCCTCCATTTTTAAACCAGGAAAACTCTGAAGAGTGACATTGACAAGGAAGGCAGCCCTGTGCGTTGAGAGTTTTGGTTATAGTATTACGAAGGTCTCAGTCCTTTTCTCCTTACCCAGTGTACACGCTGACAGGTAACTCTCAAGCTCCGGCGCACTTCTTCTGAACAGAAAGACATTTACGTAAGAGAGCCGCAAATATTTTTTTCCTCCATAACTGAATTGACAGTTCCGTCAATAAGTCTAGAAAGCAAGTCCTCCCCCGTGACACTGGCCATGACGGGGCAAAGGGCAGGACTTACCCTGGATGGCAGTGACCTATGCTTGGGAGCATCAATGCTACTGAAAGTTAAGGAAAAACAAGTCTCAAGCCACTTCTCTCAAGGAAAAAAAAATTGTTCTGGTTCTTAGAAGTTCCATGGATGAGAATTCTGAAACTATCCTGTCAAAGTAATTGAAAAGAGTGATCCTTCAAACTTCTATTAGCTGCAGAGATTTTTCTTCAGGTAAATCCTGTACAAGAAAGGCAGTTATAAGAAATTTAACAGAACCGCCCCGGCTGGTAGCACAGTGGATAAGGCACTGGACTGCGAATCCAAAGGTCGCTGGTTCAATTCCCAGCCAGGGCACATAACCAGGTTGCAAGCCAGGTCTCCAACCAGGGCCTTAGCTGGAAGCAGGTGAAAAGCAACCACACATTGATATCTTTTCTCCCTCTCTGCCTCTCTCCCTTCCCCTCTCTTTAAAAATAATAAATAAAATCTTTTAAAGGAAGGAAGGAAGGAAGGAAGAAAGGGAGGGAGGGAGGGAGAGAGGGAGGGAGGGAAGGAAGGAAAGGAAGGAAAGGAAGGAAGAAAGAAATGTAACAAGAGCTGCATGGCTGAGCTGCTTCCTGGCTCCTGACCCTTCCTCCAGGAGGTGGACTGTGTAAACGCAATCTGAAAACCAGCCCAGTGTTGCAAGGAGTCATCCTGGTCTCTGCCTCACTTGGGTCTGTCACCAGAGGTTATGTGAAAAGGTGATTCCTCTTGTTAAATATTTTCTCATGATTTTGTCCAAAATAATTCCAGACTTCTTACTAGAAGCAACAATTCTCATTCAGAATATTTACTGTCTGTGCATTATTACTACGTAAAACTAGTACAAAATAGTAAGAATCACTTTCCCATTGGCATCTAGAGTAATGTTTATACCTCAAATGATTTCTAACCCATCAATCAAAAAATTGTGATTAAATATTCCACTGAAAATAAACCAATTTATTGGGATGCTTTACAAACTTTAGAGGCCACAGCCAGATAAAATTTTCCCAGTTTTAGCATGCACCTTTGACAGGACTATACACAGACTTTGGTTATGACTTCCGCCAATTGGTAGCTTAACTACTTTCAGTTGTCATTTTATTTTTTATTTTTTAATAGTGTGTGCAAGAATGTGTGTGTGTGTGTGTGTGTGTATATATATATATATATATATATATATGTATATGATTTTATTCATTATTTTTAGAGAGGGGTTGGGAAGGGGGAAGAAAGGGAGAGAAACATCAATGTGTGGTTGCCTTTCACCTGGAGATCTGGGACCTGGCTTGCAACGTGGGTATGTGCCCTGAATGGGAATCAAACCTGTGACTGTCGTGTTTGCAGGCTAGCACTCAATACACTGAGCCACACCAGCCAGGGCTGGCTGTCATTTTATATTGTTGTTTCCACACTGTTGAGCTGAGTTCACACACAAACAATAATATATGTGATTTCTAAGGAGATGATACTGTCACTTGGTAAGTTTAAAGTTACAATGGCTTTGCATTTTGAAATGATATTACACGGTGATATAGCCAAGTAGAAAATGGAAAGTATACAGAAGAATGGAGGATTAAGAAGGATAAGAAAAGAGAAATGGTTCAGCTTGGCAGGGTACTTTCCTGAACTCACTCTCAGCTCCGAGTAATGAGGAAAGTTCATGTTTCGATGGAATGAAAACTATTTCGTGCTGCACCCACTTCAGCTTGCTCAGAAGCAGAGCAGCTTCACCACAGGAGTCAAAATATTTTTCCTTTACAAAGAAAAATGGATCCATCGTCACTTCATTAATCTTGGCATCTGAGATAAAGATGATGTCAGGAGAATTTGAGCAGGTTCTGAACAGGTGGGGAATGAGAAAGGCAACAAGTTCTAAAGCTGTCAATGGTTACAAATGACAAGAAGGCACCCTGGGAAATTCTCAATCCCTAATTCCATATTATTCTTCATTTTTAGATGTGATCAATGAAATCTTAAAACTAAAAAAAGGGCTATGACAAAGGGAATGGTGGTCCTTTCCACATTTCTCATAGGGTGGCACCTTTGGACAAATAGGCACTGGCCTCAGTTC
The DNA here is from genome assembly GCA_004026585.1 of Noctilio leporinus. Lineage (NCBI taxonomy): Eukaryota > Metazoa > Chordata > Mammalia > Chiroptera > Noctilionidae > Noctilio > Noctilio leporinus. The sequence goes on along the minus strand of PVIW01001054.1, from coordinate 209,008 downwards.
CATCTGTCTAAGTGCTTGGCCTGACCCCCATTCCTGGAACAGACTGTCTGCCCAACTAACCAGCCTGACCTCAGCACTGGGGAGCCAGATGCCCAAGCCTGCCAGCTGCTTCTGTGACCTCACAGGAGTACCTGGGGCAGGCACATGGGCTGGCTTCCCGAAGGTCTCCACCACACCCATGCTGCCCAGCAGAAAGAAGCGGGACTCTTCGCCATACATGGAAGACCCCCAAAAGGCACATCCTTGCACTGTCTGTCCCCAAAAGGTAGACAGGTTGTACCTTGCATCAGGAGCAAATCCTGCATCAAAAGTGATGGGCAAATAAAATGCACCGGACAAGCCGCCCCCTCTCTGGGCCCCTGTTCCTATAGGAGGAGGAAGCTGGACCACATGACTTCAAAGACACTCTCCTATAAATCCAAAATGCTGCCATTTGAGGTGGTAGAAGGTCATGAGTATTTGGAAATAAAGGAAAATATACAGGATGGTTTTATCCAAGAAGAGTTTATAATCTGTGCTGGTCAATACAGTAGCCACCAGCCACCACCGAAATGTGACTAGTGTGGCTGCAGAACTGAGTTTTTCATTTTGTTCAATCTAAAACTTTAAATTTAAAAACAGACTCACTTGAGATACTAAAGTACATTAAAATGTGTTTGGAACAACTTGGACTTGTGAATCTATTTTTTCCAAAATTAAACTTTATGAAATAAAATACAGATCAGGTAATTTATCAGGTCAATTGAGATATAAAATGCACACTGAATTTCAAACAATATGAAAAAAATGCAATGTAAAATATCTCAGGAGTACTTTTATATACTAGCTCATGTTAAAATGAGAATATTTTGGATACATTCAACTAAATAAAATATTTTAAAATTAATCTCACTTTTTTAAAAGCTTTTTAAATGCAGCTATTAGAATTTGAAATATGTGTGGCTCACATTACATTTTTGTATTAGACAGAGCTAGTCTATATAAATGGCTTTTAATAACAAAAAGAAAGCCCACTTATCTTCCTGAGGGCAGATTATTCTCCAAACAAACATTAGAAGCCACTTAGTAGTGGCTTCCCATTAGAAAAGGTGAAGCACGAAACACGGTATGTCCACAGGCACTTGGGCTAAAAGCAGCATACATGCTCTCATGGACTCACTCCTCTCACTCTGCTGGTCACCATGGTCAACACCTGAGACATGAGACTTGGTCCCTGGCCCCAAGTAGCCAAGGGGACAGAGATACAAGTAAACAGTTATAACACTTGGACAGGTGCTTGTGGAAGCAGGGGCAGGAGCATAGACGAGTGAAACAGAATGAAATGGTCAGCACTCTGAATAATGTTTCTAGGTCAGATATAAAAGTCTTTCATCCCCGTCTAATGAGTTTACAGTTTCACAGTTTAGACCCTCCCTCACAATCCAGACTACCTGGCCAACTGCTTACACGTTGAACAGATCATACGAAACTGCCTTTATGGCCCAAGCACTGTGGGAAGTGCTGTCGATACAATGGTGACTAAGATAGACAAAGCCCCACTTTCTGTGGCTAACAATCTTCTCAGTAGAAACTAGGGGAAGTGAACAAGCGAACACATTAAGTAAAGTTGTTCATTTCAAATAGTGACAAATATTGGAAAGAAAACACAGCAGTATGACTGAATGGAAAGTGGCTAGATGGAGAACAATTGTTCACGGATGCTGTTTCTTTCCAGTTTCATATCTTCCAAGAAAAGGAAGTCAAGATAGCGACGAGCCAATTGAATTGAGCCTTTCATTCTATTAGGGTAGTAATTCTCCCAAAATAGCCTTCTAAATCACAACACTGATTGCAGAGGCTGGCTGTGAATGTGAGTGATTCTCAAGCAATGTGCTCAATTCAAATAGATTTATTGCCAAAGATATGGTATGCTTTTGTGTTACTTATTTCCTACCAGGGGTCCCCCAACTCCAGGCCATGGACCTGCACCCATCTGAGTCTGTTAGGAACTGGGCTGCACAGCAGGAGAGAAGCTGGAAAGTAATGTGCCTGACTCGTCCCAAAACCATCCCCCACTTCCTGATCCATGGAAAAATTATCTTCCACAAAACCAGCCCCTAGTGTTGAAAAGGTTGGGGACTGCTGTATTATCTGGTTACTTATAACTTCTATTACCTTTTACTAACTTCCAGTTCAATAATTCTTCCAAAAAGTTGAGGGAACATATCCACCAAATAATGGAATAAATTTTTCTATGTATCTTGTGGAAGTGAGTTTCTTCATACTAAATATAACATGTTCCATGCTATCTCACTAAATGCTTATTACTTATTTTTATATAAAAATCAGAGTTTATATGCCCCAAAGGAATAATAATGGGAGCCATCAATTAAAGGGAAACAGGTCTTAGCCTAACTTTGTTACCAGAAGCCATAAGACTTTAGAGAATGCTCTTCTCCTTCCTGGTTCCTTGCTTCTCTATCTGTAAAGGGAAAGAAATTTCCAAAGTCTCTCTCTAAGCATACACACCCTGTGACACCAAAATAGAATTACAGCAATGGTTGATTTATGTATTCTTCAGCTGGCATGTTCTGATCAAGCTATAAGGAAGGTCAGTTCACCTGCAAAGTATTTCTTTGAAGAGGTAACTAGCAGTCCAAGGTAATTAAAAAAAGAGGATTTCAAGATTGAGGAAACCACCAGCCTACCCAGTGATCATTTGCACCCCTATAATATGAGGGATGGCATGGAACACAAAAGCAAGGAAAGGTCCTTAAGTTTTAGAAAATGGAAGTATCTGATTAAGTTGACCCATGAGGTACTATTACAGAAGCCTAGGGAAGGATAATAGCTAAATATTATGCTGAGTGCCATAAAGTAAATCAAATATTCAAACCTAACTCAGGTATAATTGGACTGTATTAATCAAGCAGAGACTTATGTCTGCCAAAAAAAATAGAATCATTCTATTTTCTTGGATTTGGCTCTGCATGACTGCCATAGAAAGAGCTACTTACAGAATGTATAGGCCCTTCCTTCTATGAAATTGAAATAACATTGCATGCTCTTTACCAGCATGCACCAGTAACAAGTGTTTACACATGATGTGATCATCACAAAAGACACAAACAGCACACACAAACCCAAGGCATTATTAACCCAGGGTTGACTGCCACAGACTGGCACTTAGTGTCCTCATGTGCATTTAGAAGTCTTCTTCCTACCTATCCTACTACCTACATCTTGGTAGGTGTTTTCATCTATGCTGCTTCGGAAGGCCAACAGTAAATAAGACTCACTAAACTGTTTACTTAGCTTTCTATTACATCATGTCAGAACATCATCAGAAGAGGTGATCAAGTTTGAATATTCAAACCATCTTGTTTGCGGTAATAAGGGCGTATGTTTTGAGTTCAAGTTATGAGGCCCTTTAAAAAGGATAAAAGTTGAGAATGATTTTCTTATTCTTTTCCAATTTCTCTATTTAAAAAAAAAAAAAAAGGGCAGGGCAAGGGGAATATCTTTTCAATTGCTGCAAGGTCTGTCCTGATTCAGACAGATTCTGTCTGATTCATTTTCCTGTATCTTCTCAGGCAAGGGTCAACAAACATTTTTGCCAAGCGCCAGAGAGCAAATATTTAGGGCTCTGCTGGCTAGAGGAGCTGTGCGGCACCTACTCAGCACTGCCACTGTGGCACACATGCAGCCAGAGCACGGTAAGAAATAGATGCAGCTAGGATGCAACGGATCTTTATGGATACTGAAGTTAGAACTCCATATAATTTTCATGCCATTGAATATTCTTCCGATTTGTTTTCAAACAACAACCTTCTTAGCTTGCAAACCACACACACACGAGGCTGGATTTGACTCAAGAACCATAGTCTGCTGACCCCTCTTTATGGCATCACATGGATAATAATATACTGTTATACTGTTATGAGGGTCTCTGAGAAAGAGAATATATGTACAGTAGAGTCAAAGCCTTACTGATGCTTGGAATATTTATGTATCTATATGTACATGTACACACACATGCATATGTGTGTGCATACATGTAAGTACACACATGTATAAATGTGTATTTACCTAATACCCAGGAAAGCTATCCTTTGTATTTGAACCTGTTATTTGAGTGATGGAAAGACATGTTTCTATGCACATTTTCTATACTGTGTAAGTCAACTCGCATTTATTAAGTCACTCAGTAATAAATGCTTATTTGGCGCTCGATTCAAGTAGCAGAGTCCAACACATGTGTTTAACACACCTTAACAAGGACTGAGCAGCGTGAGAGTAAGAACAATTTTAAGTAGTACAACAGATTCTGTATGCCATTTCACAGGATGGGCATCTGGTTCTGCAGTGCGCCCCCAACAGGACGTAAGCATGATATCCTCTATGCAACGCATTGAACATCTGGTTCACCCTGTTCTATTTCCTCCCCTGGGGTGGGGACAGGACAGAAGGTCCTGCTTTATATTTTAACATGCTATTATACTCCATCATGTCCTGCTGGATTACTTAAATTCCTTTGTAGAGCAAGGCACAGGAGTCAACGAATATTTATGAAGTATTTCTAATACTGTGCTAAATCTAGCACAAAATTAAAGAGAAAAATTCATAACCTTTTTAAATATGTGAATTATGATTATCAACTCACAAGCTTCAATAAAAGAACTGAACTTGGAGGTTTGTCAGTCATGAACGAATAGTGCAGATTTCAAACAATTACCTGGCAATTAAAGATGTGGTTGCTATGGAAAGAACAAACTTAGGCCTCTAACCTAAAAGAAACTATCTGATCTGAATGAGAAGGGTTGTTCTTTAGGAAATGTAAGGTCAGTTTGCTCTCCTTCTGCCCCATCTCCACCTCCCCCCCCATACATACACTAAACTAAACTGCTATTCAGAGAAAGAGAATGGCCAGATGGTTTTAAGGATTAGCAATGAGGAAAGGCCCAAGTTTCACCTCAAGGTTGTTATTAAATTCTAGTGCAGATTGGCAGGGATACAAAATATGGGCCATCTGAGAGCTCTTTGGGAGTCTTGGTCCGGTTCCTAATGAGCAGGTGTTGACATGGAAAAAGCTGCCTGCACCACAGAGCTGCAGGCACGGGGCTGCCACAGCCACTGAGGTGTGCTGAATCTTCCCCAGGACTTCCTCTCGCCCCAGAAGCAAACCAGGCACTCAGCTCTGCACACCCAGCCACGTTCTGTGCCCACCTGCAGCAAGCCAAGCAAATCAACCAAGAATCCATTAAAACTGACCTATTCTAGAGTTGTGGTGATTTTACACTATTCTGTCCCACTTTTAAAATTCTTTCCAGTGTATATTTAATTTAAATCTAATGTAATTTGGGGCCCGGAAAGTTTCAATGCCCCTTGTAGACTTGCTTGTGCATTACAGGTTGCAAACTGCATTAACCATTTCTTAGATGGAAACTAGCCTCAACAGTCTATTCAATGAGAATAAAATATCCATCAGCACTTCAAATACAGAGTTTTAGTTTTCAGCCATGGTACTAAAATCTAGGAAAATGTGATCAAATTCTATATTCCACCAGTGACAAGAGATAACTGCAGGATTAATTAAACAGAAACATTACTTAACTACAAGCATGTATAAGTGTTACCCAGTTAGTGAACTCATCAGCTATACTGGCAGGAAAAGTACAGAATCCTGGCTAGCAGTCTAACACAGATGCAACACCTGTGTCTATTTTTAACAATACTTTTCCTGCCAACCTATTTTTTAAAGACTCCAGCAACCTATGAATACTTGAGTTATAAAAGTAAGAATGCTAATTCTGCTTCCAACCAATAGTTTACAAATTTTATAAACTTTTTTCTAAACTCTCTTTTTACTATAATGGTGACTTTAAAAAATAAAAACCTGATGTTTATTCAAAAAGAAATTCCCCAATCTTTATAAATACTGTTATAAATATTAACAGCAATAACAAAATTCCTAAAGTATTTACTGAATTTCATATGGCCATTGTTTATTAGAGTTGCAATAAAACCAGTCTTTTCATAAACAAATCATATTGAGTTTTAGGTGACTCACATAATATAAAGCTTGATACCTCTTATTTAAAAAGTAACAATAAAAATTCAAATAATGCTGAAAATTGTGACTGTATAGGGCTTTTTAAAAAGTGATTTTATTTTTCCCATGTCATGAATTAAAAACAGGAAAATAAAAACCGTATTGTCATCACCTCACACCTGTTACAGTGGCTATTAACAAAAAGACAATAACAACAAGTGTTGGCAGGATGTGGACAAAAGGGAACCCTGTGCATTGGTGGTAGGAATGTAGATTGGTGTGGTTGCTGTGGAAAAACTATGATTTCTCAAAAATGTCATATGGCCCTGCAATTCCACTTCTGTGTACATATCTGAAGGAAACCAAATCAGTGTGTAAAAAAGGATCTACAACTCCATGTTAATTGAAGCATTATTTATTGTATAGTAGTCAAGACAATGGAAACAAACTAAGTATCTATCAACAGATGAATGGATAAAGAAACTGTGGTATATACATACAATGGAATATTATTCAGCCATTAAAAAGGAAAAAAATTTCTACCATTTGTGACAACATGGGTGAACTGTGTGGGCATTACGCTGAGTGAATTGTTAGATAAAGGCAAGTACTGTAAGATATCACTTACATGTAGAACCTAAAAAACTTTTTAAATAAACTCATAGAAACAAAAAAACAGATTGGTGATTGCCAGAGGTGGGGAGGTAGGATAAAGAGTGGGTGAAATGGACAAAGGTGATCCAAAGATACAAACTTCTAGCGGTAAGATAAGTAAGTCATGTGTACATAATGTGCAGCATGGTGACTAAAGTTAACATTATTTATTTGAAAGTTGCTAAGAAAACTTCTCATCTCAAGAAAAAAAACTAACTATGAGGAATGATAAATGTTAAACTTTATTGTGATCATTTGTAATACATACACATATCAAATCATTATGTTGTATATCTAAAGTAAGACAATGTTATATGTCAACTGGAAAAAAATCATATGGCCACCATTCAGAAATAAACACTATTAACATTTTTTGTTATATATTCCTCCGAGCTTTCTTTATGCATACACAGATTGTATATAGCTATTTTACCAAAAATATAACCATATTGGTGGCATCACATTTTGCTTTAAATACGTAAATTATATATTAACTACTTATAATGAACATCCATGCAGGTCACTAAATACTCTTTTATAACTTTTAAATGATTGTATAATATTCCATATATGAATATACCATATATACTGGCAAAGATCTCCTATATAATGTTGAGTTAGAAGTGGTAAGAGTAGGCAACTTACTTTGTTCTTACTCTTAGTAGGAAGGTATTCAGTATTTCACCATTATGTATAATAGCTTTTGCCAGTATATGAAAACAAAGAAAAGAAAAACATCACAAATTTTGGAAGAGTCAAACTGACCTTTCACAGATGACATGATTGTTTACATTTAAAATCTAAGGAATTTATAAAACTCCTAGAACTAAGTGAACTTAGCTTGGATTCAGGATAAAGGTCAATACACACATGCACACACACACACACACACACACACGCAGATCAACCATATTTTATATATACTGGCTGCAAGCAATTGAAAAAATTCTATTTAAAAATCTACTTTGAAAGCCCTGGCTGGTAGCACAGTGGTTAAGGTGCCGGCCTGCGAACCCAAAGGTTGCAGGTTCGATTCCCCAGCCAGGGCACATAACAAGGTTGCAAACCAGGTTTCCAGTCAGGTCTGTGGCTGGCGGCAGGTGAAAAGCAACCATACATTGATGTCTCTCTCCCTCTCTGCCTCTCTCCCTTCCCCTCTTTCTGGGAATGATGAAATAAAAAATCTTAAAAAAAAAAAATCTACTTTGAAAGCAAAAACCCATAGGTACTTAATAAATTTGACACAAGATACACAAGTCCTCCACACTGTAAACTACGAACAACTGCTGACAGAAATTAACAAAGATCTAAATAAATGTACAGATATACCACATTCATGGAATGGAAATCCCAACATTGTTAAAATGTCAATTTTACTCAGGTCTATAGATTCAATGAAATCCCAATCATCCACCAGTTTTGTTTTTGTTTTTTTAGTCAAATTTATTCTGAAATTTGTATGCAAATCTAAATAACCTAGAATATCCAAAGAAACCTTGAAAAAATTGGATGACTTATACTAACTGAATTTAAGATTTCCTATAAAACCACAATAATCAAGAGAGTATAGTACTAAGTCTCAGGAGAGACATATATGAAGTTTGGGAAAAGATCCGGCCAATGTTAAAAAAGAATGATTTGCGTGACATCAATGTAACCTGGCAGCCAAGGAAAGTGGACAGGGAGGCACATATATGAACAATGACAACTTCACTGTATTAGTCAGTGCGGATGACAGATACAATAGAGTGAGCATGTGTACTGTGTGGCCATTACATTCAAAATGACTGAGCAAGTAGAGCAGAGAATCTGCACCAAATTTTGTGTGAAGCTCGAACATTCTTCCACAGAAACTATTCAGATGATTCAGAAGGCCACAGATATAAGCAACTGGTGATTGGCAGCTTCATCATGACAATGAACCTGCTCTCATGCACGTTCAGTTGTTTTTTTTTTGTTGTTGTTTGTTTGTTTTTTAGAGAAACATAAAATCAGCCAGGTGACTCAGCACCTCTACAGCCCAAATTTGGTGCCCTGCAACTTCCGGCTTTTCCAAAAACTAAAATCACCTTTGAAAGGGAAGAAATTTCAGACCATGAATGAGGTTCAGGAAGATACAACAGGGTAGCTGATAACTACAGGAAAAACCATGTGAGGCCCCAAACTGCCTACTTTAAAGGGGACTGAGGAGTCATTGTCCTATGTATGTTTCTTGTATCTTCTTCAATAAACGTATATTATTCATATTACATAGCTGCATGCATTCTAGACACACCTCATAGATCAATGTAACAAAAATATACCTACACTTACAACTTTGATTTGTTTACATTAAAGGCACAAAGCAATTCACTAGGGAAATTAGAGTCTTATAAATAAGTTGTACAGAACTGCATGCATATCCATATGGATAATAAAGAATGTCTATCCTCACTTTACACTATACACTAAACATAAATCAACTTTAACTAACAAATAGCCAACACATAAAAACTTGCTCATCCTACTAGCCATTGGGGAAATACAAATTGAATCCACCAAGAGATACCAGTATCATCTACTAGAAATGTTAAGAAGACTGACACCCCCACCAAATGCTAGTAAGAATGCAAGACACACAGAACTCTATTGTTATTGGAGTTATGAAATTATATCGCTACATTAGCAATTTCCCATAAAACTACTCTATGACCTAATTCCACTCCCAGATGTTTACACAAAGGGTTAAAAAAGTATACATCCACAAAGAGTTGTTTAAGAATGTTCACAGCAGATATATTCATAACAACTAAAACCTGGGGACAGCCTAGGTGTCCATCAACTCTTGAATGCATTCATACAATGAATATTACTCAGCAACAAAAGGCAACCATGTACTGCATGCACAACAGTGAATTCAAACACATTCTGCTGATAGAGATCAGAACAGTGGCTGCCTCTGGGAGTAGGGTGAGGTGGGAACTGAGAAGAGGAAATGAGGGAATTTTCTGGGGTAATGTTTTCTAGGGTAATAACAATGTCTTATATTTCAACAAGAGTCACTTGTAAAAAGTCACCAAATGGCACATGGAAGTTTTGTGCATTCCACTCTAGATACATTTCACCTACAAAAGTAAGCACATACTGATCTCGTTAACTGCGCTGATGTCTATACTTTGCTTTGACATGCATACAAAATAAGGCGGATTGATGGGTGGATAGACAGATTGATGGGTATCTAGTTAATAAAACAAAGCAAAACATTGATTATAAACTCTCGGTGGTGGGTATGCATGTTTGTTGTGAAACTCTTCCAACATTTCTGTATATTTGAAAGTTCTCTTACTAGCACGCTGGGAGGAAAAGTGACACTTCGCGGTAGACCACTTTGGTTTCCACCCAATTTTCATGACTTTCTCACAGCTGCCCTATTAAGCAGGCAAGGCTGGCATCGCTGACTGTCTTACAGCTGAAGGAGTTGTCCCAAAGTGCCTTGGCAGTGAATAGTAAACTAGCAGTTCAAGAGACATCAAATTTTTTTGTAAAGGCCTGGTTAGTAAATATCTTAAGCATCCAGTCCCTGTCACAACTACTGTACCCTGCTTTTGCAGCATGAAAGCAGCAGTAGACAGCATGTAAATAACTGAACATGGCTGCTATGTTCAATAATATTTTATTTACAAGAAAAAGTCAGGGGCTGGGTCTGGCTCATGACTTATAGTTTACTGATCCCTGGATGAGAACCCTAATTTCTTCACTTTAGAGGTTACAGATACAAGAATTGATGGTTGAGTCCGATAACCCTATGTTTTTGGTACCACATGGGTTTAATACGACAATTAAATTAGATTCCTTCTATGAACTAACTAGGACAGTGCCTGTTTAATAACAGGTACTCACTCAATAAATGTTTTTTCTTTCCTTTATCTTCTTTTCTCATTTGCTGTGCTTGCCATTACATCTTGCAACCCAGATGAATTATAACAAGAAAACAGCTGCATAATGTTGCTCAACCAAATTAACTTACCACAGTATCTTTCAGTCCAGTAAATCTTATAACAGTTGCACTATAAATGGAAATGCCTGATTTTGCCGTTTATTCCAGGCCAACTTTTAGACAGACATTCATGGGGAGCCCTCCAGGTTAACTGGGACATGGGGGTCCCAGTTAGCTCCCTCCTTCCTCACTTGAGGAAAACAAATTGGTTAACTCCTGCTTCTGGGTTTTAACTCTCAGGCTAATTCTCTAACCTGCATGATTTCTTTCACTTCTTGATGCCAAACTGTGTCCAGCCACAAATCAAACTTTGTCTTAACTGTACTGCCTCTATCTTTGGTGTCTCTTCAAACGCTATAAAGCTATTGAGGCAACAAAATACTAGTGATAATTCTGATTTATTTTCTTCTATAGAATCGTATGAAAATGATCCAACCATAATTTGATTAATATATCAATAGGCAAAGATGCAAGGTATAGTCAACCAGATGATTATAAGGGTAGAGATTATTTTACCTTCTTTAATAGCTTACAAAGTAATATCATAATAACAAAAGGCCCAATAAATGAACATTTATTACATACCAGGCATTTTCATTCATTCATTCTCACATTCATCAATATGTTACAAAATGCCTACTGTGTACCAGGTGTTGTATAAATTATCTAATGAATCTGTGCCCAAATTCTGTAAAATGGGTATTAAAATTCCTGTTTTACAAATTGTGCAAAATGAGGCTAAAGAGTAATAAAATGACTTTTCCAATTTCCCCTGATTGCAGATTGGGACAGCTACACTACTTAGTACAGCGCTAGCATTCTGGAGACTTTGAACAAATATTGTGAATATGTATCTGATATCATTTTGAATGTGTTTTTCTGCATTGCTTTGCCCTTCCTTTTTCAGTACATTTGTCCTGTGTCAGGACTGAACCAGGAGGCTCATTCCCTGTGACTCTCCCCCACGCCTCCAGCACTGCTCTGTGCTCTGTGGAGAATCAGGAACTTGCGGATTCCACGCTCAGCCCCCACCACCATCTGCTCGGGCAACTTGCTTTCCAGCACACCCCTTTACATTATGTTTTCGCACTGTATTCCGAGCTTCCTGAGTTAATCTGCAGAAGGCTACAGAACCAGGGACCCCCTCTCTCCTACAAAACATTCCTTCCACTTTGAATGAAGCCATTATACTTAATCAGCTATGCTGCTCAAGATTTCTGTCCCTTTAGCAAGAAGGAATGACTCTAGAGAAGTGTCTAACAAGGAGAGAAGTGTCAAGCTATAAACTCCTTTAGAGGATAATATGCAGTCTGAAGAGATTATTTCCTCTTGGTGCGTTTGAGTAATACTTATCAGTCACTGAGGCCTGATGTGAAGTGTCCCTCCCATAGTTGGGGTTTCTTCTTCTTTTTTTTTTAATAAAGATTTTATTTCATTATTTTAAGAGGGGAAGGGAGAGAGGCAGAGAGAGAGAGAGAGAGAGAGAGACATCAATGTATGGTTGCCTTTCACCTGCCTCCAGCCACAGACCTGACTGGAGACCTGGTTTGCAACCTGGTTATGTGCCCTGGCTGGGGAATCGAACCTGTGACATTTGGGTTCACAGGCCAGTGCCTTAACCACTGTGCTACCAGCCAGGGCGGGTTTCTTCTTTCTCCCCCTCCCTCCAGCAGGCTTTCACACTAACTCAGATCCTTCTGAGTGAAAAACCCACCTTCTCTAATGCACTTCTGAGACCAGCTAATAACACTGGGTGCATTAACTAATTAACGATAGTGAGGGGTTCAGAAAACAAACAGGCATGCAGCAATGCTATTATTATGTAGCTTCTGCCTGACACTACTGTCCTCATTAAGCCATCAGTGATGTCAGTGTGTCTAAGAAGGAAGGCAAATCCTACTGCAAATTACCAGCTGGGTTCAAGTTCCTTTTCCCTGAGATTATAGGCATAGCTGCCACTGCAGTAAGAATTACAGATGATCCCCGCCCCCTCTCCCCTTTCTCCCCTAGTTTGTTTTAAGTCTCCTTTCACTACTGGAGCCATGCAGCCTCATTTTGCCTTGCCTGAAAATTTTGTTCATGAAACCAACTTCTTACATTCTAAACAGGCCAAGAAAAAGTGACAATATTATTTTTTTTTTTTAAACTCTTTTTAAAAAGATTTTATTTCATTATTTTTTAGAAAGAGGGGAAGGGAGAGAGGGAGAGAGACATCAATGTATGGTTACATTTCACCTACCTCCAGCCACAGACCTGACTGGAGACCTGGTTTGCAACCTGGTTATGTGCCCTGGCTGGGGAATCGAACTTGCGACCTTTGGGTTCGCAGGCCGGCGCCTTTATCCACTGTGCTACCAGCCAGGGCTATTTTTAGCCTTTCTCATCAATTGGTATTAGTGGCTCCATTCTGAAAGGTGCTTCCTGCAAACATCCCTCCTGCATCACATTGTAGAGAATATGGTCCAGTTGCATGATCCTCATTAAAACAACAAAGCTCTTTTCTGATCAAATGAAAGATGAATATAGGATGACTATGACTGACTTTGTGTTGGTTACTGATTATTACTATTATCATTCTAACAAACTGAAGCTTAGGAAGTAGCTTCTATTACAAAAGTGTTTGGCTCCTTCTCCATCTCCTTCAGATCCAGCCTGGTTTCCTGTTGAACATCGGGCAACTCTAAACACAAATGAGCTAAGAAGAGAAAGTTGCTAAAAAAGTGGCTGGTGAAAGTTCTCACCACGAGAAAAAATATTGTGTGCACTATTCCTATGTGTGAAAATGAGGATACAGAAGAAACCACTCAGTGTTTATATGGAGATAACATGAGTTAGTATTTGTAAAACACTTGTATCAGTAAGTGCTATCCTGTTAAGTGTGTGATTAAAAATTTTTTTTAAAAAACCCACAAGCTATGAGAGCCAGAATAATTCATTTCTGCTGTGTACTATTCACTTACAATGGGTTTTAGAATTTTTCTTGAAGAAACTACTTTTGAATCTATAAAAGTCTCCTGAGCCCTGGCTGGTGGCACAGTGGATAAAGCGCAGGCCTGCGAACCCAAAGGTCGCTGGTTTGATTCCCACCCAGGGCACATAACCAGGTTGCAAGCCAGGTCTTCAGTCAGGTCTGTAGCTGGAGGCAGGTAAAAGGCAACCATATACTGATGTTTGTCTCCCTCTCTGCCTCTCTCCTTTCCCCTCTCTCTGAAAATAATAAATTTTAAAAAATAAAATAAAAAATAAAAGGCTTCTGAGCACCACAGAAAGCCCAGAGATATAAGAGCCCTAACAATGCCTCTGGTGAGAGGTATGTGAGGAGGATCACTTCTCATTGGTGCTAGTTAGGAAGCATTTGGGGAGATGCCCATAGCCTCTAGATAGATAAGCTACACAGGTGTTAAAAATCACACTGTTGCCCTGGCTGGTGGCTAAGTAGATAGGTATCAACCTGCAAACTCAAAGGTCGCTAGTTTGATTCCCAGTTAGACCAGGTTGCAAGCCAGGTCTCCAGCCAGGTCTGTAGCTGGAGGCAGGTGAAAGGCAACCATACACTGGTGCTTCTTCTCTCCCTTTCTTCCTCCCTCCCTGCCCTTCTCTATAAAAATAATGAATAAAATCTTTTTAAAAAATCACACTTTCAGTTACTACCCAACTACCAGGAAGGTGTGTCCTTTTCGCTACAGTATTACCATTGCCAATTATTATATGCAGCACAGAGAACATGTGCAACAAATATTTAACTGATATTACTCCTCTAAAGATAAACTTCCTATTTAGAATTGATTATTTTCATATGCATATCTTCCTCTCTAAAATTATCTTTTCATTTCCACCTAGCACCGTGTCTTGTACAAAACAGACTTTAAAAAATTGAAAGAATTCATGAATCGATAAAAGGATGAACCATCCACGAAGTCTATTCAATAATCTTCCTCCCCAATCTGTAAAACAGTAAAATCTGAATTTACAAAACTGAGCTGTGAAGTACAAAATAACTATCCCCATTCTGTGGTACTAATCTGGAGCCTCTTTGTAAAAGGCGATTATAGCAATCCAGCTACTTATTTCTCATTAAAGTTTTATGTCCTGAATGAAGACTTTATGTTGGTCAATTTACTAAAAGAGATGTTGAGTTCGTAAAAGAAGTCTATTTCCTCTTCTGGTTTCATGCCTCAAAGTACACAAGCAAAGAATTCATGACATGTGAAAGAAGTGGTTACCATGGTGCTTTATGTTACAACCTGGGAGACATCCAGGCCAGGTGCCTCAGGTTAAGCTCTACAGAATAAGTTTTGAAAGGATGATAAATAAAGTCGTTATTACACTGACAAGCTTCACAAGTAGCTCCCAGGAAAGTTACTAAGTAATTTCTCTTTGGTAGCAATATGTAAATCTGAAAGACTTATTACTTGAATTCCAAAGCAGCTTTGTTCACTATCAAACATCATTTCAACATCTGGGAAATCTGGGAGATTCTGCCAAGTAAAATATGTATACAAACTTACTTCAGACAAAAAGGAGTTGGAACTGTTTTTGAGAATTATGCAGAGTACTTAACAAGTATTTAATAAATTAAGATATACTCAAGTGCTATGTAATTAATAAAACTGAGCACAAAAGATTATTGACATAATATACACTATTCTTTTACCCCAATTTTTAAAACATAGCCTTCATTTCTCACACAGAACAAAAACCATGGCATGTTAATTTAGCAACATTTATGTTCATCATGTAAAACATGCTACAAGAGATCTGTTCTTCTCAATAGATTCACTCCCATTCTTAGCAAGTCCCTAAACCAATCCTCCCCCCACCCCCTCGCTGGACTGTAGCCTCTTTGTTTTCTCAGCTATTGAATGCATTCCTCATTCTCCTATGGAAGAGATTGCAGAACTTCAAGGGAACACACAAATCCATGAGTGTTTCTCAGAAATGGACAAGGTTATTTATGTAACAGATCGATCATCAGTACAGTTCAACAAATACAAGGCATATCCACAAATAAGTACAGGAAAGGACAAGATCTTATGAGGGATCACACAAAGATAAGGTGGTACAAACAAGGAGAAGCGGGGGGTTTCCTTTGGAGATCAGAGAAGAAAGCCACTTGAAGAAACGGGCTTCGGAGAATGGCTAGGCTGGATAGTAATGTGCCTTCGCTTCTACATGCGATGGACCATCGGAGAAAGGCTGATGCTGTAATGCTGGCCAAAACTGTAAGCATCCAAACTGTATGCGTCTAACGGGATGTTCAAGAGGGACTGCTTCCATCTTCCTGTCCGCTGAGGAACGAGGAATAAAGAGTCTGTGACAACCACCCCCACCTTTCAGAGTAAGGTCCTTGACACCTCAGCAGCATTTGCAAAGGGGATATCTGAAAGCCAGTTTCGCAACCTTGCTTTGTAATCACAGAGGTTAGAAAGGCTGAAGGCAGGCAGTTGATTATCAGAGAGGGATTCTTTGAAGAAAAGAAAATGTCAGTATCCTGAGTAATCCCCTCTCACCCACCCCCAGTGACTGCAGAGCAGCACCAAGTCATTCATTCCTCTGGGGGGGCTCCGGAGTCCCAGGAGCAGGCTGACTCTCCATGGAAGAAACCCTAGCAATGAAGAGCAGGCAGGGGCCAGAAAGACCAAGCTGCACTGGCACCTGCCTGCAGTGCCCTGTCCTGCCCGCAGCAAGGCCAGAATGCCCAGGTACTTGTGATCAGCTGTGGGCCAGTGGGTTGAAAACAGTTGGCCTGGAGATACCAAATATCCAGCCCCAAAGACTTGGGGAAGGCGCAACCTGCCCACAGTATCCCAGATGCTAACGGAGAAAATAGCAGCAGCCAGCCGGCGTCATGGCAAGGACAGACATGAATGGTTACCTGTAACTACAACCAGGGAAGCTTTGATCACCTTCAAAACACAAAGAGAAGAACCTTTCAACACCGCCAAGACAGCTAGAGGGAACCAATGCCAGACTGCATTAGTGGTAGCACCTGCCCTTCTTTGTCTACCTGTTACAACCCCAGGGTGGCCATGAGCTGGTTAGGTGGGGGAGGGGGCATGTATATATATTGGAAGCAGGAATAAAACCCACACTCCTGTCCCCCGCCTGGAGCTTCCAGAGGTTTTTTGTCATGTGGCAGCCACCAAAACTGCAGAGGGTTCTTTCTGATTCATGATTCTGCTTGTTCAAGCACTGGACACAGTTTATATTCTGACTTCTATTAAAACAGAAAGTGTCACCTCGGCTGGTGGCTCAGTGGATAAGGCACCAGCCTGCGAACCCAAAGGTCACTGGTTCAAGTTCCAGCCAGGGCACATACCCAGGTTGCAAACCAGGTCTCCAGCCAGGTCTGTGGCTGGAGGCAGGTGAAAGGCAATCCATACATTGATGTCTCTCTCCCTCTTTGCCTCTCTCCCTTCCCCTCTCTCTAAAAATAATGAATAAAATCTTTTAGAAAATAAAACAGAAAGCAAGCCAGTATTACATATAATTAAATGGATAAATCTTAAAAACGTTGAGTCAGAGAAGCCACACATGTCTATCTGTGAATATACTAAAAGCCACTGAATTATATACATTTTAACTATATTCATTGTGTGGTATATAAATTACAACTCAACAAAGCTGTCTTTAAAAACCAGACATAAAAGAGGATGAGCAATATAATTCAATTTATATGAAGTTCTAGAATAAAAAAATTATCACTATCAGTGGCACCTGGTGAGAAGGGACTGGGAAGAGGAATTAGGAAAATTTCAGTGTAACGGGGAAGTTCTATGTCTGGGTAGCCATTTGTGGCTATTTCAAGTCCTTAATGTTTTCAAAAAGTAAACCAATTAAAAGTTTATTTTCTCAGCCACACTATCCACATTTCAAACGCTCAGTACCAACACGTGGCTAGTGGCTATGGTATTGGATATCAGAGAATAGGACATTCTACTGTCGCAGAAAGTTTTACTGGGCAATAATGTTCTGCATCTTCATTTCCCTGGTTGCTACATGGGTCCTCATGTGCACAACTTACAAAACTTACACTTACAACAGGGTAGTTTGACATGTATATAAATTATAACATAATAAAATTGACTTAGATAAGGTTTGAAAGCAAACAGCCCTAACAACAGACTGCTGTCTGAGATTACGAGCAGCTTCGAAGAGCAGGGGACGGGGGTAAAGAAAGCCTTCCTGAGGGGTGACTGTAGGACAGCTTGCAGCAGGCAGCAGCCTTGAGAGACCTGACCGGAGCTGAGTGGGCATCTCTAAGTGACACGCATCTACAGAGCGGAAAGACGGGAGGAAAGATAGGAGACATAAAGGTTCTCAAAGGTACATCCAAGAAAAAGGAATCCCTAGGCCAAGATTCAAGTTGTGTGAGAAAAAGCAACTTCCCTGGGGCCAGGGGAGAAAAGTTCCTCCGGATCAGGAATTAAACATCTGAAATCTGGAACAAAAACATACAGCAGCAGATTCGTGTTTAGCTAGTTTGACACTGCAGGCCCGGTTACAGGGGACAGGTGCATTCTGTATCAGCTGGGTGTTTCATGTGATAGTTTTGAACTCAAAAACAGATGTCTGCATAGACATTACATGAAGGTGGCTATAACAAAATAAACAATGGGTCCAAAAATACATGTATATAGGCGAAATGTTGATATGCCACCTGTAAGAGGTCAGCACCATGTAGAAAGGGGATGAAAACCACAGTAGTTCGCATAGGTTGTCGTACGGGAAGAGGACAGAGCAACAGGCAGATGATGACAAGGATCAACAGAAATAAATTAGATGCCAACCCTCATAGAAAACTTCGGGAAGCGACATTAAGAAAATGAATACTAGTGTCCTTCTCTTGAATACCCACAAACCACTTTCACCTGCCTGGTAAACAGGCGTCCAGGAACGTACACTATCAAGACAATCACCAAAAAGAAAATGAACACATTTGTTAATTACAACGGAAAGGATCTTTTAAAAATTGCGTGTGTTTGCAACAAATACAATCCTTGTGGCCTAATGTGAAAACACTGGCTTAGCTACCACCTGCTATTTGTGGGACCGACATCTAACTGACAAGCAAGGATTGGTGATTTTTACCTCTGGAAAACTGGTTTCAAATGACCAAATGTGTAAATTGGTCTGTTCCCCCTTCCATTCTCACAGCCATAGTTCTGACCCCTCATTTTGGAGATGAGAGGACTACTCTGGGGGCCTTCATGCTGACCTTACCTCCACGCCCATCCTCCAGAAATGTATCTTCCAAGTCACACCGGGATGCTCAGTCTGAGGCGTCATTCTGACCAAGCTTACGGCTCTCCCCACTCTCTGACTCTTCCATCAAACACACACCACACCGATTTGTACTTCGTACCATTCACTGTGCCTGCGGCTTCTGCCTGGAGCACCCTTTGTGTGCCCCATCACATGGTTAACTTCTTTCCCCCTCCTTGGTTAAACCTGAGAGCAGGTATCATTTACTGCAGGGGCCTTCCCTCCCTGGACCACCAGGCTGACTGCACCCTCTAGCTCTGCTCTGGTAGCTGCACTTAGTGCAACAGTTACGTTATCTGTTGAGACGGGCTCTAAAGTCCTTGAAGACATGTTATTTTGTAATGCCTAGCACCTAAGCTGTTGATGATATAAATATATAACAATTATAAAAAATATAAGAAATCCAGCCCTGGCTGGTGGCACAGTGGATAAGGTGCTGGCCTGCAAACCCACAAGTCGCTGGTTCGATTTCCCAGCCAGGGCACATAACCAGGTTGCAAGCCAGGTCTCAAGCCAGGTCCGTGGCTGGTGGCAGGTGAAAGGCAGCCATACATTGATGTCTCTCTCCCTTACATTCTCTCTGAAAATAATAAATAAAATCTTTAAAAATAAACATATATAAGAAATTCAAAAATATAATGGAAATATGGCTGACAGATTTAGCAAGTAACATACAGAACTCCCAGTTAAACTTGAATATCAGATAAACAAATACAAATGCTTTAGTACAAGCATGTCCCAAACACTGCACAAGATATACTTATATACAGAGGATCACTGTTATTCATTTGATGTTCAATTTTACCTCAGTGTTCTGCATTTTACCAGCAACTCTAAATAAAAACTGTCTGAGAACTTAAATTGTTTTAGTTCTCTTTATTTAGGCTGATCTATTCAGGGGTATGAAGTATTCTGAGTTCAAAATTTTTATTTTCGTAAGTGGATTAAAATTCAGGCTCTAAATCCATATTTTTATTAAGTCTTTTAAAGGTAAAAAGTTTAGATCTGTATTTATAATCAATATGAGAAGAAAAAATTCTCATTGTTTTTCATCTGGAAAAACAAAGTACAAGTTTTGGATGAAAATAACATTTATCAATTTGATTATTTCAAAGAGCTAATGAGTGTATTTGATCTACTGGATAAAAACATCTGTGTTCCCCGATGAAGCTTAAAGTTTTGATAATTATTTATAAATGTCCCACAACTCTAAAAAAAAAAACAAAAACATTCTTTTAAGAGATAAATTTCATAGAAAAAGTTCTGACACAGGAGTTTGAAACTTCAGTTCAGCCCCACCTCAGTCATTAGCTTGATATGTGAAGTTGAATATGGCACATCACTCATTTTTCTCATGTATAAAATGAGGGGCAGTGTTAATAACGATCTCAAAGACCCCTTCTCCCAACTCTAACAGCTAAAAGCCATGGGAACTGGTAGGAAGGAATGAGCTTGGGCTCAGTCAGCAGACCTGGGCTTACTTCCAAGTCTTCCAGGAAACTCTCATTAAGTGCACCTGTGTCCAGGCTTGGCTGAGAAACTCTTCATGCACCCTACTCTCTGTCACTAGCTTCACATTTCTCCCTTGGGCCCAGTTCACCTTTGCTAAAATAAGACATCACTAAAGACTAGGGAGCCCTGGCCAGTGTGGCTCAGTTGGTTGAAGTGTCGTCAGGGCATGTACCTTATCCCAATCAGGGCACCTGCAAGAGGCAGGTTTCTCCCCTCTCTCCCTCCTTTCCCCTCCCTCTAAACTCAATGAGCACATCCTCTAGTGAGGGTTTTAAAAAACAAAACAAAACAAAACAAACAACCCAAGGGAATGTCAGAAGCAGTGGGAAAGTTTATATTGGTATGTTAGGTACTCTCTTGGCCTATATCATGTATGTAGGGGGACACAGAGCACAGAGACCCTTCTTTTGCCTACCAAAGCCTTCCTTCTGATTTCTGGCTTAAGCACTGACTTTAAAAAGAAAACAGACCCCTGGAAGTAACATCTACCTTCTGAGAAGATCACACTTTTCCAAGGCAGCAGGCCTCCGTAAGGAAGATCACACTTTTCCAAGGCAGCAGGCCTCCGTAAGGAAGATCACACTTTTCCAAGGCAGCAGGCCTCCGTAAGATCGCAGTATCAGAACACATTATGATGACTCCGATGTTCATCTATGAAAGCTATCTTGTTACACCTAATCTCTCAGAGCCTTGTCTTTCTTTGCTCTATACATTTTAGGATATACATTCTAACAGCCATTACCTTTGCTTGTCCATTGGATTTCATTCTCAATTGATCAATGATCTCTCACTCACAAAAACCAAACATCTCACATGGACAATCTCTCACATGTCCACCTTGACATTATTTAGCAAAATGTTGTACCAGCTGTTTCTGATGGTGGGAGTTCCAAGCACCAGGGGAGCTCAGCTCATATACCACAGGGTAGACCTAAAGAGTAGTCTAGGATAGTCACCCAGAGTGGGTTGTTTCTCTTTTAGTACCACAGGGGCATATTTTATCACCCAACTTATTAAATATCCATGTAAGTCTACGTAAAGACACAACAAAATACTATACAAATCACCCGGTACTATTCACCGGCTCATTACTGGTCAACACCATGTTCAAGGTATGTTCCATGCTAACAGCTTGGGTGCAAAATGTATTTGCCTTTAGAATAAAGAGAGTGAAGAGAGAAGGAACTTTATGGACAAGCATTAAGAGAAAGTAAATGGTCCTAGTTTTATGCCTATCATCTTTTCTCTTTGGAATGTGGGTGGTAGGTACAGCTATAGGTACAGCTACTGGTCAACTTATTGAATGAATTCAGTGAAATTCCACCAAGAACAAACAGTAGATGTTCTGTAAAGCAGTAAATAAGAAGAGAATTGTTTCCCCTCTAATATGGCACCTTATATTAATCTGGGGAAGAATGAACCATTACCTACTATCTTTTTTCCCCCTGAATGAACATGGTTTACACATATGACACAAATTCTGAGGTACAACTAAAACCATAGCATCTATCTGGCCATCTCCAGACTTGTGGAGAAGAGAAGATGATCCTTCTCCCAAAAAGGAATGAAAGGTTATAATTTGATGATTCCTCAAAAAGTTAAACATAGAATTACCATATGACTCAGCAACCACTACTAGGTATAGACCCAAAAGAAATTTGCAAGTTATTTGAATGTCTAACCACAGGGATATCCACCTGAAACCAATATAATATTGAATGTCAACGTAATTGGGTTCAAATAGATGCTACTATGTGAAATGTTCATTGCAGCATTATTCCCAATAGCCAAAAGGTGGAAACAACCCAACTGTCCATCAACAGATGAATAAACAAGCTGTGGAATAGGCACACAATGAAATACTATTCTACCATAAAAAGAAATATAATTCTGATTCTACAACATGGATAAACCCTGAAAACATTGTTCAATGAAATAACCCAGATCCATACAGTATGATTTTATGTACATAAATATCTAAATTAGGCAGATTCATAAAGCCGAAGTAGATTGGAAGTGATGAGGGGTGTTATTGTTTAATAGGTACAGAGTTTATGTTTGGTGTGATGCAAGAATTTGGGCAAGAGGTAGTGCACTTATACAACATATTAAATACATGGCTGACCCCTGAACAACATGGGGTTTGGGGGTAACAACAGCCAGCACAGTTGAAAATCTGTACAAAACTCCAGTCCACACCCCCAAGTGCACAAATTCCCAACTGCCAGTTGACCCTTCAATAATGTGGATTTGAACTGAGTGGGTCAGTTGAAAAAAATCCAAATATAACTGGACCCAAGCAGTTCAATTCAATTGCAGTTGTTCAAGGGTCTCAATGCCACTGAATCACACACTTGAATAATATGAGTTCTCCGCACTCCATGCAACTACAGTGCAAGTGTAAGTGCTAAAGAGAATGAAGAGGGCACATTTGCACCATGCCCTTTGGGATTGGTGAAATCCAGTCTGGATTTCTAAAGGGGAATCAAGCAAGGGACAATGAGCAGAGGAAGTGCACCTCTACTAGGGGGTTTCCACAGACATGACAGTGACACGGTCCTGTAACCTCACCTTTCTCCCAAGTCCACACTCTAAGGGGTGAGCTAAGGGAAACCCTAGGTCTTTACAGAGAGCCGACAGGCAATCAAGGGGTGTGCTCAACAGGCACAAGTTATCTCCACAGACCTTTAAAATATATTGTTAAAAACTCACCTGTGGTTGAGTTGTAAGCATAGCATTTGTGCCAAAATTCAAATTTGGTCCTTGTAATCAAACTACATCTATAATCTCTATATTTACAATTTACAGGCTTCAATTAATTTAGGGAACACAATGTTGGCAAAAAAAAAAAAAAAAACCCAGCTCAGGAGTAACTTAAAACCCAAAGACTTTGTTTCACCTTTCACACATTAAGAAGAAAACATTACATGGTATCTAAATCAGGGCATATGCTCTCCAAGGCATCCTACAAAGAGGCACTATACTGACATTCGAGAAAAGACTATTCTTTACTGTGCAGACTAAATGGGTATTGAAGGGTAAAAGGTTATTACTATCCCTGACCTCCATCTTCTAATGCCAGTGATGCTATGCCCCTCCGGTCCAAGTGACAATTAAAACACCTACTAACGATTTCTGATGACCTCTAGGGAGGCAGTGTTAGTCAGATGAAAGCCAGCATAGTGTAAGTCTCCCAGGTATATGTTCTAAATATATTTATAGGGCAAGAAGAAAACTTGAGTCTGAAACACTTGGTTGTGGTCTATTTCCATCTCAAGTATCTGCACATGACCTTTCCATTATCACTCATAAAGTTGGAGGGAAAGAGAAATGAAAAAAAAAAAAAAAAGTCCATAGCTGTCTTCAAGTTAAAAAAAAAAAAAGTCACAATACAACCTGGCACAGAGTAGAGTGGAACTCCTATTCTGCAGTCATGCTTCAGTCTTTGTTTACACAGAACACTCTGGTACTTCATTACCAGGATTTTAGTAATCAAACTGTAGTAACACACTGGTTTATGGTGGCAGTAAATGTCTGTGGTTGTCCCAACCTTCATGTGGATATACTTCAGGCCAAAGTGACTATCTTGAAGACACCAGCCTTGATTTCATTCACACCAACAAAGCCAAGGTTTTGTACATCCCAGGAAAAAAACTATCTTTGCTAATGACTTTATGTTGCCAATCATTTTATCTCTTAACCAATAGCCAATTGGCTCCTATTCTCCAATGCATTTCATGACCCATTAACGCCAGTCAGGATGTCACCAGACAGGCATTTTAGTAATGGAGTGAATATCCAGAATATATGATTTACATGATGGTCCAAATTGGTCAATATTCCTATGAAAGGCTTATAACATACAGTACAGGAGTTCTGTAGCCCCAGCTGCACACAACTTACCTACCACCCTTTTGTAACAATTACCTCTCATGGTGGTTTTAAAGGAAAATAATCTTTGCTGTTCAAGAAGATTAATATGAGGTGGGACCCCCAAAATGCAGAATTTATTTATAAAAATTGTGTATTTATTTTTACATATTTTAACTTCAGTTACCTTCAAAGTACTCTCCATTTCATGCAATGCACCTATCAAGACACTTTTTTCACTGCTCGAAAGTTTTTGATCTCATTGATGTTGATGACTTTTAGTGCTTCTGCTGGTTTGTGTGTGTGTGTGTGTGTGTGTGTGTGTGACCTCTCCTACATTGGCAAAGTGTTTCCCTTTGAGGACTTTTTCATCGGGGAAACAAAAACTATTTGGGGTGAGATGGGGTGAAGAGGAAGAGTGGGACATCACATATCAGGATCATGTTGTTTTTGTTCAAAAACTTGAAAACTCAGCGAGGTATGGGCAGGTACAATCATAAATCACCCATTATGAACTGGGCAAAGGCACTGAAAGAGTCTTCAAAACCAATTCACTGAAGCCAAACACAGCCTCTCACAACACCGGCTGGCGCACTGATACAGATGGGTTCCTAGAACACTCACCTAGCAGCAGGAAGCCTGTACTACAAGGTGCCTGCCCTCCAGAAGATTATTCTGGTTTCTTTGGGTTCCTCCCTCATATTAGCAAATACATATTTCTTCCTTGGCCATTCCAGATTTCTCCTAGGAATTTTACATTTTGAGAAAGTGTGGTGGACTGCTCTAGCTTTTCTACAATTTCAGCAACTCGACACAAATCTGACTTAGGAGCTTAGTCAAAATCACTGGATTAAGTCTTTCCTGTGTGTGATTCAATGTATTTAGGGTGACCACACACCCTGTACAGCTCCAGTCCCATCTGTTCTCTTGATGTCATTATTCACAGCACTCCCTTTTATTCTCCAAAGTGGGATCAATTACATGGTCCCTCATTATATTCAGAGTCACTGGGAGAAAGATGACAAAGTCATCAATAAGAGGATCTAGAAAACTAATTTAGGGAAAAAAACAAGTCTTTTTGAATATCTGTTGGTTTCAAAATAGTTTAAATAGTGACTTCAGTGTATAATCAAAGGTAGAAATGGGTCCTGTCTCCAAAATAAAGGAGTATACGGAAAATTCAAGTCAGTTCCATTGACCATTATTAAATATCTACTATATTAATATTCTGGGTTTTAAGGCAAAAGGTAAAAGATATCTATCTTATCTATCTCTTTAGTTGATTTTTATTTTAAATCTGTCAGCCTAAGACATTCCTGGACCCTCTCTGCCTGGTCTCCCCTTGCTTCCTGCTTCCAGGGTGACCAATAAACCCTTTGTTATCACAGATGCCTTCCTACCTGCTAGAAGACCTAGTTTTCTTCTCTCTCATCACCTTGCTTTAGCGGAAGTCTGGATTCCATCCTACTGCTCCCACAGCTGTTGTGTCCCTATATTAAGTTGCTACCTCCAGTTGTGACACTACTGTCTTCTACTTCTCACAATTTAGTGACCACACAAAACCTCTTTGTTTCTTTGTCTCATACACAGGGTCTATCTTATGACAACTAGTCAAAAGATAAGACTATACTTAAATTTTTTAATCCTAATAACTTAAGTTTAGCTTATGGACAGGACATAGTGGGTATTGAATAAAGCCTTGTTCAAACTTTTGTTGAATCAGTAAGATAATCAAATCTGTCCATATAGTTACACAAGGATGTTAGAGATAAATGTGATAACATGCAAGAGTGCTTTTCCCTCTTGTAAGAAAGAAACTCCAGCAATGTAAGAGATTATTTCAATTGAAAGGCCATCAAGCAACTTCTGTCCCATCATTACATTTTTATAGCGTTAGAAGCTTAAAGCAAACCAGAAGGTAGCACCTTTAATTAGGTCACCCAAGTCCTATGTTTATGAAAAGAGCTGATAATGTAAAGAACAAGTGATGGGAAAAACACCTGTGAAAAATTGTAGGTGTCATATAACCTGATTAAGGGAGGCCACAGTTTAAAGCAAAATCATGGTGACTGATTCCCAAGGAGGTTCGATTGTAGTGAATTAGGAGCCTCAGTTTTCTCATCTGTAAAAAGGAGAGGGTTAATCTGACACTGAGTTTTTGTCAAGCTCTAATGTTTTATACAACCAGGCTGGCAAAATACTGATAAAAAATGTGTTAACTCATGGAAAACTAACAGCAAATTCCATGAAGGTCATTGTGGGAATGACTCATACTCAGGACAATATCTATGCCCAACGTTCCAATGTAGCAAACCAAGTCAATAAAATGCTACATTTTAACCAAGTAAGCAATCAGATTATCAAAGAAGGCACCGCCAAACATTTCTTTTTGGAACAAATTAACCACTGAAAGGCATTAGGAAAGAGAAAGACAAACACACATGATTCAGACTCTGACCTGTATACATCTGTGGGCATTTGATGGGAAAGTCGAGGGCAGTTCATACCCAGAATAAAATAAATAGTAAAGTCAGCTTTCCTGCCAGTCTTGCTGACAAAACCATAGACACAAAAGAAAACTGCAAGGCTGTCATATAAAAGCGCTTTTGTATCACTACGTCTCATGGCAAAGAAGGTAAGGTTTTAGAGTCCTCAGAAACCCCCAGAGGTCAGATTTGAGAACGTGAAGGAAATGGCATATTAAAATTGAGTCTGTCAAATAGCTTTCAGAAATAACATACTCAATGTAATACTGTTTTGATGGCACTCACTATGGGCATTTTGTGATAAAACAAAAACAAAAACAAAAACAAAAAAACCCAGCATGGGAATGAAAATGTAATGATTTGTAAAGGGTTCATGAGTTAATAAAGAAAAATGGTGGAAAAAACACTAATGACACCCAATCTTCATCATGCCCAGAGATACAAAGTGATTTTTCCAAGGTTACCAAGTGAGTTGGTGGCTTAGATGTCGAGGCAGATGAGAATTAAGAACTTGCACAAGTACACAGAGTAGGCTCGCATTACCCAAATTCTAACTGGAAAGAACACATCTGCATAAGCAGTCAGACAATGTGGTTATTAGTGAGGATATTGGATCGCCAACCTTTCAGGCACCCTTGTTTTTCTTTCTTTGGTGGCAGCCAGCACACACATGTCCTCTCCAGAGCCAGAGTGCCCCGCCACCCACAAAAGCAGCAACCAGGTACATCTCTACCTTTTGTTTCCTGCAAAATCCCGTTCTAAATGGCTAACTGAACTGCATGCTCAGGGAGCGAGCCTAGGCAGTGAACTCTTGATAGCTGTTTACAAAGTCCCTCAAAGTCCTACTTGGACCACTACTGAATTAAACAAGGATCCTGAGCAATGAAGGTCAAACAATGAGGCTGTCTGGGACACAACCATACATGAGGAGCTCTCTTCTGTCGGATTCTGAGTGTGGAGCCTTAATTCCATGCTCAGCACGCCTTTGAAATAGGAATCGGTAAACACAACTTACCATTTCCCGGGTGCTGAGACTTGCTTTAGTGGCCCAGTACCAAGACACCTGAGCTTTAAGACACTGTTGACTGATCACCAAAAATTGTTCATGTTTTCAAGTCTAATGTTGTTGACTGGTAATGATTTAACTCATGCTTCCACTTGGATTTAGGTTTTGCTATCAAATTGCCGGTCAACAACGTGTTAATGAACAGGTGGATATTGTTTGCTACACGAGTTAACTTAGGTTTACACCTGCATTAGGTTTTGTATAAAATTCCCAGTCAGCAGTGTGTTAAGAAACCATTTATCTTAAACATTCCCAAAATAAGCTGTTTCCCAATTTCCTCCTGCCTCACAGTTAACTTTTAAGGGACTTGATTGGCTCATCACTATACTGTGATGGCATCATTACCAGTGTTGCCAAAGTTTTATGAAGACCCTGAGAACATGGACTTACTGGCAAAGTTATGTGACACTTGTTCCCAGAAACTCCATCAGCATTTAAATCACATCCTATGATTAAGAAGGGCCTGGAAATGAGATATGCCAAATTTCCCCAAATAAATCAATACTATTTTCTCCCTGCTACGTCCAGTAGGAAGAACTGGGTGGTTTCCAATCCCGTTGCCATGGCCACAGAATGGGCTATGCCATTCTGGAAACCACATCTGCTTGCACTAAGTATGCACAAGTAAAGGAGAAACTCTAACAGGGAGTTTTTCCTGTCTGAGAGGAGAAAAACTTGTCCTAATTTGTCTTCCATCTTGTGAAATAATCCAACACCAATTTTTAATCAACCCCCAGGAACAAGCACCAATCTTTATATGTAGACTTCTACAGGCTTTACTGGATAATATCAACAATGTAACAACAAATGCATTTGGCCATACAGAAGTTCAGTATTAAAATCTGTCGATAATTTCACTGCCAAGAATTAATAGGATTACAAATTCCTGTTTGACTTCCATCTTCAAATAGGGAGTCATGTGGTTTTGAAGTTATGATTCTGAATCATTATAGTCTATCAGATCCAACTAACTGACAATCATTGAGTCAATTGCAGAGATGGACACTTGAGGTTTTTTCCCCTTTTCCAAGCAAACTTTATTTCTACCTGCTTCTCTAAACCACTAGGAGAAAGTAAGAGGGAAGGTGAAAGAGATTTAGGTAATTAAATGTTGAATGGAGGGAAAGACATGGCTGCAGAGTAGGGATAACCACTCCCAACGGCAGGGGGCGACCTCACTGCGAAGTTGAGCATAGTCAGCATGATCATGATTTTTAAGCTTCTGAGTTAACATGCTGATGAAATGGAAAGGAATAGTCAAGACTAACTTCGGTTTTATGGAAGAGCCTTGGTTTGGAAGGACATTTGCTGGTTTTGGCTTTGGCTTTACTTGCAACTGACGGACGTCACTTAGCCTCTCCCTGGCTCTAGGGCTTCCTCAATAAAACAAATTCACTGCCCTACTTTTAATCACAGATACATTAGAGGACCAAAACATGGTAAGCGATGCAAAATTTCTTTGAAAAAACCAGAACAACATAAGGAAACATAGTATTAATAGTACACATACATTACTTAATATTTTATTACTTTTGAGTTAAAATATTGAAGTGAAAAAAAATTTTTTGAGTCTTACTTTGATTTTCATACTCTTTTTCTCAAAGGCTAAGCAAAAGTTTAGAGGCTGATAATCCTGTTTGTTTGTGAAGACTAGTAAGAGTATCTGTTTATTCTATGTGTTTTCGCATCTTTTTATGCACGAATCATGCACAATCATATGAAGTTGTATTTTTGGAAATTTTACTTGAGCCTCTTATCTGGTCCATAAGACTGTAGTGTTTGTTAGAAGGGCTATTATTTCAACTTTTTCTGACCAATGCATTTAACTAGCAACTTTGATGGGTGTTGAGTCTGAGCAGAAAGCTTTGATACTGCCAAGAGGCTGACTGCCAAGATAATCAGGAAGAACTGAGATGTTTCGATACAGGAGTGCCAGGAAATACCTCAGGAGAATTGATTGATCTACAGGGCATAACATCTAGACTCAAGATAGTCCAAAGACCAAAACTTGCCATTCTTCCAAAGATGACTCAAGTAGGTGGAATAGGTGGGTCCACAGGAAAGCAAGAGAGATGGCTAGCCATTTTCTCAGGGACTCCAAACTCACCATTTTGTTCTCCCCTCAGAACTACCCTGGCAGAAATGAGGGTGGCTATAATCTGTTGTCAAAATTAGGACACTATTGAGAGTGAAAGGGGTGCTACCAATAAGTACACCAGGACAATAGATGTAAACAGAGTTTGCCCCAGGCAATCCGTGAATACAATCATCCTAGTTATATGTATTATTGTTGTTTTGTTGTGCTCCCTACCAATTCATATATTGAATCTAATCCCCAAGGTGATGTAATTTCAAGGTGGGGCCTTTGGGAGGTAATTAGGTCATGAGGGTGGAGCTCTCATGAATGGGATTAGTGCCCCTATAAGAAGAGGCTAGAGACCTAGCTAACTCTAGTTCTGCCCTGAGTGGATACCAGGACAAGCTGGCAGTCTGCAACATGGAAGACAGCAAAATGCAACCAAGCTGGCACTCTGAACTCAGGCTTTCGGCCTCTGGAAGTGTGAGAAACAAATTGTTGTTTATAAGTCACTCAGTTTATGATTATTCATTATAACAGCCCAAACTTAGACATTTTTTTTTTTCCTTTTCCAGGAGACTTTATTAGGATGGGAAATAAACTCTTATTATCATGCTTCCTAGGAAAAAAATTAGTTCTATAGAATTTCAAGTTCTTTTATAACTCAAACTCATAAGTTTGGAATCAAAGATTTTAATTTGAATTCTAACTCTACTACATGCTAGCTGTGTGACCCCAGACTAAAGAAAAAACCTCTCTGAGCCTTAGCTTTCTCACCTGTAAGCGAAGGAAAAGAGACGTGTGCCTTATAGGTTTGTTTTGAGGATTCAAATGAGCTAATGCGTGTCAAGAATTTATCACATAACCTACAACAAATGATAAAACTGTAGTACAAGAATCATTAAGATATAAATTCTAAAATAATATCCAACACAAAAAATGTCCACCTTCAAACCATATACTTCTGAACGAGTCTTTTAAAAGATATTTTATTTATTTTTTAGAAAGAGGGGGAGGGAGGGAAAAAGAGAGGGTGAGAAACACCTCATGAAAAAGAAACATCAGTTGGTTGCCTCTTGTATGCACTCCGAGTGGGGACCAAACTCAAAGTCACAACCCAGACAAGTTCCCTGGCCAGGAATCAAACTGGCAACTGTTCGCTTTGCAGGATGATGCCCAACTAACTGAGCCACACCATCAAGGCAGAATGATTTTTCCTCTGTCCCTGCCCTTCTGATTTATTCCTACCCATCTGCCTATTAGCCTATTTTCTGAACCACCTGGATCACAAACCATCTCTGTGCTATACTCTACCTTACCTATTTCATGAGGTGAAGTAAAAATGCAGACTATTCCAAGAAACCTAGAATATGTATAAAGATCAATAAACACTGTTCTGATGGCTATATGCAAAGTGAACATTGGTAACCTCCCATCAAGCAGGCCTAGGGTTTATTAGTGACAGAGCAACTGTTCCTCATGGTAGCACTCTGGGGCTGCAGTCTTCATGGATGGTGAATTCACTTAACAGCTGCTGTTAACAACTGAATGCAATGCCCAGGTCTATAAGGTATTTTTGCATTAACTTTCAGTTGACTCAAAGGTATTCTCTATAGGTTATTAAGCCAACAGGATCTAATGCACTGTAACCTATAATTCCTGAACCCTCCTTTGATTCAGGGTCACACAGAGTAGACCATCCACTGACACATAAAAAGTTAACCACCTTCCTTGGACCCTTCATTCAGACATCTACTTTATTCCTTACTAATTCCAGGAACTGACTACATGGAGAAGTAGATACTTCCCTTCTCAAGCTAAAAGTAACAAACTAATAAAAATGGACAATGTTAAAAACTTGTGAGTGCATTTGAAAAAGCTGATCAAGCATTGGAGCAAATATTACAACCTGCACATTAAGGTGGAGGCCTGGGAGGAGGCCCTGCGTAGGTTTGGGAATGAAATGTTTACCAGCATTATTCTAGGATTTTACAGTAATGAGAAGAGTGAAGCCAGCTCTCACCAAGCAAAATGATCCCATTGTGGCTCCACCACCATCCTGAGAAACCACTTACAGAATAAAACATTACAGCTTAATGGACAAGCTGACTCTTTCCTGTATTAGGTAACTCCACCATCATACATGCCCCTTTTCTGGCTTCAGCCAATGACTGGCCATGAAGATGGAGCTTTTCCTTTGAAACAGTGAAAGAATGACACAAACTAACCCCCATGCTTTTTAATATATCCCCACTCGGAAGGCTGCCTGTATGTGGGGTAGTTGGGGCATGGAAAATCTCTGGACATTCTACTTAACTCTGAGGTGGAAAATAAAGTCTACCATATATTCAAAACCAAAATGCCATATTCCCAATACCAAATACAGCCTGAACAGTAAGAAACTGTAGATGTTTAAAGAATGAAAACAAAAAAATTGAAATGAAAAAGAACACTGAAAATAGAAATAAAAACAGTGGAAACTAATCCTTAAGTAACCTGGGGGTAATAAGGTAGGTAGAGGGTAGGAGGGGGAAGGCAGAGACAGGCTCAGGAAATAGGAAAAAGGCTTGAAATTACTTGATTATACTTACAGGCTGGTTTAGAAAAACATTTTTAGTATATTAGATATAATCAGGATACACAAAGATTCTTGATCTGTTTCCAAGTCCTGGGTATACATGTACATCAAATGCAGTGAAGATGAGTACTACTCTCCTTGTCTAACCCGACCACCAACAGGATTTGCACATGAAGCATATTTCTGAATCTCTAACTAGGCATTGTCCCAGCTAATACAACTTTCAAGACTTAACATGTATCAAGTAAATTTTATAGAAATTCACAGCCAGAATTGATTACACTTATTGTTCACTAAATTAAAGTCAAGTGTGTCATCAAAGTGAGGCAAGGAGATTGTAGAAGCAAGTTAATTTAACATACCTTTAAAGCTAGCTACATACCAAAAATCTTGGTTAAAAATTTAAAATCCCTAAGGACTATCAAAAACGCTCTGGGAGGTAGGTCCAAGACGGCAGCTTTAGGCAAACGCTGAGCATGTCCCCATCCAAGAGCATCTTGAATGTACACCTATATTTAGAGCAATTCCTCCTGAGAGACAAATGTGAGCCAACTGAACAGCTTCTGCACAACGAGAGAAATTGAGAGAGAGAGAGAGCACAAGAGAGAGAGACAGAGAGAGAGTGTGTGTAGAGAAAGCTGAGGAACCATGAGAGCACTTGGTGAGAGAAGGAAACAGCCCAGGACAAAAGGAATGAGTAGTGTCATTTAAGATCCCCTTGCACAGCAATAGCAAGCAAGGACTTCATCCGGGTCCTCTGACTGACCTACAGGGCACGGCAGGACATCCCCAGCCACCCCTACCAGCGCTGGCTCAGCAGAAACAGGAGGGCATCAGGGCAAGCACACAAGGGGTGCCTCCACCCAGAGACTGAGTAAGTGGGTACTGCCAGGTGCTGCTCTGAGTGCCTGCTGGGCTGCATGTGGGGCTCCCCCACCTAGAGAAAAGGCACAGACAGCCAAGTTCTGCAGTACTCACCTGCAAGGCTACCCTGTTTAGAGAAAGTGAGGAGAATGTGGGGTACTACTGTGTGCCTGTGTGGGGCTCCCCTCCAGAAAGAGTGTGCAACTAGCAAAATGCTGTGGTACCTGCCTGCAGGGTTTCCATCAACAGGGACAGTGTGGAGTTCACAGGGCACTACTGCAGGTGCCTGGAGGCCGCCCCACTTAAAAAACACGCAGTTGGCAAACCTCTGTGGTGCCCACACGCTAGACTGACCCATGAGGAGTGAATGGGGTGCACCTGTGCACCTGGGCAGGGCTGGCACACCTGGAGAGGGTGCAGAACTAGCAAAGTGCAACTGTGAACACTCACAGGCTGCCCCTCCCAGAGAAAGGGTGGAGCTAGTAGGGCTATTAGACTCAAAACTGAGACTGGCCCTCACTCAGACCCTCCCCTGACAACACAGCAGTAAGACATCCACACCAGGCAGCCCCGGTCAGATAAAAAGGCATGGAAGCAGGCACACGCCAGGCTGGCCCACCCAGGATCCACTCCTATAGGCCAAAGGACACACCGGACACAGCATGCGCCTGCCTTGATGACAACCAGTCTCCTCAACTGCTTGGCATCTAGTCCACACAGAGACAGCTTTTCAAGACTGGGAGACAGTTATTCTCTATTACTCAGAGGAACAAACACAGAAAGTCAAACCAAATGGGGCGACAAAACACTATGCACCAAATGAAGGAACAATAAAAAACCTTAATAAAATAGAGGTAAGTATTTTGCCTGATAAATAATGCAAAGCGATGGTCATAAGGATGCTCAACGAACTTGTGAGCATAATGCAGGGACTCAAAGAACACTTCAACAGATAAAAAATGTAATAAAGAACCAATCAGAGGAAGAATTAACTGAAATGAAGAATGCATTAGGGAAAACTGACAACAAATTAATACAGAAGAATGAATTAGCAACCTGGAAGATAGAACAGTGACAATTAGGATACAGAATAAAAAAGGTTTTTTAAAAATGATGACAGAATAATAGCACCTCTAGGATAACATCAAACACACTCATATGTGCATTCCAGAAGAAGGGAGAAAGAAGCAGAAAGAACACTTGAAGAAATAAAAGCTGTAAATTTGTCTAGTGTTGGAAGAAAACAGACATCCATGTCCAGGAAGCACAGAGCCTCCAAACAAAATAAACCCAAAAGACTCACACCAAGACATGGTAATTAAAATGGCAAAAGTTGAGGATAAGGAGACATTCTTAATATCAGCAAAATGAAAAAACAAGTTGCATACAAGAGAAGCTCCTAAGGCTATCAGCTGACTACTTACAGGCAACTTCACAGGCCAGAAGGGAGTGGCAGAAAATATTTATAGTGCTGAAAGAAAGGAATCTACAACCTCAAATACTATATCCAGCAAGGTTAAATGAAAATGAAGGAGATATAGTTTCCCAAACAAGCAAAAATGAAAAAAAAGTTCACAACCACTAAACTGGCCTTACAAGAAATATTAAAGTGCCTTCTTTGTGCATAAAAGGCCATAACCAGAAAAATACAAAATATTGATAGAGGCAAATATGTAATAATCCCTGTAAGTCAACCACATCAAAAGCTAATGTGAAGGTTAAATGACAAAAGTAGCATAATTATAACTACAATAAATAATCAGGGGATACACAATGAAATGATATAAAACATGTTACACATATGTAGTGCAATTGAATTTAAATGCCTATCAGCTTATTATGAACTGCTATAAATATAGATGGATATACATGTACTACATGATAACCATAAACTAAAAACATGAAGTACACCAAAAAGGGAAAAATCTTATCAAAACACTAAACCAACAAATTGAAAGAAAAGAGATCAAAAGAAGGAATTGGAACAAAAACAACCAAAAAGCAATTACCAAAATGGCAGTAAGAACAATTAATAAATACTTTAAATGTGAATGGACTAAATGATCCAATCAAAAGACATAGGATGACAAAAAAAAAAAAAAGACATAGGGTGACATAATGGATAAAATAAAGCATGACTCATTATAGGTTGCTTACAAAAGACTCACTTTAGATTGAGAGACACACAGAATGAAATGAAGGAATGGAAAAATACACGTATACTCCATGTAAATAGAAACAAAAGAAAAGTAGAGGTAATAATACTCACAAGACAAAACAGGCTTTAAAACAAAGAATGTAAAAAGAGACAAAGAACAGCCCTGGCTGGTAGCACAATGAATAAGGTGCCTGCCTGCGAACCCAAAGGTCGCAGGTTCCATTCCCCATCCAGGGCACGTAATCAGGTTGCAAGCCAGGTCTCCAGACAGGTCTGTGGCTAGAGGCAGGTGAAAGGCAACTATACACTGATGTCTCCTCTCTCCCTCTCTGCCTCTTCCCTCCCTCTCTCTCTGGAAATAATAAATAAAATGTTTAAAAAACAAAAACAAAAAACCTAAAAAAAAAAAGAGAGAGACAGACAAAGAAGGACATTAATTTTAAAAGGGTCAATCAAATAAAAAAATTTAACAATTATAAATATCTATGGACCAAATATAGGAGCATACAAGTATATAATGCAAATATTAATGGACACAAATGTAAAAATTAATAGTAGTATTGCAATAGTAGAATAATTTAATCCTCTACTTACTTCAATGGCTAGATTATTATGACAAAAATTAATAAGGAAATAATGACCTTAAGTGCCACATTATTTAATAGACATTTCTAGAGCATTCCATCCAGAAACTGCAGATTACACATTTTTCTAGTATGTATATGGAATATTTTTCAGGATAGATCACATAACAAGGCCACAAAACAAGCCTCAATACATTCATGAAGATTGATATTATACCAAACATTTTTTTTTTTACCACAATGGCATGAAATTAGAAGTCAACTACAGGAAGAAAACTGGAAAAAACACAAATACATGGAGATTAAACAACATGCTTCTAAATAGCCAATGGATTAGAAGAAATCAAAGATGGAGTCAAAAAACTTCCTAGAGACAAAAGAAAATGAAAGCACAACTTTACAAAATTTTAAAAATACAGCAAAGCAGTTAGAAGAAATTTCATAGCTATATAGACCTACCTCAGGAAGCTGGAAAAATCCCAAATAAACTATCTAAATTTACATCTAAAGGAACTAGAAAAAGAGGAACACATAAAACCCAAAGTAAACGGAAGGAAAAAAGTAAAAATCAGAGTGAAAATAAAAAGGACAGAAAGCAGAAAAATAGAAAAAAATCAATTAAACTAAGGCCTGGTTCTATGAAAAATTAAATAAAACTCTTTTAGCTAGACTTCAAATTTAACCTTAGCAAAGACTCCAAGCAAAAAATAGAGTAAATGATAATGAAATTACAAATGAAAGAGGAGAGATTACAACCAACACCACAGAAATACTAGAAATACAACAGATCATTAAATAATACAATGAACAATAACATGTCAATAAATTGGACAATCTAGAAGATGGGTAAATGTCTAGAAATATACAACCTTCCAAAACTAAACTAGGAAGAAACAGAGAATCTGAACAGATCAATTACTAGCCATGAAATTGAAGTAGTAAACACTCACACACTCCCAACAATAACAAAGCTCAGAACAAGAAGGCTTCATAGGTGAATTCAACCAAACATTTAGAGGGGAATTATATTACCTGTCCTTCCAGCAATATTCAAAAAAACTGAAAAGGAAGGAACAATTCAAAACCAAAAACAAAAAAGACACTACAATAAGAGAGAAGTGCAAGCGAATA
Organism: Noctilio leporinus; assembly: GCA_004026585.1. Classification (NCBI taxonomy): domain Eukaryota; kingdom Metazoa; phylum Chordata; class Mammalia; order Chiroptera; family Noctilionidae; genus Noctilio; species Noctilio leporinus. The sequence goes on along the minus strand of PVIW01001054.1, from coordinate 171,756 downwards.
TCCCTAGTGAACACAGATGCCAAAATTCTTAACAATATACCAGCAAAGCAAATTCAACATTACATTAAAATAATCATACACAATGGAGATTTACACTGGGGATGCAAGGGTGGTTTAACATCTGCAAAATAATTACTGTACTTGATCACATCTATAAAACCTAGGATAAAAATAGTATCTCCATGCAGATGCAGAAAAGAACTTAACAAAATTCCACATCCATTTATGATAAAAATTCTCAACAAAGTGGGTATGCAATGAACTTGACAAAGGCTGCATATGACAAGCCCACATCTAACACCATACTCAATGACGAAAGCTGACAGCTTTTCCTCTAATATCAGGAAAAAGACAAGAATGCCCATTCTTCCCACTATTATTCAATATAGCATTGAAAGTCTTAGCTACAGTAATCAGACAAGAAAATAAAAGACCTCCAAATTGTAAAGAAAGAGGTAAAACTGTCTATTTGCAGATGACATAATACTATATACAGAAAACCTAAAAGAATCTATGAAAAATAGAATTTAAAAATTCAGCAGAACAGCAGGGTACAAAATTAATATACAGAAATGTGCCGTATTCCTAAACACTAATAATGAACAATCAGAAGGAGAAATTTTGTAAAAATTTACAATTGCATCAAAAATAATAAAATACCTAGAAATAAACTTAATCATGGAAGTGGAAGGCCTGTATTCTCAAAACTCTAAGCCATTGAATGGAGTGTAAATAAATGGAAGGATATACCATGTTCATGGATTGGAAACCTAATATAGTTAAAATGACCATACTACCTAAAGCAATCTACAGATTCAATGCAATCCCTATCAAAATACCAATGACAATCTTCTCAGAACTAGAATAAATAATCCTAAAATGTATATGGAACCACAAAAGACTCCAAAAAGCTAAGCAATCTTGAGAAAGAAGAACAAAGCTTGGGGGTATCACGCTCCCTGATTTCAACTATACTACAAACCTACTAATAATCAACAGTATGGTACTGGAACAAAACAGACACAATCAATGGGATAGAATAGAAAGTCCAGAACTAAACCTGTGTTATTATGGCCAAGTAATATATGACACAGGAGGCAAGAATATACAATGGAGAAATGATAGTCTCTTCAATAAGTGGTGCTGAAAAAATTGGATACATTCAAAATAGGAAAAAGAAAAAAAGAAACTGAAACATTCCCTTACAACATATAAAAAAGTTAACTCAAAATAGATGAAAGCCCTGGCCAGTGTGGCTGAGCTGGGTGGAGTGTTATCCTGTACACCTAAAGGTTGAAGGTTTGACACTCGATCAGGGCACATACCTAGGTTGTTAGAGGCAACCAATCAATGTTTTCTCTTACATTGATGTCTCCTTGTCTCTCTTTGTCTCTCCCTCCCTCCTGCTCTAAAAGCCATGAAAAAAAGTCCTTAGGTGAGGATAAAAATATTTAAAAAATTGACATATGTAAAGCCTGAAAGCATAAACTACTCATAGAAAACATGAATAGTAAACTATTTGAGATCAGTCTGAGTAATATCTTTGGATATGTCCCACTGAGCAAGGGAAACAAAATCAAAATTTTTTTTTAAATAATGGAACTTCATCAATCTAAAAACCTTCTGCACAGTGAAGAAAAAGCAACAAAACAGAAAGACAACCTATTAAATGAGAGACTATATTCACAAATAATATATCTGATAAGGGATTGATGGATATCTAAAATATACAAGGAACTCTTACAACTCAATAACAAAAAAATAAAAGTGTGATTTAAAAATGGGCAGAGGGCATGTCTTCAAAAAAGACATGCAGATGGCCAACAAGCATATAAAAAGGTACCCAGCATCACTAACCAGCAGAAACACACAAATGCAAATCAAAACCACAATGAGATACCACTTGACACCAGTCAGAAAGGCTATTAGCAAAAAGTCAACGAAGAACATGTGTGACCAGGATATGGAGAAAATGGAACCCTTACATACTGTCAGTGGAACTGCAAATTGGTGCAGTCTATGGAAAAACAGTATAGAGGGACCTCAAAAAAACTAAAACTAGATCTACCAATTGACCAACCAATTCCACTTCTGGGTATTTATCCAAAGAAAACAAAAACACAAATTCAAAAAGGCCCTATGTTCATTGCAGCATTATTTACAAAGCCAAATTATAGATGCAACCTTGGTGCCCATTGATAGATGAATGGTTAAAGACGACGTGGTATATATAAATAGAACAATAAAAAGGACTGAAATCTTGCCATTTACAACAACATGGATGGACTTCGAGATTATTCTAAGTGAAATGAGTCAGAAAAAGGAAGACGTATACCATATGGTTTCACTTGTGTGTGGGATCTAACAAACAAAAGAAAGAAACACACAACAAAAACAGACTTTTTATTTTTTGAACTTTATTGTTGTTGTATTACATCCATCCCCTTTTTGCTCCCCTCTGTCCCTCTCCCCACCCACCCATTCCCCCCAAAGTCAATCCTACCTGTTGTCCATGTCCATGGTTCCTTTATACTAGGTTCTTGTCTAAGCTGCTCCCCTTCTTTGCCTCTGCCGCCCCCCTCCCCCCAACACCTTTCCCCCTGACCACTGCAGGCCTAGTCCTTGTATTCATACACTTGGTTCTGTTTTGCTTGTTGTTAGTTTTGCTCATTATTGTCCCGTAATGGGTGAGATCATATGATACCTGTCCTTCACTGACTGGCTTATTTCACTAAGCATAATACTCTCCACAAAAACAGACTCAAGTACAGAGACCAAAGAATTTGTTGCTAGAGGGGTGGGGGATGAGAGATGGGAGGAAAAGGTGACGATGTATATATATAGTCAATATTATTGTGATGTTTCCATGATGACAAATGATTACTATGATTAGTGGGATGATTATATTATAAGGTATAAAAATGCTGAATCACTACATTACCTGAAGCTAATATAACTAATATAAAGTTGTATACCAATTATATTTTTTAAAAAGTGAGAAAAAATTGTTTAAAGAATTTAGGTTGTATGTATGTATGTATGTATGTTTGGAGAAAGGGGAAGGAAGGGAGAGAGGGAGAGAAACAAGTATCTGAGAGAGAAACATTTTGACTGGTTGCCTCTTTTATGTGCCCTCACTGGGGACAGAACCTGCATCCCCCAGGCATGTGCCCAGACCAAGAATGGAATCACTTCCATTCTTTCCCGGATCACGACCGACCAACCAACTGAGCCACACCAGCCAGGGCATCACTCATAAGAGATCTGTCCTGAAAGTATAGAGTGCAAAGTGTTTTAACTATAGGAACACATTGGCTCAATACTTTTGGGACAACCCTCATATTTCTTGATTAAATAATATTCTTTTACCTTTATTTGCAACGATCCACCTGATTTCAACACACTATCTAGATACATGTGAGAGCTCCTAAGTTTTCAAAAATTTTTACTTGATGTGACTATCACAGCCCACATTTGCAATATTTGGCAGCAGCCCAGTCTAATTACCACACTATAGGCTTACTGGAATGTGTTATGTAAATCAAACCACAGGCTGAACGATATCCATGAACTCACTGTGTAAAGAATAGTTAAGAGTATAAAGCAAAAACAAAATAAAGCCAAGACACAACATAAATCATCTTCTATCTTATGTTTTACTTTAAAAAATCTAGTTTTTCATTGACCTCTAGTTCAGAAAACAGCCTTTTATAAGTAGGGTGCCTTATATTCTTTGGTAGGCCCTATATTGGTACCAGAATGTTCACCAGGAATAGAATTAACAGTATAAGGCTTTCCTGCACTGCCACCCTGTGGAATAGTCAGAGAAGACAATCAGACCTGAAAGCATAAGGAAGAACTGCACCACCACCACCACCAATGATCCCTGAGCACTCCACTTCTCATTATATAGCACAGTACCCTCATTTTGCAACTCTGATCAAATGGTGTCAGAATTTATGCAACTAAAATGACTTTAGAGTGTTGAATTTCTCACTGTGCATTCTCCAAGTAACTGAAAACACATTGATGTTTCACTTTCGATTGATGTAAAATTTTCTACTTCATGCAAACTTTTAAAGCACGTTTACTTTTTTCCTAAAAGTATTTTATGTGTCTAAGAAAATGTCCAACAGAATGAACAGAGTTCATGAGGCAAACAACTATATAGTTCATCCTTACTGAAAAGAGGTTTGTTATCACCTGTATTCTGCACCTATTCCTATAGTTCTACCTCATTGCTGAGGACTATAAAGTATTGTTATAATACTTTATACAATAGCACAGGAAACAAAAGGCTTTCACAAAGTTTGTTATGATCTGCTCAAGGTTTTTATGTTAATCTATTGTTTTCTGGTATTAAAGGCATTTTAGGGCCATGAGTTCATCATTTGCTTTTTACATTGGTTGTTGGAATGTTTATTTTAGAAAGCCTAAAATAAATTTTATTTTCCTGCTTGTTTGATATGATATCTTATATTGGAAATAATGTTCCACCTATCTAAACAAAACTCAACAACAAAAAATGGAATTATAATTGTCCTGAGAAACAGTTCTGTCTTCCTATCAATTTCTTTACTTCCAACACATTTTCTTTCATTATAAAATTGTTTCTTTGGATAAACTCTGATCACCATCAAGGCATTTCTTAACAAATCTTCTAGAATGTGTAAAAAAATTCTTACAAGTCTATAATAAAAAGATAAATGACCCAATGAAAAATGAGCAAAGAATCTCAATGGACAATTAGTTCTCTAAAGAATATGTCTAAACAGCCAGAAGCACATTAAAGATGCCCAACATCATTAGCTATGAGGGAAATGAAATCAAATCAAAACCATCATAAGATACCACTTCACACCCCTAGGCTAACTATAATCAAAAGCTATACAAAGCCATGTTGACAAGGATATGGAGAAACTGAAATCCTCCTTCACACATTGCTGGTAGAAGTGTAAAAGGGTACAGCCACTTTGGACAACAGCCTGGCATCCTCCCAAAGTGTAACAGTTACCATATGAAGCAGCAATTTCACTCCTAGGTACATTCCCAAGAAAACGAAATACATACTTCCACACAAAAGCTCATACACGAATGTTCGTAGCAGCATTGTTTATAATAGCCAAGAAGTGCAAACAGCCAAAACATTCATCAACTGATGAATGAGCAGAATGTGATAAATGCTTACAATGGAATATTATTCAGCCCTTAGAAGGAATAGAGCTCTGGTATGTTACAACATGGATGAATTCTGAAACATGCTCGGTGAAAGAAATCAGACAGAAATAGGCACATATTTTATGATTCCATTTATGTGAAAGGTACAGAATACACAAAAACCCGGAGAGATGAAGGTAAATTAGTAGTTGACAAGGGCTGGAAGAAGGGAGAAATGCGGAGTCCATGGGATTTTTTTCTTTTTTCTTTTTTATCTTTTGAAATGATTGGAATGTTCTGCAATTAGATAATGGCAATGATTGTGCAGTTTCCAAAGTACACATTGACTCCTTGTCCAATGATTTGCAAATATATCCTGCCCCTGGAGATGATCTTTCCTCTTCTTTTGATGGTGTCCCTTGAAGCTGAAAATTTTTTAATTTTCATAAGTCTAATCTACCTATTTTTTTCTTTGGTTGGTTCGGTTTTCTGGTCTCACAGCAACATAACCAATCTCACCCCATAAATATTGTGATGGATTTAAAGAGTTTACAATTGACCCCCATTACACTCCAGGATTCGTTTATGAACCTCATGCCATGTTTCATCTGTGGATATTCCCCGACTTTGTGGGTGTTTCCTTTGGAAAGTAACACTAAATCACCACATTGTACACACAAAACCTTAAAGTTCAGTTGATACCACAGAGGACAAAGCAAGGCAGACTTAAAAATGAGGAATTTTTCCATTTGCTAGATTTTTAAAGAACTTTGTGGTTAGATAAAAATAGACTTTAAGCATCTTGATTATAGGATATTTGCTACATCTCAGTTGGTGGTGATAGGCTAGAATAGGCAGTGTGATGAAGGAAGAGGCGCCTTATAATGCAAACCTAGGTATTGTGTTTACCTAATGTTCTTCCTTTCTGGATCTGCCTGAAGACTGGGAATAAATTAGGCCTCTCATTTGGGTTCCATTCAAAGTTTACCCTTCCATAGACTTTCTAAGTTGTTTTTTTATCCCCTCCTAGGTCCTTTATAGAGAAAATATACTTTATTTTACCAATCCTCTTTTTCCCTCATAGCTCCTCTATGGTGAATTAAATCTTTGGGGTAAAATAGTTTGATTTCTGAAAATCTTAACAAAGTTCTACTTAACAACATGAGGTTTCTCAACTAAAACAACCATCACTCGGTCTTTGTCCCTCTTAAATGACTGACGATTTCTCCCATATAATTAGTGCTAATAATACCTTGCCTCATTCATACTGCAGCAGGGGGATGATAGTGGCATCTGAATTAAATAAATATTGTGTCTTAAAACAAACAAAAGAAAGAAAAGAAAAAAGAAAAAATACATGATGAAATTTGAAGTCTGTCTCCAGAATGCTTATCTTTCCATTTAATCACAATGTTGTGTTAGCTCTGAAGTTTAATAAACTCCAAGATTCTGGGCCTTTTGTAAATTTTTGACCATTATAAGAGCAAGGTGCTATTTATTACTTTTTCAAAACAGAAAACCTGACCTGTCTACTAAAGCTGAGAGGAGACTGAAACCTAACTCAGCCAGAAATTCACCACGAGTGCTCTATGTGATTATTGCACGGATTTTCCATTCTCTAAGTCTTAGATTAAGGAACTAGTGCTCTATGAAGTTGTATAGTTTTAAAGTAACTTTTGCTACATCTGGGAGTTCTCCTCCATACTTACATGCATGCATGTGTGGTCTGAGGAGTGAGGTTGAGGTGAAAAGGACAGGCTTTTAAAAAAGACAAAAAACAGGACTCTCCTTTCTGAAATAACAGAGCCCCAACTCTGCCTGCCATTTGGCCTACATTTAAAGGACAAGACACAAAGATCCTACTGAAATTTATTCCAACTTCTTCCTCCTCTCCTCTATGCCTTTAAGTACCTACCCTATTTCCCAATAGTCCAACATCTGGTGCTCTATTCCTTGAGTTAAAGCAATAAAAAGTCTGCTTTACATACAAAGTAGGGGGAGGAAGATGGCAAATGTGATTGCATAAGCCACTTCCAGCCATTAATGATCTCACGATGATCAGTCTGACTCATTGGATTACCAAAAAAATACATTTTAAGAGTGAAAGACCTAGTAAGTGTAGTACAGCACCTCACCAGAGTCCTGAGCAGCCAGCAACAGTTACTCAGGAAGGAACTGGTAAGTAATAACAGATGTGCTCTCTATAATTCACCATTAGGGACTATGCATCAGAGGTGGGATCTTTCCCAGGGTAACACTTTGCTCCTAATTTCTCCTTTGCAGCTGGGATTGAGTAAGTGAGAGAGGCAACTGTACAAGCAGACGATTCCTTAGGACATTCTATGGAGTGAGTGTATGTTCCCTAAGTCCCCCAGAACCAAATGAGCAGACTGTCATGCCTCAGAAAGTCTCAATACGTAGCAGTCTCTGTAGTTCTAGTGTTAAAAGTAGTATTTTTTTCCTTACAGCATGATCCTGAAAAACAAACCAAGCAATTCAACCAAAGAAACAAAGATCTATTCCAAAGCTGGAGGATAAGTTAGTGTTGCAGAAACTATTGAGAGGTGATACATTACTAAGGGCCACAACATTTAGCCATTAAACACTGAGTAGGACCTGACTCCACTATAGATATGATTCAATGTGGTGGTTTAATGCAGCTATTTCTACCAACTACTAGGGAAAGGAATGTTTTATTTACCAAAAATGCTACATTAAAAAGATTGGCATTAAATGTAACTTAAATATAACATAATAGGTCTTGGTTGACAACTCTATTGGTGTTGTGAAACACTGGAACCAGGCATCAAGGGGGTTGTTAGACCCTTGCCAGTATTACGGATGTTATCCAATGGAGGCTAAGAACCAATACTAGAGAGGGTGGTACTTGGGATGCTAAGTTCTAGATCTGAGTCTGCCCATGACTTGCTCTGTGGCCTTGAGCAAGATATTTCACCTCCCTGGCCTTCAGTTTCCTTCTCTGCAAAATAACAACATTGGTTCCAATGACCTCTGAAGTCCTTGCAGCTCTGACAATTCATGATTATATTTTAATGTGTCCTAAATTCCCACCTTAGCTGGATGAATAGCTTTCTTCTAGCAGCTGAATAATCTGTGTGACAACCTGAACAGATTCTAACCAATTTCACTTCACAGAAAGACATCCGTTCATGAATACATTCTGCATCCTGAGTTTTTCCATCTGTACCAAGTGCTTTTCAGAATGTGCTTCCCCGCTGAATGTGCCCCCCAGAACTGCCCAGGTTACAGGACACTCAAGCTGTCAGCAGGCATTTCTAAATTTGGCTCCTTCAGCAATTTGTGAAAAAAAAAAAATCACTAAAAGTAGAGAGGAAAATACAAGTTAAATATTGTTCACCTGCTTGTCCTTGAGGACCTGCAGAGTTTCTGGAACTGTGGGCTTGAGACCAGCTGTGCCAAATTACCTGGGGGTGAGGGCAGTCTGGGAAACCCCGCCAATTCCTGAGATCTCACGGAACACCAGCTGCTGGCTCACAGCTGCCAGGCGTGGGGACCAGGAATTGGCTCCCTGGGGGATTCCTTTGCAGAGTTAGAGAGTTCCCACTGTTGAAAGATTTAGGTGGCAGAAAGCTACATCAAGTTCACCCAACAGCCTAAATTAATGGAAGAATTACAGTGTGTGTATGGGCATATTGCCTTCGCAATCGGAACTGACATTAAAGTGGTATTGAGTGTGAGGAGCTTGTGAAACGTTGGGGTGACATGGGATAGCTCGGAGCTGGCAATATGGAGGGGTTCTTGCCTATTGGCTGGAAGCTGAGCAGCACAAGGATGGGGAAGACCTAGAAGGCAGGGAAAAGGTTAGAAATATATTCACCCAAACACAAGCAGTGGTCATTTCTGGGTAATGACAGATGGTGGGCGATTTCTACTTTATAGCATCATTCATCTTATGTTGTTTGGACTTACTTTTCAGTGAGCATTATTATTTTTATAATCATTGATCAAAATACCATTTCCTGACTGATGTAAAAGATGAGGCCAATTGATCTCATCCTGAGAACAAATAATTTCTTGAGAACTGAAAATCCAAGCCTAATAATCCTAATACGCTTTTTAAAGCATTGCTATTTGAAAGTATTATTTTTTATTATTACATGAGTTAATACCGTGAAACTTCTCGTTCAGGTTTTCAAAAGCTATGTATTTTTTCTTTGTATATTTTGCTAATAAGTGGAATTCCTTCAGCTTAATCCCTACTTACCAAATTAAGCATCTTTCCCTTCAGAGATGCTTTACGCAGGTCCTGTACATACATACAATTTCAATTACGTGAGAATTTCCATACAAATTTAAGTCCTTAACTTCCTTAAATATAAAAAAGTGTATATCCAACAAAAGTAAATAAAATATAGTACGTATAATTTTATATTTATAGTAAGTACAGTAAGATGTCTATGGATTCCTCTCCATTTGTATGTTTGTTATTCACAACACTTCCCCCTAGTGGCCAACTCATGGAAAGGCACAGCAGTGGGGGAACAAAAGAAAGGGTGAGACTAAACGCGCGCTGGCGGAGGGGAAGGAGGTAAGGATAGATTATTGTCGTGTAATAATCTAGATGAAACGCTCGGCTTTTTTACTATTATTTTTTATTTTTGTACAACATATGATTCCCTTCTAGGTCCCTGAGACAACTATGAAAGTGAAAAACACAATGAGATGTTGTGCAAGACTGAAAAATAACAAACCAGAGATTTCCAAAACTACCCTATCGCGTCTTTCCATGTGTACTCCCGGTCTAAATGTGATTTCAGAATCCCCATTACCTTTCGCCCAATTCACTTCCGGTTAAAACATCATCCTTCCTCTGGGACATTGCACCAGGGAGTGGCTTAAAAATAAAAGCCTTGGAAATGTAAAGGCGAGAGTCCCACGGTAATACTGACAGATGCCTGGGGCAGCTATCTTGCTTTAGTATTGTCACAAAAGCCCTGCTCCACTTGAGATTCTTCCTACTCCTCAAAGCTCTGTTTAAACAGTGAGGCTGTCTCATTCATTCTCACAGCAAACACTTTCAGACTCCCTGCCCCTCGAATGTGTCAGGAAAAACGGTAACCACTGTTTATATGGGAGCCCACATCTATCTCAGATGTACTTACATCAGAATATACTCAACCCTGCATTTTTCCAATTAGCTCAACTACTTGAATTCACCTTCCTTTAACCAGGGGGCCATCCTACTACTGCTTATGCATGGCCATTTTGCATAAAAATGTTGTTTTTAATCATAGATCTCAAATGTTAATATTCTTCTGCTTCTACTTTATATCCATTTATAGTGCATCACTAGTACTGAAATTCTGTCAAGTGATCAGTGTCAACTAAAATTTCAACTCACTGTAGAGAAAAACTAAGTGTTACTGAAGTTAAAGAATGTAAAATAATGCCAAACTGATCCCCAAGCTTTCACGTTTGAACCCATTCACAAGACACAATATGGCTATGGCTTCTCAAAAAAAACAGAAACAAAAAAACCCACCTACACAAACATATTATGAAGGTAAAGACTACTAAAAAAGTAGAGTGGACAAGTACCTATTTAAATACCACAAAGTAAAGGTTTTACTCAAATTTCCATATTTTAATATCTAGTAATTATAGCCATAAATTATGTTTCATCTGAAACAAGGGCTTTCCTTCTCCAATGATAGAATTTAACCAAATTTCATTTTGGTGTTAATTTTTAACTTGTCACTAGAGGGAGTGGTTGTTCTTTTTTTCTTTTTAAGCAACTTTTGCTAAAACAAAGACATTTTCTTTAGTATGCTTAGCATATATTTAAGTTTTAATATGTGAATATGTTGTAAAGGTCCTGGATGTCTACATGGACATGGAGAACCTTCCAATGTTCTGTGTTGTTTCGGTTACAGTTTTGCAGCTACTTCAGCTGAATTCAGCACAATCTTGATGCTGACAAATTAAGTCTCTAATGACTTTTTAGTTTTGAAAACGAATTCTTTCTGCTTGTGTCACAATTTTATAGCTGTAAAAGCAAGATAAGAAAAAGGCAGTATTCTAAGAGATAGTTTTATCCTTTAATAAACTTTATTTTGAAGCAATTCTGGAACACAAATTAATGCAATCTTCCAGATCATAAAATTTATCTTAGAAAATTCATCTTAGAAATTTATCTCAGAAAAAGATAAAACAGGGTGGTCAGCACATATTAGGGTCACAATAAATATGTATTAAAGCCCTGGCTGGTGGCTCAGTGGATAGGTGCCAACCTGCAAACCCGAAGGTCGCTGGTTCAATTCCCAGCCAGGGCACATAACCAGGTTGCAAACCAGGTCTCCAGCCAGGTCTATAGCTGGAGGCGGGTGAAAGGCAACCACACACTGATGTTTCTCCTTCCCCCCTCTGCCTCCCTCCCTTCTTCTCGCTCTAAAAATAATAAAATTATTTTAAAAATATAAGTTTAAAAATGTATTAAGCAGACAATATTGATTTTTAAAATTTCATGGATTCACAGTTGGTGCACCTCTAACCTGTCCCCTCCACCTTTTTACCTTACTGCAGAAAAAGAACTGCAAATGTTAACACCCTTCTTGGTCTTACAAGGCTCGCTATGAAATCCACACACCATCAGTAAAGAAAATTTCCTAAATAACTGCAATAAAACCTGAAAAATGTAAATTTCTCAGTAATTCCCAATCTGAATAGCAACCTAAACAAGGCACCGTAGTTCCCAAGATTTTTGGTCCCCCTAGGTCATCAGGGAAATTTCTGCAGGACTGATGCAGAGTTACATTTTGTTTTCCAGGCCCATCATTAGCTCATTAATCAATGATAAAGACACACTTAGAGTGAACCAAGGCGCTCTCATGTGATCACAGAACATGAAGGAGAGCATGCAAGCCCAGAGAACTAATGTGTTTTATACTTGTCTGATGAAACCACTGATGTTTACTGCCATTATTTTTTCCCATTAACACTGTTCTTAAAATTACAACCCATTTGTTCAGAGGGAAGAGGAGAAAGAGGAGAAAGAGATAGCGAGATAATCAGTGGCCTGCTGTAAAAACTCATCTTGGAAGCACAGCAAACCTGGTACCTGTGTTAATGCCTCCCTACTTTTGACAATGGCTAGCTATTTACAATTTTAAATCCCGCAGGGTTTTTTGTTTCTCAACCTTGGAGAGATATTTTTTCGTATCAATTATTTTTTAAAGATTTTATTTATTTTTAGAGAAGGCAAGAGAGGGAGGACGAGAGGGACAGAAACATCAACTGAGAAAAACATCGACTGGGTGCCTCTTGCATGCTCCAACCTGGCCCACAACCCAGGCATGTGCCCTGACTGGGAATCGAACCGACGACCCTTTGGTTCACAGACCAGCGCTTAATCCACTGAGTCCCAGTAGCCAGGGCAAGAGGTTTATTATAAAGAACAAATTTTCTTGACTGCTGTGAAAAAAAATATCTCCAAGAAGTAAATGCCTCATCCATCAGAATAAAATGCACCCCCATCCAGCACCAACTGAGTTTGTGCTCTATTATACTCTTGGGAATCCATTCATTTCCAAGGCTTAAGCAGATTGACTTGGGATCAATTAGTATTAATTCTGAGTAGTGTCTGATTCTCAGCATGCCCCCCATCCTCTTCATTTCTTAATTCCTACAATTAGCATGAATTAACATGAGTTCCCAGCTTATAGATGCAGTAGAGGTTTAGAGACTCTTTGGCAGCTTCTTTAGGTTCAGAATGACATTCAGGGACGGTGCTTTATCAAAATAAAATATTTTCTCCCCTTTATCTCTCTCCCAGTTTGTTCTTTTGAGCTTTTCAATAAGCCAAGGGCAGATAACATGTGCAGGCTATTGAGCCTGATACTGTTTTTCAAAGAGCAATGCCACAGTTGCTTTAAAAGCAGCTCCAACTTCAAAGGCTAAGATGGGAGCTTATCTATGGGAAAGAGACTGGGCTACAGCCGGGTATTTTTATGCTATCAAGACAAATTAAGCTTTACCCCCACACACATACACCCCCAACTACCATAATCAATGAAAATGCCTTTGAAAAAATCACAGTGCAGCACCCAAGAAGTATCTGGAAGTAATGTGCCACCTAAGATTAATTTATTTAGCCATTTAGTCATTCCGTGTTATCCTCAGATTACTCTCAGTCTTGTATATTGAGAAGTGGTACGGAAGCAGGAAGTGTCTGCTTAAAATACAAACCTTCATGAGTTAGCAAAGGTAATAGGAAGCAAATTCCACAAGTGACAGGAAATGCCAGTGCGGCATGAGACCGGGCAGCCTCCCAGTGCCAACTGCTCTGCCAAATGCCACACAACCACATCACAGGCGCCCCTGCACAATGACTCGTCCTTGAGGGAAACTGCAGACTTGTGTGCTCCAAGATGAAAGGACTTCCCCAGGTAGGAAGGGAAAAAAGCCACCCAAGAAAATGAGGCATTTCACTTGAAAGCATTCTGAAAATGTCACAGCCTGCATGACACAGGGGGGCCAGGACAAAGGAAGGGTAGAGATAAAGTATCAGCACTGAGTGTGTTGAGAAGGATGGTGCCAGTTCAGGAAAGGCTAAAATAGAAGTGTGTCTGCTGCTGCTGCTGCTGCTGCTGGAGGATAATTCTCCAGAAGTCATGCATTTTGAAGGATGCCGAAGTTCACTTCTTTCTAGTGTAACATCAAGGAGCGGGGCTCGTGCTGGCCCAGGGAAAGCACCTGGGTTCCTGTCATCCATCCGTATTAACTGAGACGAAGAAGGGCTGCCCGTGGAAGGAGTGCAGGTGGGGATTCCCACATCCCTGGGAGACTAGGGGTTCCCCAGGCCGAGCGTATTATGTACAGATTTTGATAGTTTATGCCCAAAAAAGAGAATGACAGTCACTTACTCCTAACCTTGACTGAAAACTAGGCTCTTGTGATCCTCTTTCTTTCCATGAATGAAATGGGGACTCAGAAGCTGTATAGTGAAACTTGGGGGCCTAGTGTGGTGGGAGGAGGTAAGGCTGGCAGCTGGGAGACCTAGATACGCGGCACTGCTTGAGGGATTGTACCTCGCTGGGTCACCTACTTTAGAGGGTGACAATAGATGCTTTTAAGAATCTTTACCATATTTCAAGTTCTATGGCTTTGCTCTCTTTAAAACAAATGATATGAATCCCTAGGGACTCCTGACATTAACACTGTGCTCTGTTAATGAAGGAGCAGCAGATGGGCCCCCACACCCACCCGAGGGAATCCACCTTCACATTGCCAACAAAGCCCATTAATTCACAGCCTGGCGGCTTCCACAGGACTCCGTTGCGCGCCCCTAGGAAATCCAGAGAAGAAATGGCAGGAAGAAACCTCCTGCAGCACTGTGCAACTGCTCAGCCAAGACGGCCAGAAACACCCCAGCTTAGGCACCAACACCTCGGCCCTGTGCCTGCCACATCAGGGAGACTCATGAGGTTCCTGGGCGTTGACAGAGCAACGTAAAGCCCTAAAAAAAAATCAAAAATAATTACATCAAACTAGGGCACGCTAGAGACCCGTAAAATGTCGTCATCACGTTTTCAGAATTCAGTTCTTCATTATCGAGGAGAAAATTGGGGCCCCCACTTCTCGTCTTCCCTTCTGATGCAGCTAGAAGGTGCGACAGCTCCCCTAGCATGGAGGCGGGGACAGGCCAGGAGGTTCATTTGCCAGCATGTACGAGTGCTCCATTTTCTGTTTTCCGAAAGCTCTGACCTATTTACACAATTCATACATCATCTTCCCCTACTACTTATCTCCTATGATACCGTGGCACAGAAGAAGGGCTACGTCTTAGTCATCTGCTTTGTGTAATTTCTCCGCTGGCGCACTTGCAGATGACTCACCGTCCCCACAACCCCAACTGGCTGGTTGGGAGAACGGAGGGCCTCTGCCCTGGCCTATTTTGTGATTATTGGAAGCAGCTTCCTGACTGAAGGAAGAGAGGAACTGATTCCTTTCAAATATCTTTGTTTGAGCCGTGTGGCTCCCCTCCAGCTGAGTAGACACAAGACTTACTGTAACTGATATTCACAGATTGTGTGGAGAGAATACTTCTGCCAACAGCCCCAGCCTGGTTCCATGACTCCCTAGACGCCTGAACTTTGCACAAGATGATGATCTGACTGAAGGATTGAGCATTTATGTTCTTATCCATCGCAAATGCCAAATCCCAAATGACCAAAAGGCAAATACCAGAGGGAGTTAGGGACATGTGGAATAGTCTCTTATTTGTCATGTGTGAGCCCTACACTAAATAAATGTAGATCTCTATGAATTCTGGCATAACAATGCAGCAGTTAGAGGTCCCAGGTCCTAAGAAACAGTAGTCTTATTTCTATAGAATTATAATGGAGGCACAACTATAACAAAATTTCCCAGTAATCACATTAAAAAGGTAAAAAAGTTAATACATGTTTTAAGCCAATATAGCTAAAACAATACTATTTTAACACCTCGGCATTTAATGTTTTTTCACACTAAGTCTTTGAAATCCTGTATGTGTTTTCCACTTATTTCAGACTAGCTACATTCCAAGTGCTCAATGGCCTCATGTAACCAGTGGCTATTTGACTGGATGGCAGAGGCCTGCAATAGAAAATTTCATCTTACTCAAGAAAAAAAATTCACATAGTGTTTAAAAATATAAGCTATGGAATTAGACTTTGGGCTTACTTGCCAGCTGTGTGACTTCAGTCAAACTCTACTCACGTTTCTAAGCCTGCGTTCTCACCTGTAAGGTGGGTCAGTAATACTGCTTGTGTTATGGCATGGCTGGCACAGAGAAAGTCAAGGTTCTCCTTCATCCCCTTCTCCTCCTCAATTTATCAGACATTTATTGACCATCTCATGTGTAGTAGGTACTGTAGTAGTCTTCTTGGGCTGCTATAACAAAGTACCACAGGCTGAGTAGCTCAAACAATGAGCATTTATTCTCCCAGTTCTGGAAGCTGGGAAGTCCAAGATGAAGATGTCAGCTATTAGTTTCTAATAAAAGCTCTCTTGCTGGCTTACAGATGGCTGCCTTCTCCCTATGTCCTCACATAGCAGAGAAAGAAAATGAGCTCATTCTCTAGTATGTTCTCTTAGAAGGACCATGGCTCCACCCATGTGCCTTCGTTTAACCTTAATTACCTTCTTGTAGGCCCTATCTCTACATCAGGGGTTAAGGCTTCAACATCCCCACTGGGGGGAGGGGGAAGCCTCAGTCCACAGCAGGTGCTGTAAGGTACCAGACAACTCTGTGGAACTCAGACCATTCCTTTGGCCTCAAGGAAATCAAAATCTAGTAGAAGTGATGCTGATTCACAAAACTATGTATTGTAGATAATGTTTAAAATGCTAAAGTAGAGGTAAATACAAAGTGCAACAGAGTACAAAGAAGGAAAAAATTCACTTATGTGTTGGGAAAAAAGAAACAAAAAGCTTTCATTTGTAGCATTTGCCAATTTCCATGACATAACTACTCCCACCAGGGCTGGTTTGAGCTGCTCTGGTATTTCTGAATATTTAACAATCATTATCCAACTCTCTGATCAGAGTAAGCTAGCTCCAGCACACCCTGGAACATTCCAACTTATAGAGAGAAGAGTCAGCCAAAAAAAGTAGGATTATTCGCCCAGCCTTGAAAGATAAGTAGGAGAGGAAAGAGCTCACAGCAAAATGGAAGACTAAGTGGGAAAAACTGAGAAGGATGAAAGTAGACGATGATTCAAAAAATAGGTAATCTCCTGGGGTTGAAATGTATGAGAGGAAATGAATCTTCGGATCAGATCCTAACAGACAGACTACAAAAACAGGAGCGGAACTTTCTTCCATAAAACAGGCCATTTACAAAAGCCTCTCCTTGGAAAGTAACAAAGATAAAAAGGCAGCACTTCAACCTTTCAGAAAACACTTAGATATGCATTATCTCACTTTTTCCTAACACAGAGCTGATATTACCAACCCTGTTGGGGGTTGAAATGTCCACTTGGACCTTCAGAATGTCACCTTATTTAGAATAAGGATCTTGGCAGATATTACAGTCACACACCGCTTAACAATGGTGACATGTTCTGAGAAATGTGTCACTAGGCAGTTCTGACATTGTGCAAACATCGTACACTTACACAAACCTAAGGGCATAGCCTACTACACACCGAGTCTTTACAGTAGACCACCATCCCGTATGTGGTCTGTCACGTCACTATTTGATGTATGACTGCAATTACGGTGGGAATCTTGAGATGGTATCAGCTGGTCTGTTGGGCCCTGAAGCCAATGAACAGTGAGTGTCCTTATAAGAGACAGAAAAGGAGAAATAGACAGAGGGGGAGATCATGCGAAGACAGCAGCAGAGATTGGAACGACGCGGCAATGATCCAGGGAACACCAAGGACTGTCGACCACCACCAAAAGCTAGGAGAGAGGCATGGGGTGAATTCTCCCTTGGCCTCTAACCTTTCCAGCACTTTATCGAGAACTTCTTGCACCCAGAACTGTAAGAGAATAAATTTTTGTTATTTAAGCTACTCGGTTTGTGGTAATTTGTTATAGCAGCCTTAGGAAACCGATTAGACCGCTAAAAAGAGATGCATCTTGAGTTAAGGCTTCAGAGTGGTGGAATTATTTGTTCAAAACCTTTAGTCTGGAACCCGGCGAGACTAGAACTGAATCCCATGTCACTTGGCCGCTGGTGCTCAATCTATTATTTCACATGGCCTTGTCTTTCAAGGGACACGTGGGTCCCAGGAAAAGTGTATAAACCTGCCTCATGATGGGAAGCCAAATGTAAGCTTTACTTCCCACCTGGAATATGGCATGTTTTTCTTTTCCCTTATTTCCCTAACGGCCTGTATGCACGGACGTGTTTATGAGCACCCACGCCAGGGCCATCTGCTGGTTCCCGCGTAGTGGCCGGGGGCCTCCTCGTGGCGCCAGGCTTGCCTGCAGCTGCCAGAGCCTCATCTCCGGGCCGTTTGCCCTGTAACTCGCTCTGCTGGTGTTTGCAGAGCTGCCCCTCAGCCAAGCCCCAGAGAGACGAGTCACTTAAGGAACTAAGTGCTTCCACCATGACCGAAAGGTTTGACAAGCTTGTCCCAAGGGTCCCTGCCCTCTTCTAGGACACTGAACACACACTGCAGGCACTGTGGCAAGGTCATGTCCAAAAACAGCAGGGCCTTGCTAGCAGAGAGATGTCAGGGGCACTCTCTACAGCAGGGGCGTCAAACTCATTTTCACCGGGGGCCACATCAGCCTCGTGGTGGCCTTCAAAGGGCTGACTGTCATTTTAGGACTGCATAAATGTAACTCCTTACCAGTGAAGAGAGCCAGGTAGAAAACAAGGTGCCAGGCCAGATAAAACAAGGTGGAGGGCCGGGTTCGCCCTCGAGACTTGTGTTTGTCACCTGGGCTCTATGGCTTTCTTCCTAAACTCTGAAGTACTTACTTGGTCTTCTAAGAGGTGAGAGTGGGAACCAGAATAGTACATTCCTGAAAATTTACTGAAAAACTTCTCTTTAAACTTACAGACATCTTGATGACAACCTTGGGGCTCAGAAGTGACATCCATCCTCCAGCAGAGAAGGCAGTGCAAACCAGCAGAGTGGATTGATCAGCTCCAGAACACATTTCAGCCACCCTTTTCCAAGGACAAACTTCAAGGAACTATTTCTTTGCCAGTCACACTGCCAAGAATGTGCCCTTATCGATCTCAGTGTAACCACCAGAGCTACAGGAACCCTCAGCTCTGACAGCTCTTCTACTGAGGTTTCCTCAAAGCAACCAGTGTTGTTCCTTTGCCATGAATGTCTGGCAGGACACAAGAATGGCTTCTCAACACCTAGAGCAGCAGTGATCCTGTTCTGCCAAGGAAAGCTTTGGTGTGTCCTGGAAACACTAACACCAGCTAGCCCACTGGTTCCTCTGGGAATAAGGCTTTCCTAAAGACGTCTACCTTTTGACAGAGGTACTAACAAGAATGCCAACTTAAAGCTCAAAGACGGGAATGCAGAAACAGTAGAGCAACCCAACCCCAAAGAATGACACAACGGCCCCCTGTCCCAGCCAGTCTTGTCTGTGACATCTTTCTAAAGGAAATACTATGTATAAATCACCCACTATACTCTTTCAGTAGTCTTGATTCTCTAGACTCAGTGAAATGAAGAGGGACTTCAGGGAGCCATTCCTTTGCCTTCAGTATCTCAAGTGTTTTAAAAAGAGGTTTGAGCTTCATAATGAGCCTGCCTAACATCACTAGAGTGATAAATACCACATGCAGCCTTCTGAAGTCCCTCTGAACTTTATAAAGAATTCTAGAGTCAAGCTTAATCCAAGTATGTAAGATTTTATATTTTTAATGAGGTTTTCAAAGGTCATACTTTCAATTCAAATTAAATGCAAGTCACCTGCAGACTTTGGGTGTCTTTTAATTTAATTTCTCCTTTTATACGTGCTGTGAGAAGGGTAGTTTGTTTTCTGGCTACTGGAAAAGTTTCACATAATCTACAATCAAGGAGTTCAGGAGTTTACAGCTTTGGGGGAAAATGTCAACTCATGTACCTGGGGGCATCCCCAGAGGTGCCCAGGGAACAGCTGGCCACATGAGCAAAGTGTCTGTTCTGTTTCACTCAAGAGCAGAAGCTGAAAAGGCTCAGCAAGTCAAATTTGTCTGCTTCAAAGAAAACTAACTTATAAACGTTATCTCTAGGGGAAATGGCTCTAAGGAGTAGTCAAAGAGCATGACTTGTAGAACCAGGAAGACCTGAATTTGAATGTTGACAACAGCATTTGCCGGGTGTGCAACCTTGGGCAATCTACTTCACCTGAGCCCATTTATTCCCACATAAAGTATCGGGAAAGTAAGCAAGGTGCAAAGTGGTTGTGAGCATCGAATGTATACAACCCCCGGCAAACGTCCGTAAATATAAGGTGCTCTTCCCCCTCCCCTTTCTCACCACTCTGCTCCAGATGCTCTGGAGAATAAAATCCTATGACCTACTTCCACAGTCCATTCCAACTCCTGGAAGTTAACAATTCTTCAACTGAAATGCATTTTTTCTGCCATTTAAACTATTCTCATAATGTTCTGTTCTCAAAGGAAATTAACACAGGTTTATCGCTGTGTGCCACTACCAAAGTCTCCATGTCTTAGATGCTTCAAAACTGAACAGAAAAAGACTTTGGGATTTGCCCTGGATCTAGAAGACATACAAGAACAACTGGCTAAATAGATATCCCAGAAAGTTAAACTGCCCTTTTTTATCTTTAAATAGAATGTCTCAGTTTATGGTTGTTTCTGAAGTGGTTTTAACATCATAATTTTTCAAATTTTATGCCTAAATATTAGCAATCATCTAGGATATTCCCATGAGACTCTCCCTGATTTATGAGACTCTCGTTACTGTTGGTAGCCAGACACTGAAAAATAAGTGAAACATAAATTCACAGGCAAACACTGAACATAACTTTATCATTATTCAAATCTAACAATAAATCAAACAACTGACATGGTTTTTTTTCTTTATATATATGCAAATCTGGTCTTTTAAAAACCATTTTGGTCCACCATTTTTTCTTTTTTGAAAATGTGGACTGAAATTCCCAAGGACCTGAATACTCCTTTTGCATTTCTGTTCCATTAACAAAATCATAATGGCAGCAGGAACGGTAACTACTGAACTGAATGTTTACTCAGAATAGAAACCACTCAAGGACTGCATCTTTTGATAACATTGTTCTTCATCTTCTCTGACATTAAAATGTACTGTTTCAAACATGCTGGAAAACGAGAAGGGGAGAAAAAGCACAATCCATGAAAAGTCAGAAGTACAGAAGAATCTAGAATGACAACCTTTTCCTTCTTTTTTCCTATTCACAGGCAGCCTCAGGCCCTTTCCTTAATGCCAGCCCAGCCTCTTAGGATCTCTTATGTGTCTCGTGGCTTTTGAGCCCTGTGAAATTGTAACCTCAACATTGATAAGGGCAGGAAGAGCACTTCCTTCATAATGGAAAGAAGGCCAGGGAGGTTGGTTTACGGGGTGCCCCTTGCCAAAAGAGAAGCACTATTCAATGTACAAGGATGGAAATAGGCCATCCTTGGCTCTGCCTGAACTAGGACATCCTGGAATGATGTTTTATTACATACACAAAAGGGTTTTTCTGTTTAGCTTGACTATACCTGAAAATTAAAAGATAAAATAATCTCTTTCCCTACTCGAAGTTACTGGAGTTCACAAGAAGATTTTTGGACCTAGAACACTATGAATGGATTACCAAGAAAATTGAACCACAAAAAAATCTAATGTTATGATGGTAAAACCTTATATAGCACTGCAACCAGGTTCTCAAATAATTTTTCTGACATCACTCAAAACAAACTGAACAAGAATAAAAGCCACATTCTTAAATTTGAAAATGTCACAAATGAACCCTGGCTGGTGGCTCAGTGGATAGGCACTGGCCTACAGTAGCTGGAGGCAGGTGAAAGGCAACCATAGTTTGATGTTTCTCTCCCTCTCTGCCTCTCTCCCTTTCCCTCTCTCTGGAAATAGTAAAATCTTAAAAGAAGAAAAAAGAAAGAAAGAAAAGAAAATGTCACAAATGGTTGTGAAAACTGAATTTCTGTATTATTGTAGGTAGCAATAAGTAGTACTTTTCAGTGTGCTATGCCCAAACATTTGCTTTATTGTCACTGTTCTTAAAGCAATGTAACCATTTTCAAATGAAAACTTAATACATAGAGCAGATAAAAGAGGCTTTAAGTATTGAATATTTTACAGAACCTAATTTTACTTCCCAATTTATTCACTATAAAGGCAACTAATAAAAACAAGGTTGCTTTGATTTACCCCAAAATTTCAACTGAGCAGTACAGGTAATTGTTTTAACATTCAAGTTATATCTGTGTTTTTACAGTTGCATAGTACCAGACAACACCCAATTAATACAGACAAATGGTTTCAAAGAATAATATTTAATTTTTCACCCTGCTGTTCAAAGACATTCTTCAGTTAAGCATGGATGATGCAAGCTTTATTCAATGCACACACAATATAATTCAATCAGGCAACAGAAGTCAAGGCAACCAGGAACTTCCATATGCTTACATTTTATATTTTGTTACAGTTTTAAAATAGTTTATAATTGGTCACCTTAATACTATTATGTTTATTCTTTAAAACTATTATGATTGTTATGTTTAAGAAGTTTAAAATGTATTTCCTTTACTTTGCCTATAAATATAAACCATTTGTCCATACCACATTCAAAAATTACTTTGAGCTTAATATTTAATTATTTTTACTTTTAATTACATGCCTATCTCCTCATTATACATCCTTCTAATTTCTTCCACTTCAGGCAATGTGATTCCAACAACAGGCTGACCCTGTCTCAGGCTCTGGCACCCCTCCTGGCTGGTCCTTAACAGGCCATGCAACTCAGTCTTGGCTGCTGGCCTAAGAGTGAACCCTTCTTAGGTCTTAAAGGAAGTTAGGGTGGGAACAGGGTTAACACCATTAAGAGTCACTCCTCTTGGGAGATTTGATAATAATATGTGTGAGATCAACTACAACAAGATTCTTAAAAAGTTTCCACCTCAATCTATCCAACCAACTCATTCTTGGACAAAGGTGACAGCTTAGTAGGAGGACAGGCTGGGTCTTCACAGTTGGTTTGGCTTATCATGTCTCCTCTTTAAAATATCATGCATACAATATAATTTGAAGGTCTGTCTATATTAAAAAGCTTGAATTTATTGCCCTCCAATAAATTAGTGGAGAACACCTGCCAGGGATTCCTTTTATGAGCCCAACCTTCCTTCCTACATCTAATCAGGAAAGTAAAATGCCCTGAAAGCTGACAAGATCTTCAGTAGGAAGTCAAGCCACCAATGTCCCTTTGGATAAACAAAAGTAGGTCCCCTTCCCCAGGAATTCTGATTCAGTTTCTTGGAATAAATCACTACATTTTCTATCATTAGCAAAAACAAACAAACGAAAATTCCCATGAACCTTTAGTTTCTCTGCTCTATATTACAAAAACAATAGGGCTGGTTTTTCCTAAGAAATATAAAAACACTGATCGATATTTCCTTCAGAATATCTATTTCCTAGCCTGATTTCACACAGAGAAAATACTTTTCAGTAAGTTTTCCATCTTCCCTGCCACCTTCCAACATCACTTGTCTAATTAAACTAACCAGGGGGCAAACTATAACGTGGTAACAAGCAAGACTGAAACACACCATTGTAATTTTGATGACATCTGTCTCTTTATCATGAATCCTGCCCTTCCTACATTGAGATAATGCAATCATCAACAGTACAACCTTGTAACAGGCTCAGGCACCCTTGGATCTCATCAGCCAACAACAATTCATTCTAAGTTGCTGGCCCGGTTTTGATCCTCTACCCAAGTTTTTCTAAATCCAAATCTTGTAAGAGTTGACTTGTGAGACTCAACTCAGAGATTGGCATCTGACTTCCCAACACCAGTCTCTAAAACTAGGTCTCTGCTTCCGGCTGTCGGGCTCCTAAAACTAATCAATTTTCACCTCTCCTCGGCCCTCTACAACTGAGTAGATTCCTCTTCCTGCTCCGCTCTATCCTGAGCCCAGGTCTTCTGCTAATTTCCCTGACAGTCTTCAACTGTCAACTCTAGCTGAAATTTTTCTATTCTAGCCAATAGGCCACACACTCCTAAAGACAATCACTTGAGGAAGGAGCTTACCTCAAGCAGAGGTAAGAGAAGTTAAGAGAAGATGGGATCTGGGTCAGAAACCGGCTCAACATGAGCCTGTTGTTCTGCTGTTTCTAATGTGGCCCCAGGCAACTTACTTAACCTCTCTCCCTAGTTGCGTTTACATGTAAAAGAATTATAATATTTTCCATAGGGCTAGTCTAAGGATTAAAAGAGGTAAGGGATGGGAAATACCTTTGAAAGTACCTTTGAAACTATAGCTTGAATTAAATAGTTGGTTGCTATTATTTACCATATGTGAAAATTTCCCAGGCAATGTGTGCTATGCTGTGCAAAAAGCATCTTCCCTGAATTGACATCCTACCAGTAAGAAAGAAAATTGCTAGGAAATGGAAGTGTGCGCCCTTCCGTTAAGTTCTTCCAACGATCTCATGTTGCCATCAAAATAACTTGAGGAAATGAAATTTGCTAGCATTGCAAGTGGTCCATATTTCAGAATTATGCTCCATAATTCCCCTTAAAGGAAGATACAATTTATCATTTCCTAGGATCCTGCTCTGTATGTGGTACAGTTTAGCTACTCTGATGAATAAAGGTATAATAGCCACCCCCTCAAAAAAAAAAAAGGAGTTCACAATCTACAGAGACAAATGCCAGCTGATTATGACATCACTTGCAGGTTGTACAACAGCTAAACTGAGAAAGTTCAGTCAGAACATGACGAAGAAATAGATTGGTCCTGTCCTGTGGGAGCAGAAGTAATTAAAGCAGAAAGCAGAAAATATATTTTCATCGAGCAGATGAAAGGGAAACAGAAGAAAATAAAGTTAAGCAAAAATATCCACCACACAGCAAAGGGGAGTCTAAGGGAATGGCAGCACATGGAACAAAATAGGTTATTAACTTCATTCGGTTACATGGAGCACCCAAATCATTTCACTGGAGTTTTTGCCTGCATTAAAGTAAGAAAACAGCTCATGTTTTAGGGCCGATAAATAATGTAGTGAAAATGAAGAAGCCTGTTATTCATACCCAAAAGGAGCTTATGGATGTGCATCTCCTTTATCAAAGAGAGTTAGATTATCCTTAATGTTATCGGCAAAAAAAATAAAATAAAATAAAATACAAACTTAAACTATTTTAAAAGTATATGAAACATTTTCCTAGTTAGAATGAGTGGTGACCCTGGCTGGTGTGGCTCAGTGGATTGAGCACTGGCCTGTGAACCCAAGGGTTGCTGGTTCGATTCCCAGTCAGGGCACACATCCAGGTTGCAAGCCAGGTCTCCAGCCAGGTCCTTAGCTGGAGGTAGGTGAAAGGCAACCATACATTGATGTTTCCCTTGCTTTCTTCCTCTCTAAAAATAATAAAATCTTTTTAAAATAAAAATAGTAAAATGTGAGTGGGTTTTTAAAAATAGGAAATAAAAAGCAAACTAAAAAGTACCATAAAACATTGTATATCAAAACAAATTACAGTGCATATACCACAGAGGGTCTAAACTGAACATCAGTCATTGTTAGCCAGATCAATTGTTCACAAGGAACAAATGTATTTGCTTTTCTAAGGATAGCTGTGTTACATAAACAACAATATCGATTCTGTTCCTGTGACATTTAATAGACTTGTAAGTCACTTGGGCTGAGTCAAAAGTTTTTGCCAATATTTTCAGTGTTTTCTTTATTTAAAAGCTGTCCACATCTGTAAGAAGGAGCCTATTTCTTTTGCCATATTCCTCACTTCAAAACCCCGCAAGATCTGACAGGTCTGAGAAAGCACCACTTGTCCTGCAATCACTTCGACCTGACAATCACACACACCTGGATGAGACAGGTGGCAGCCTGGACTGCCCAGATCCTGCAGCCTTAGTCATCTCTGCACCTTCCTGGGACCTTCCTCTGCCTTATTATAATCATCTGCTTTCCGTGAGGCATTGTTCTAGAGGGGTTCTCTTTCTGACTAATTGCTTCTTTGATCAGCTCTAATGAATGATGCATGATGGTGTTTAAAACAGTTTCCATAAAGATTGCCATAAAGTCCATAAAGTCTTTAGGACTCAGAAGCTAAAGTGCAGCCACTTGATGGAATATTATCTTAATTAACCCAAGTGATCTTAGAACAATCACCTTCCATTTCTTCAACAGGCTGTCCAGATGAGGACATCCCTAGTAACATGCTGCTTTTAAAGCCTACACACATTTTCTTAGATATGTTCCCAATTCGTCTTTACCAGACTCCCTGCACTACATCTCTTACATATGCAACAGCTCTGGTGGCAGCAGCTTTAAAAGTAGAGCAAAGTGGCCCTGGTTGGGCCTGTGAATTCAAAGGTCACTGGTTCGATTCCCGGCCAGGGCACATAACCAGGATGCAAGCCAGGTCTCCAGCCAGGTCTGTAGCTGGAGGCAGGTGAAAGGCAACCATGCAATGATGTTCCTCTCCCTCTTTGCCTCTCTCCTTTCCTCTCTCTCTGGAAACAATAAATAAAATCTTTTAAAATAAATAAATAATAAAAGCAGGGCAAAGTGTATGATACACAAGCCTGAGAGAACTGGAAGCTCAAAAAAGCAGATTGCAGGACAGTTTTATCAACCTGCCCTCTGAAACAAGGTGTCAAGAGAAAAGCCAGTGCAGTCTGTGTCACTAATTATTGAAGGCATCCACGTCGAAATGGCCTGTTCCTGAGCTCAGCTATTCATATACACTTGATTTGCAACAACAGTGAATTATCTACAAAGAAGCCTAAGAGCCCAAACACCTAAGCTGCTAATATGGAGGTAAATCACTTCTCTTCAGGAGTAAACCCTTTGGGAAATAACTACATTTCCCAGAGGCACAGACAATGATTCAGCAAACTAAAGCAGCCAGGAAGGCAATATTGGAAAAAGCAAGAATCATTAAAAACTTAGGGAGAAAATAATAGCTTTGCATGGTACTTACCTAAGCAATTTAAAGGCACAAAAAGAATTGCCAGGAAGTACTGTTAGAACAAAGAAGCCAACACATCCAATCTAGAAAAGGTGCGGATTTCAAGAATTACTGGAAAACAACAGCTATAACCACCACCAGGGCTGCCTGCCCCAGAGAAGACATCTGGGCTATTTTGTCACTTATCCTAGTTGGATACAATCAATGCAAACTCTTAATTTTCACAGAATTAAAACTGGTGTCCACAAGGTGGGTAAGGACGTATTGTTCAAAAACACAATAGAGGTCATACAGTTTCAACAGATACATCATCATCATTATTCATTAATTCATTATTTACTTATTCCTCTTGAATTATGTCTTAAAAACTGACAAACTGCCTCCTCTGGCATTTAAATTAGACTGGTTGATGTTTCCAGGGCTTTCAGAAGGCACTGCTCACGTTTTATGCCACTGGATTATCTACTTTATATCATTTTATACTTGCATTTATGTAGAGCTTATATTCTTACTAGTAACTGGAAGTATCTAAGAACTGAAGGAAAAATGTCTTAGTTCTTTTGATTTTGAGAACATTACCACAGAAATCTTGTACCTCACACTCTTAATTTTCAATAACCCTTCTATGTAAAAGACAGCAACACAAACAGGACTCAAAGTGTATAAGTATGGACGAGCATCAAAATTACTGCTAAATCTTGTTAAAAATGCAACTCTACTGCATAAAGACTACATATATAAATCAGATGGCTATAATTATAATACCATGCAAGTTTTATTGTCAGACAAGATGTAAGAATTATTCTAATTAAATGCTCTCACTTTACAGAGCAAGTGAGAGCCCAGAAAAGCTTTGACTCTGGTCAATGACTAGAGGTTGGAGGCAGGGACATGACCTCAGCACAGGTCACAGGACTCTAATGTTTGCCCATTACAACAGAGCACAAATCTGCCCTGAACGGCCCCATTGGACCTTCTAGAACAGCGCCCCCTAGAGGCGCATCCTGCTAACATTTCACTGACACAAAAGGCCCTGGTTTCTGGCTCACCCCCTCATCAAGTGGGGAAGTGCACTTCCTTCCCCTGATACCAAATCTAAAAAAGGAAGAAAACTTTCTCAAACGTGATCATCAGTCAAGGAATGCCGTATTTTCTTTGCTGTGTCTTTATATTGCCAAATGTTATAATTAAAGTAACATATGTTAATAAGTGACATTTTACAGTTACTAAGATAGAATCACCATAAAAATAACTGGATCAGAATGATAGTATCAGTGCATAGATTGATTGCCAATGCACAAGAATGTCCAAATATCTGTTAAATAGCATATGCTAATAAATGACAGTTTACAGTTACTAAAACAGAATCACCATAAAAATCACTGGATCAAAATCACGGCATCCTTGCATAGCTTGATTGCCAAAGCATACGAATATCCAAACATCATGGAGAATTTCACTTGCTGATGTTGTCAACACATCAACAAGGCAGGGAAAATGAAGGCTGTCTACCAGGATGGGTCCCATAATATATGTGTTTCATGTGAATTCTGGGTACCTAAGACATACATGGGTAGACTAGGTGTATGTCCTCACTCTAATATCCCATCAAAAATCACAGCAAAATGTCCTCAGGAAAATCAATCAGAAACTTGAGGACCAGTTAATAAAGGCCAAGTATAACTATTATTGAAGAGTTGGAAATGACTCCCTTTGCAAGCTCAGACTGGGCAAGGTCAAGAATTGTGCAACCAAATATAAATTCACACATTTCAGTCCTGACAAAGTAGAGACTGAAGTGAAAATGGTCTTTTCCCACATTATTCCCTTTTCCATCATCGCCAAGGCAGTCCCAGCTGCCTGTTTACCTCAGGCAGAGGAGAAAAGAGAGGTTCTTTAGAACCTTGCTCAGATGTAAATAAAAGCAGCACTCAGTGGTTTAGGCTCTGAAGAAAACCATCCCAAGGACAGTGAAAGTGCAGAGTTATGAACGTGCTCCAGAAAAGTAACTGTAACAAAGAAGAAATGTGTGATGCCATTTAACAAAGACTGCCAAAATTGGAAGATCTGGTTAGGGGCTGGCAGAAATCTGTGCTTTTCCCTGATTGGAAGGTCAGGGTTCTACATTCTAAATGAGTCTGTTGACAGGATTTTTTAAAATTCAAAAAAAAAAAAAAAAAAAAAGGTTGATGCACATGCACAACCCAAATTGTGAAAAGGAGAAGACTGGTTTTAAAGAGGCCCCTACTTCTTGCTAAAAAAGGTCTCTAATGTTCCGATGCTGTCTAATGTCTAATGCTAGACATTCTAGCCTAACATTTTTGGGTAACATCCCCACAAGAGTAACCCAGAAGACTTTCCATTGATAACCCTGAATATAGAAGTATGCCTGCGGAGATCTCTAAAAATGTTTACTGCCTTATGTATGTTTACATTAACCATCTCGGCATTTATAATTTCTTAAGAGTTCTCAGGTAAGATCTTCTGCCATTTCACCATTTTCATCTGTTCTTCCCTGTTTTCATATCAGATCCTAAATGTGGTCTGATCAAGGAAGAGGTGGCTAGTCCTATTTTACTTTCTTATTGGGCTTATAATCTACAAGATAAACAGACTATTTTCTATCTTGAATGCACAGTTAAGTCACTAGGGGAAATTTTTAAACATACCAATACCTGGCCCGCACCACTAGAGATTCTGACTTAATTGCCTGAGTGATGTCCAGGTATTGGCAGTTTTTAAACACTCCCCATGTACCCACTAAGGTAATCTTAATATATAACCAAGGTACCCACTCAGGTAATCCTAATATAAAGCTCAGAACTTCTCTATATTCTTTCTAGGTTCAATAGCTAAGAAAGTTGTCTTGTAACTTGTTTCACAGATTTTCTTAAACCTTACATCTATTTCTATTCATCCCTTTTATGGACTTCCAGATCATGTTACAATATTTGTGGCCAGTCAATGCATTTCCTGCCCTTCCAGACTGGAGGGGATATGTATGGCAAGAATTTTGTTGACATTTTATCCTGGCCACTGACAAAAATGGTAGCTATGTCAAGGCCCAAGACAGAATCTTGTGACACGTTTTTATAAACCTCTCTATAATTTTTAGGTAGGATTATTTACAATGTCAAGGCCCAAGACAGAATCTTGTGACCTATTTTTATAAACCTCTTTATTTTTATAAACCTCTTTATAATTTTTAGGTAGGATTATTTACATATTTACCATTCTCTCTCCTCTTAGCATTTCTCCATCTTTTTCTTCAGAATACCAAAAGAGTGACTTTATTGAATATGCAGCACAATTCCCTGATCTATCAGACTCACAACACTGCCCAGGGGGAAACTAGGGAAACTGCTGTAGACAGAACTCCTCCATTTCATTTTCATAGTTTAATCATCTTGCTTTGCAAAAAGCCAAGTAGTCAAGAATTGTCCAGATTTCTTTGAGACAGTTAATTGACTATCACTGCAAATACCTTCTCTTTCACTTCTGAGCCTAAATTTAAGAAATAAACCTCATAAAACAGACTCAACTCTTCCTCCTTAGAAAGATGTTATACTTGTTTGGAGGAGAGGAGCGCTGCCATGTACAACTGCTCCCCAGAAAACGGCTTCAGTCCATCAAGACTTTCTAATTCTCTACTAAGCGATAAAAGGGTCCTTAGAACTTTGCCAAGAAATACATTCCACTACAACTTTGAAATGGTCCAGAAACACAGAGAAGATTAGTATTGTTTAATATGGAGACTTTATCTCCAAACTGTATGAAACTTTGCACCTCCCTTGTAGACTCACCAAGGAGCACACTGAGGAACAAAATGCTAAAGGTTGAGTATATTAATGCTGCTTTTCATTAAGACAACTTATATCATGGGGCTAACCAACAGATGAGCACAATATAAATTACTTATTCAGGAAAGAAAAAGCCTATGAAGGAGATTACTGGGTTTTTACTTCTTCTGTTTTTACATTTTTAATTATAAACACTTTTGTTCATTATTTTCTTTAGAATATGGTGCTTCAAATTAAATGTTTTTTCCTTAGGTAATTTCTTAAGTAAATTTTCTGGAAACCAAAGAGTAGTTGAAAAAGAAATAACCTGATAATTATTCCAAGATTTTGATAATAATCAAAGGATCATAAACTCATGTTTTATAAAGGAAGATATTCAGTCTTTGCAAAAATAATGTTAAACATTAACTAAAAGTGATCCACATGCATAGAGAACACCTTGACATAACATACACTAAGAAATAATTTGCCAAAGTTTCTGATTGTGTCTTTCCTTTAGCATATGTAGGTGGAACATTTTCACTCTGCTAATATCCAAAATTTTAGTATATTGTGTTTAACCTCTACTTGGTACCTCCTAATGTCAAATTGCCTCATGACAAATATTAAGCAAAATCATGACAGAAATGTCACTTTTAGTTTGTTGCTACGTGTAGAACTAATTTTAAACCTTTGCTACTAAAAATGGAAAATCTTCACCATAAAACATTTAACAAATTAATGCTTTCCTTCATCTGCTACAACTCATTCTCTATCTAGAAATCAATGAATCACACCCTACATCTGTTAGTCTCTCCAAAGCAAATGGTACAAAGCTCTTATTTTTTTTACCATGCTTCTATGATGAACTAGAGTCTGAGAAGTTTCATTTACCACTGAGACCTATGTAGGAGTTTTACTAGTGAGTTACAAAATTCCAGGAAGCATTTAAAAGAACATTTCCCTTGGGTCTAACCGGGAAGAAACTCAATTCAGGGCCCTTCATGAGCCATGAGAATTCCTACATATTCGGTGCAAAAGCACCGCAGTATTTGTTTCCAGGTAACTTAAAATAACAAATCCATATTTACCCATTCACTGTCTAGGAAGAGTAAGCATATTCCTGATCAGTCACCATTAATTGTAGCCACAGGGCAGGAATCTGTTGGGTACAGAAGGAAGGAAAGACATTCCTCTAGATGAATTTTGGGACATAATTATACCAAACTCTGGAAGGAGACCAAGGGAAGACAAGGAAACCAGGCTGCTTCTTTCCCCAAGGCCAAAATCCCAGGTTCACAGGCAGGGATACCTGTTCTCAAATGCCACCTGCATTTAATTGCACTTAATATTGCAATTCAGTATTAAAAACTTAATAAAATGTTCTACATCACTAGGAGAACTCCTCATGGGAACACAGTTGTTAATAGTGAGAAAAAGACTTAGGAGAAAGGATTAGGGTATTTTATTGGAAAGAGTCAAGATATACATAAAGTTCAGCTATTTTCTGGCTATAAGAGAATCCAGATACTTCAATGAAGTTGGAAGCAGTCTTATAGATGATCTCATCTGAGTCCTTATTTTATAGATGCATTGTACTTTTTTAAACCAAAAATACTTCCCAATAAATGATGCAAAATATCTTATATGGTTTCTTCATAGCAAAGGAGATTAGGTAATTAGAAGTGAAAATCAGTTTAAAAGCAAAAACCAGAAGTAATTTTATTCCTTGCAATTTTTATAAACTATGAATACACAAGTTGGAAAAAAAATGAGTAACAAATCAATGAAAGAGAAACTACTTGAATTCACATAGATACAATGTTGAAATTAGTAACTAAGACAAAGCAAAACCTAAAGCAATTATAGTTGCAGATAAAAAGGAACATTAAAAATTCACATATTTATGCGATCTAATACCATACATAAAATAAATAATGCCCATAAAATGCCCATAAAGTTGTGGGGACACACTCATTTGTGAATTAAGCCTAACAGATTTTTGTATTATACATCATATTTCCGAAAGAAAAACAAATAATTTGACTACACTCATGTTTAAGTATAGCTGTTTGATGATCTTCTAATCTATATTCCAACTAAAATAACAAAATTGCATTGTAAAGAACAGACTGTTTCTATTCCTATTCCATTTCCAACTATCCCTTAACCAACCTCTTGTTTACTGTGCTTATCAATTCATCCACAAGCATATGGTAGCCTGGTTTCAAATTCCAGCTGGGCCACTTTCTAGCTGGGTGGCCTTTGGCAGAACTTCCCTTTCAAATGGAGCAAGTGATAAAACCAACATTAGGGTGAGAACCCATGACACCACAACTTCAACAGAACACCTTCAATGGCTCAGTAAACACTGGGAAATGTTATCTGGTATTATATGCTGTACATATTTAATAAAAGAGAATGCTAAAGTAAAATATCAAAACAGTCTTATCTTGGTCAATATTTTTTCTTTTTCCTTTTAATTTTATTGTTTTGTCACAATTTATCCCCCACCCCACCCTCTGCCACCTCCACCCAATGCCTCCTTTCCTTCTGACAAATATTCCTTTAAATAGCTCTTCGTGGCCATCATCCTATATAGCTATCACTTTTAACTCACATTGATCATGAGCTGGATATAGCGTTTCCTTTACAATTCCATGCTTTTATTAATACTTTAAAGCTAGCTACCAACACATTATCAATAAGTCACATTTGCTCACTAGCCAGGTTGGCAAATGAAACTGCACATGAAACCAACTTCTCTTACCTAATCAATTGTGACACAAAAAGAACAATGAGGCATCATGGGCATTAATGCAGTTTTATAAGCTAAACTGAAAAGTTACAGATAACTTCTACTATAACTCACTTGCATGTAATTTCTTTTTTATTAGACTTTTAATTTTATTAGCTTTTAATTTTATTAGACTAAGTGGTACAGAGAAGCCAATGGGGATCATTATCAGAACTCAATCCAGTTTTCCTGCAGAGAGAAGAAAATAATTATGATAATCCCCCATATTGGTGTGCAAAGTACTTTGGATTTTCTTTGGTTTACCAACCAGTCAAGTAAGAAAAATCCCAGAAACTGTAGAATGTTAAGCATTTGAGCATCGAGAGATGTACAGGATCACACAGAAAATGTGCATAGCTCTATGTTTTTGTTTAATTGTTCAGGGATTATCAGTTCGGGTAACTGTCATCCTCAGCTGTTCAATTACATAATCACACAGTAGGAGAGCTCTGTTTGGTAAATCAATTAGATAAGCATGACAATAAATAAACCACCATGTTTTCTGGCAAGTCAGTATTTTCTTCCACCACGCAATAGTTCTCATTTTCCAATAATAGCAATAAAGTCCCATGGTTAAGCAATTTCATAACCATTTTGTGAGAAAACAGGCACATCGCACTGTCTCCTACTGTACGGCTAGACCATGTCAGAATGAGTTGAACTCACAAGGAGAAGTAGACGTTACAGCAAGCTGGGCTGCGGTGGGAGGCACGGAGCACTGGCCTGCCAGTGGCAAGCTCACACCACGAACACAGTGTTGATGGGTAACAGCACTCAACATCCCTACTCCTCCCCACAGCGCAAACCTCAAACAAGACCAACAAAGAGCCACTGTGACTAATGACTGGGAGTGGGAGCAAATGGAACAGCAGAGTAGAGATGTAACCCAGTATTAAAGAAGCTGTAGAAAGAGAATAAAACAAAAATGAGAAAAGAACTAGTTGGTAAACTTAAAAAACAGCCTTCCTTCCCTATGTTCCCCAAACAAATCCCTTATGTCCTATATTTTTCCTGATGGTCCTCCTTGACTTTCCATGGTATAGCATCTTTCACTGATTTTTTAAAAGTATCATACTGAAATAGCAATGTAACACAGCTCTAGGCTTTTTCACACATGCTATCTCATTTTATACTTACGAAAAAAGACCCCCTACTGACAAAAATAAAATATAATTTAGGAATTTCAAGTATAGAAAAATATAAAAAGCAAAATGTAAACCACTGAAGTCCCTATTCCCAAAGGAAACACAGCCAATAGTTCTTGTGTACAGTTCTTGAAAAAAGCCTCCCCACATACACACATACACAAGCACACACATGTATGGGTATATGTATGTATAACTTTTTTGTATTATTAATTTTAAATCAAAGGTATTGCATAGAAGTCACTTCGCATCTTGCTTTTATACATTTATTATATGCTGGGATCTTCTTTTCCATGCAGATACGTTAATACTTTTTAATGACTGCCTGGTATTAATTTCATGGATGTTGCAACATTTATTTACTACCTTACAGGAATATTAAGCCAAAATGACTATCTTTGTACATTACACCAGGTCTTCTTAGGCAGTTGTTCACTGGATAATTCCTAGCAGTTAAATTGCTCAAAGACTATATACATTTTAACTATTAAAAAATTGTCTTCTAAGCATGTTAGAATAATCTAAAACTCCCATCAACAGTATAAGAAACTACTAGTTTTTCCATACTTCATATACATCAAAATACATTTTTTACCCAGAACCTACCAACAGGATATATTTCTAAATTACTATACCAGAAAACATACAGGACTAAACAAATTAGCTGAGGTGGAAATGGGACATAAATGCTTGTCATGGTACTTTCATTAAATGATGCCACCATTGTATACTGGAGCTTTCTGTATTGTTAATAAAAGTTCTCAAGAGGAGTTAAAAAGTAGCCCATCTTCTATAATGTTAACATTTGATGAAGAGTTGCTATCAGTAAAAACCCTTGTAATTTCAGAATTTATTTCAGAGAAATTTAATAGAAAAAGTTTTAGAGAAGGAGAGTTAAGATTTTATCAGATCAAGTGGCTACTTCAGCATTTCAAGTCATGACAGATGTCAAGGAACAGAAGCAGCTAACTGAACGATCCTCAAGCAGATGTACATGGTTAAAAGCACCATTGCAATTCTCCTTGTAATTATTGAGCAGAACTGATAGTATCTGGTTATTGATCGTCCTTATGCTATTATTTGAGATTAATCCAAGATAAGAAAAAATACCTAGTGGCAATTCATACTACTACATTGATTTTTCCAGCAACAACCCACCTCCACCTCCATCCCAGATTGAAATGATTTCATAATCATATGGAAGTAATCATACAATATTGTGATGCTAAATAATTTATTATATTCATTAGGAGAATTCAGGAGAATCCTAGTGTACTG
Source organism: Noctilio leporinus (assembly GCA_004026585.1). NCBI lineage: Eukaryota > Metazoa > Chordata > Mammalia > Chiroptera > Noctilionidae > Noctilio > Noctilio leporinus. The sequence continues at coordinate 135,961 of PVIW01001054.1, read as the reverse complement.
GTATAAAGATTTCTGTGATTGGATGAGTTCAGGAAATGCTTGATTTAATAAAGTTAATAGGTTTTTTTCCCCACCCTGCAAGACATTTTAGAGAATTAATAAGCTCTGTGAGACTGCAAGAGAGTGAGGCAGTTGTAACATTTTGCAAACTTATTAGACCAATGTTTCTCTCACTAAAATACTTGACTCAAGTCTTCAGGAACTTCATTGTTATTTTCAAGAGACTGGGTCTTGTAATTGTACATTCCTTGGGGACAAGCCTGCATCTTATTTTTTCCCTACTACTCATGTGTTCCCTGGACTATGACAGAAAATCATACATATTTGCTGATGAATAACCATAATAAAATAAGAAAAACTGAGCCTTAAAAATTTATCCCACATTTGTAAAATCGTTGCTTTCATTGCTGTAAGGGCACTGTCTCTTCCACACAGTGCTCATAAAACTCTGGAAAGCAACTTGCAAACTCTGATAACATGAGCAATACCATTTATCAAGTTCACGGTATACTGTCCTCTCCCCACCTATAGCTGTAAGGTAAGGATTAGTTAAATATATAAGTAATAGGATACATCATTGAGAATATTTTAGCACAATTAAGAAATATTTAATTACATCAACTAATGCTCACAATCTATTATCAAATAAAAAATTAGCCTACAAAACTGAGTAGTTAAAAAAAAAAAAAGAGATCCTACAAAACTTAATATAAATAAAAAGGATTTCAGGGACCCTGGCTGATGGTACAATGGAATGGTGCCAGCCTGTGAACCAAAAGGTCACTGGTTCGATTCCCAGCCAGGGTACACAACCAGGTTGCAAGCCAGGTCTCCAGCCTGTAGCTGGAGTCAGATGAAAAGCAACCATACAATGATGTCTCTCTTCCTCTCTGCCTCTCTCCCTTCCCTTCTCTCTAAAGATAATAAATAAAATCTTTAAAAACAATTCCAGTTTTGTAATGCCCACAGATATTCACACTTGCATTTGAATGGACAAAAACCCTGGGGGAAAAATCCTAAAAAAGTGATTTTTGTCTGAGGAATGGTACTGCCATATTTCTTTTTTCTTATATTTTTCTATTCTACATTTTAACAAGTAACTACAGTAAGAGCCCATATTTAGTTGTTTTAACAAGGAAAAGCAGTACAAACCTATGGTCCAATGCTTTAAATTTTCCAGATGCCAAAGTTTTGGGTACATATTAACTCTCTACTAATATAAAAAATACATAACTTCAAGATTTCATATTTACTACCAAAACTCAGACAAACATTGAGGCAATAATGCTGCTGGCACAAATGTGATGGTCCCTTTCAGAAAGGGCTCCATTTCCCATTGTGTTCACATGGGTGACAGATTCCATTGAATCTGTCTGGTGGCTGACTCTGGTAGCTTCCTGACCTCAAGTGCACATGCTGGAGATGGAAGCTGGGAATAGCAACCCCACGAATAAATGTGGTGTCTCCCCAGAGTGCCTGTTTAACCTAGGGAAGAATGGGTGATAATGGCTTGACATCACTATCCTTCTAGCAAAATGAATCCAGATTTACGAAAATTCAGAATGCCAAATTTACATGATCTTCTAAAATAAGAGAAGAATCCCCAAAATTTCCAAAGAAATGCAAAGCTTACTAATATTTGGGATGAACACAAGGTCACTATCCCTTAGGGGTTTTTCAAAAAGTTAGGGGAGTGCAAGAAAGGAAGATGAGCACATGCTCAGAGGGCACATGATGCACAAACTATCTCATGGTGACAGTGCCCCAGCCCCAAATGCACAGACAGATAAGATCTTTAGAATACCCAAAGCCAAGGCTTAGAAGGGCTTAATACTGCTTTAGATTGCTTACTTCCTCTGAACAGAAGGTAGCCAATGACAGTGGGCTACACATGACTTCGTTTCTCTCTGCAGGTGGGAGGGTCAGTAACCCTGGGTGTGATCAAATGAAACACACACATGCACAATTGCATTAGACACTTTCAGGGTCATTCAATGTAACAGCAAGACTGGATGCTGTCAGGGTCTGTGGGTCATACTCTGACCTCCAGCAATGGGTTTTCAAAAGATCTCGACCTGAATTTTTCTTTTGCTTCAGAAACAATGTTACTTAATGAGAGGCTCTTTAAGACTTAGGAGAGTTGCCAGTATAATTTTAAAATCTAATTATTATATGTGCAATTAGACTGTTTAAAGAAATACACATCTGATTTTTAGCACATATATATGATTAGTAGTTATTTGAAAGAGTAACATTTTTTATATAGTTTTCTACATTTAAGTGTTTTTCTAAAAGGTTTTTATATCTAAAATATCTAAAAAAGAAACTGTCTACAACCTGTTATTTATAGTTGTTATATAAATCCACTGAAATACATGCTATTTGGGAGCTACCATTCAACTCCATTCAGAGATTCAAATTAAAAATTCATAAATATGTTGGCAATATTAATATATTTGACGTTTGAAGCATTCCATACTAATGCTAAGTGAAAATGAAACCACGGCTGCAAATCTTAACTTCTGTATTATAAAAGTAAAAAGATACCACTGTTAACTACACATACCCACCATAATCCTTATCAGAAAAATACACATGGGATAAACTATGACAAGACAAGCCCTATCTTCTTGTCATTTATAAATCCAAGTTGAAAATAGTAATTACCCTGTAACTATGGTTACCAGTCACAGATAAGAGTGCATTTTCTGTCTACTAGTATTAGTCATGTCCATAAGTTTTGGCTTCTATTTATCTCATCACCTCTACAGGCATGTTTTAGACCTATTTCAGAATTAAGACTAGAACACAGATTTTACCTATTTAGGAAAGAATCTTTATTTCTGTAATATGCATGTTCCTCAGCCCAAATACATCTGAATAACTGTTTAAAAAAGCCATATGATTAATTTTGAATTAGTACCTATGCAGTTAACAAAACACTCTTAGAAAGTTTAGAATCAAGGCCCTGGCTGGTGGCACAATGGATAAGGTGCTGGCCTGCAAACCCAAAAGTCGCTAGTTCAATTCCTAGTCAGGATGCATAACCAGGTTGCAGGCCAGGTATCCAGGCAGGTCCTTAGTTGGAGGCAGGTGAAAGGCAACCATACATTGATATCTCTCTTCTTCTCTGCCTCTCTCCCTTCCCTCTCTAAAAACAATAAAATCTTTGGATAAATAGTTTAGAACTACCTTTTTCTTTACAAAAAGCAGAAAATGTTAAGTGTTTTTCACACCCAATTACACTCAAATACAGTTCTACTAATCGGAGAGTCCACCTCAAAGACTGGCCATTTCTCAGCAGCACAATGGTCCATCCTGCCCTCACAGTTACTCTGGTCTCCTAGCATGCAATCGCTTTTTAAGAACTCTGCTGCCATAATAACCACAAAGCACTGGAATCACATGGGCAGCATGCCAATAGCTACTCCAGCTCAACCTAGAAGTAGCAGCTTTAAAAATAAATTTATAATCTTCAACCTATCACTTCTGGTCCATGTGCAGGGAAGAACACAACTAAAAGGAAATTTCTCATTAAATTAAAACAACAGGACTTAACAGAAAGTGCATCTCTATCGTCTGTTGTTTTCACCTGTAAGGCCAAAAGCTAAGAATAATGCGATATCTGTGTTACCAATTTGGTGATGAGGATCTTAGAATAAAGTAACATTTTAGAAAGAGCTTGAAGAGAGGAAAAGAGAATAATGGGGTTCTATATTTGCTCTCTAGGATAGTTTCATAATAAAGGATGGAGGTGGTAGAGCTGAGGGAACAAAAGGAGTAGCCTTAAGACCAATCAACCTTCAAAATGTACAACAGCCCACATGTGAGTTGATCACGTCAGATGTCTATTAGCGGAAAACAGGAATGTGATTTCTCTAGGCATTGCTGATTATGACATCCCTCTTTAAATGAATTTAACTTGTTCAAGGAACAATGAAAAATAGGCAAAAATGTTTTGTCCCAACTATAAAGAACTTCAAATAAAACTATGAGCTCCTAAGTAGTTACTCTGCTACTTTAAAACACTTTAATGCAATGCCAAAATTTTATATAGGCATTCAACATATGCTTTTGATGAAGTTTAAGAAATTTCCAAAATTGTAGTTGTGTTCTAGTGGTAAAAATACTGCATTTGTACTCAAAAGTCTAGGTTTACATCCTGCTTCTGTTGTTTACATATATGTTGTATCAGCCTGAACCATTCCATGAAGCTCTGAAGATCTAGTTCTTTTATCTGTAAAATGAGATCCTCACTTAAAAATTAAGTTAGATTATGGTGCAAGCAAAAACTAACAATTATTCATTTTCCATCTCTTGTTGGAAAACCTATCATGAAATAAGAGAATTCTCTTTCTCCTAAGTTATTGTGAAAGATTATTTACAATAATCTTCCATTTTCAAGCACACTAATGAAAATTAGGCCTGCAAATAACCTTTTAGAACACAAAGAGAGGTCACTGCACTCTTTAAGTTAGCTCCCTTTATAAAACATATGCAATTACACAATTCAGCACACCACAGAAAATTACTCCTTAGAATACAACATTTTAATTTCAAGAATAGGGGAAAGGGTCAGGGGATGAATAACAGAAGGTCTTTGTTCTCCTATCTTTAAAAATAAAAACCAGGCCCTGGCTGGTGGTACAATGGATAAAGTGCTGGCTTGCGAACCTAAAGGTCACTGGTTTGATTCCCAGCCAGGACACATAACCAGTTTGGAAGCCAGGTCTTCTCTCAGATCCATGGCTGGAGGCAGGTGAAAGGCTACAATACATTGATGTCTCTCTGCCTCTCTGCTTCTCTACCTTCCCTTCTTTCTAAAAATAATAAATAAAATCTTTTAAAAATTTTTTAACAAAAATAATAAAAAATCTTTTCCTCTTGGAGACTTCGAAATTATGAGATTTAATTTTCCAGGGACTAAATAGCCAACAAATGAGAATCATAAGGGGAATGGTCAAATTCTGTTTGAGAAGATCATAATGAGAAGATCATAATGCTTAACACAAACTGGAATGAGACTTGCCAGGCTAAATACCCAAATTATATAGAACGAGCAGCAAAATGCAACAAGGGAAATCCATTATCAAGATCGGTAACATATTGAATGCTGACTACAGTTTGGTCACTTCAAACTAAAAGAAGAAAGTGCATACATGTACAAAGCTTTTAGCAATCTCAGTAAACTCCCACATAAAAATTGATAAAATTATTGAAAAACAGGTAAGCCAAAAAAAAAAAAAAAAAAAGGTAGAATCATTTTGAAAAACCCTTTAGGAAAGTCTGAGGGTATATTCCTCTTCTTTCTAAATTACAAAAAAACAGCAAGATTAAGAAAAGCTGAAAATGAACAGGTTGAATCCATTTCACATAACCTATAATTATCCCACAGGAAGGACATCGGGATAATATGAAGGAAAGTAAAGTTGTAAAGTGTAAAACTCATACTCTATAATTATGTAAGAAATCAACTATTGTTACCCACTAAGTAAAATGTTCTTTTAGTGAGAACAGAATACCGCTCTTCTTTTGAGTGAATCCATTCATTATTAATACCCAAAAAGATGAGTTTCTCTCCTGTGATATAACTTTTAGGGCCAGAGATTTTCTAGAGTCAACCTGTGAAACAGTCAACACTTCTGGCAAATGAGCTTGGGTCAGTCACTAGTATGATATAATAAGGCTCTTTTCATGATCCTATTAAAAGTTCAAATTAAAAGCTTTAGTAAACTGTCATTTGCCATACTTTCTGATTCTCTTAGGAGTTATACATTTTCATCAATGCTAAAAAATTGTGTAGCTATATTATAGGTTTTATGGTAGAGACTTTTACACAACGGTAAAACCGAAACTGAATGGAATAAAGAGAGACTAATGATACTTTGTGAAGTTGCCGCTATAGTGCTTAATGTCATATCTATAGCAAAACTTAAAGGCAATTGATGATTGAATAAATGGTAATTATTTCAAACATATACAGATCATTTTAATGATAGCAAATTATTTCTGAGAACAAGAAAAAAATGTAGAAGATAAATATCTTTCTTGTACTTTAATGTACCTTGACAAATAATTTTTTAGTCTAGTAAGTATAAGGAAGGTGAAAGAAGAAAATATTTTTGAGCTAATTATTGTCATTGATGGAACCACTCTTGTTAAAAGAAGCAAAACCTGATAAATATCTTTCATTAACACAGATGACTGAAAATCAAATGGCAGCTAGTGGTTAAGAGTACAGGCTTTAGGGTCAGAAGACCTGATTTACAGTCTCTCTGAAGCTTTACCTCCTGATTTGTAAAATAAGACTAATATTTATCCTGTAAGATTGTGATGAAGTCTGAATAAGGTAGCACATGAGAAGTATGTGATACTGTTTTTAGCACATGAAAATGGCTGCTTTCTTTATCAATAATGCTGATATTTTCTAGAGAAGGCAGCTGTTTCCAAACCACTATCTTACCTGCACTAACCAAATTTTCTCTAGGTATATGCAACTACAGCCATAGCCAATATTTATTCTGTTCACCAAGTTTTAACAAACTGAACTAAAACTTATTGGTTGTATTAGGAATAGATTGAAATTCAGGTAACAAAAAGAGACCATGACAATTGAATGATTTTTCCTTCTTAAAAAATTAACTACTTTGAGGGAATGTGCTAACAACTACATTTTTAGAAACTGTAGAAGCAAAGTGCAAAATTATCAATCAGCTAAATAATTGTCAAAGTCATCAAGTAAAATATATATATCTTTATTAAAGGCAACAATGGAACTGAACAGCTTTAAAAAGATGACAACATTCTTACTTAAAGACATCTTTATGGACTGGTGACATATATGAAGGTTTTGCCAGCTATGTTCATCAGAATCATAGCCTTTAAGTCTCAATCCACATACCATCTTCCTGAAACCTTCTAATATACAGCCAAAACTAACCTCCAGGATTTCACAACACTTTTCATTACTTACTACACATCATTGACTTGTGTTCAACATTTGTATAAATCTTTTTCCTGATTTCTTCTACCAGATTATATAAAGTAACTAGTCAGTTCTTGGAGGTTAGCAATGAATACAAAAAGCTGGTGGGCACAACCTGGTACAGACAAAGTCATTGTTTCAGAAGTGTGGCTATTCTTGAGCCCTGATGAACCAGTAGTGATTAAATGACTGGAGATAGAGTTAAGGATTACTCCTGGGATTCCTATATAAGTACCCATTACCAGAAGAGAATTCTAAAGAAGATTTGGGGAACTATGTTGAGCTTAGTTCGGTCACATTCGATTTGAAGTGGCCATGTGAGCTCAAGACCTATTGGACAGCCATACAAGTAGGAATAACCAGCATTTATTTAAAGCTGTGGGAATGGATAAATTCACATAGAAAGGATATTTAGAAAGGGGAGAGAGAAATAAAATATAAAAGAATAAATAGCTAATGGGCAAGATTATAAAGTAACCCAATTTGTGAACCAGAAATTGGGAAACATTCAACTCCAGTCAGAAGAGAAACTGAAATCAATATATTTGAGCACCCATCATGCATTTGATCTTTTAGCAAATATTTAATTGATAAGCACTTTGCCAGAAACTGAAAAATACTACAATAGGACAAAGTTGACCTAAGACGACAATGGACATGGAAACAAGGCAGGAGAAGGGTGATCACAAGGAGCTCCCTGCTCAGGCAACATGGATATTCAGTACTTTCAATACTTGTCTTTCTGAACTATATATGGTAAAACAACTTAATGATACTGGTCAAGGTCATTCAACTATTTCCCTAAACTCTGATAGCAATGGCCTTTCCAGGTAATTTTTCCTTTGGACAGTAAATAGTTGACAAAAGTTTGGAATGCACTCCTGCATCCCATTCTTCATTATAATCTTGGTTTCCACATCTGTCAGCATTGTGTTGATTTGGTTTCTTATGATCAATTCCCTTGAACTCAACCATTAAGTGAATGCTGACAAAGATGCTTCTGGACTCCCATGCTTAGCGCCAGATTTTAGAAGCTTATTAACTCAGTGGGGAAGTGCTAGCGTGTGAAGCTCTGCCTGAGTAACCATCAAATCTCACTGGTTATTTATCTCTACATGTGAAACTTTCTTTTAATTGACATTAAGCCTGAACAACAGAGGACAGTATTTGCCAAAGAGTGGCAAGGAGTACTTTACTACTAAATCTTGATTTTTCTACCTACCTGTGTCTAATCCAAAATTGTCATGTTAGCGCATGTTTTTCAAGTGTTTCATCATATTCATCAGCATGGCTAATATCAAGGCTTCTACACAAAGCTATGGCTTGTATTCTGTTGCCTGGCTTTGTGAGTGAAATACCATGGTCTCAATTAGCTACAAACACAAGCCACAATTGAAGCTCCTATTAAAACTGAGAACAAAAGCCATCACATCATACTTCCATTTGCCTCACAGACTAAACATCACAACATATTGGTTTTATCCCAAATGACCTAGGGATTCTGTAGAACCTGGGTTTAGAGTACACACTCTTTGACAGAGTGTTCCTTGGAAGAGCTTGTACCAAAAGCAATAATGGACATTGCTATAAAATCCTAGTGTTACTCAAAAACAAAAGTCAGATTCAAGTCCTGGCACTGTGTTCCTTTTCTGTTCTTCAATTCGCTTATTCCTCCCACTCCCCATATTGCTTCCTTAATTCTAAGAAGTAATGCCTTCTGTCATCTCCTGTTATGCCTCCATTCCCAGTTCCCACCCATAAGCCTGGACCTGTGTTGTTCTCACTCCAAGGCACAGCTCTACCTGTGCAATAAAAATCACCGGAAGTGGAAACCAAAGCTCCTGCACCATCACCTATTCTAAACCTCTTTCCCGTAACAGAGGACCATCACCTGTTCTAAACCCCTCTCCCCCGTAACAGAGGATGATGGTGTCCAGAGACATTAAACAAATCACCTGAGATCAGCAAACTGGCTCCTGGCAGAATCCAGATCTCCTAATTTCCAGGCTTCTAGTTTATGCTTCATCTACTGCCCAACAGTCTTAAATCTCCTTCATAGGACCGGCAATTTTCTCAGAAACCTAATCAGAATGGGCACAACCCTCCTCTACCAATATGTAAGATGTCACATTCATTTAAGTGAAGTAAAAACAAAAATACTTAAACTGAATCCAAGATAAGAGACTAATCCAAAGAAAGAGAGAACACAGTACAACACATATCCTTGAGAAAAATTAAGGAACGAATCACAGGATTATCCTAAATTTGAGTATCAAGGATAGTTATCTCTTTTGCACGTTTAACACATATCTATCAGTGTTAAGCTGTTAGGAACATGATCTTTTTTAATCATTATCAAAATCTGTAAGAAGCATTTTTCTATTCTGTAGATGAATAAATGGAAATTTGGCAAAGTTATATATATTGTTGGTTCCAAGAGAAATGTTAGTGGCAGAGATAAGATTTGACGGAAGATTTGTTTGATTTCAGGGCCCATACTTCCAGTCAGCCTAAAACACCAGTTCTCTAGAAGGCAAGTGGTAAAAAAAATAAAAATTAAAATAAAAACAAATGAGGATTCAGAGTAAACAAAGAAACTTCTGTCTTAATATCTCTATAACAAACAGGTTAATTCTGAAAATGGAAATACACCAAAAAAACATTTTCAAGATATTGTTGCATGTAGTATCCCATGTAATCTCTGGCAAATACATAACTATGGTATCGTAGTATAGGTCTATACCCAGCAGTATGTCCTTTTCCTCTCCTTGCCCAGTTTTTGTTCCTTCAAGGGTAATTTTCAGCATCATGGAAAATAGAGTGAAACAGAGCTTCAGCTCAATGGGATCTGTTCAGCTCTCTTCATGCTCACAAAGCTAAAATTCACCACCAATGGTGCAGAACAGAGTCGTATTCAATACGTATAAGATATTCACTGGAGACTGAAGATGGGCAAATCCTGCACAGCCCACCTGAGGGTGATCCTCAGGGAAGAGGTAAGATGTCTCTACCTAGTTTCCCAAAGCTTCTAGGAACCGATCTCTGTGCATTTGCCATAATGTTTGAGTTAAATAATCAACTTATTAATACAAGCAAGGAGCTTGTCTAGAGGATTCCCTATTCAAACCTTGGCTCTTCTGACTGGGAAAAGTTAAATGGATGATTATTAAGTGAATGATTACTAAGTGATATCAATGGATTTTTATAAGTAAAATGGGTTTTTAAAAAGTTTAAATCCTTATCTATGAGAGATACATATGAAATATTTACAGATAATAATATTTGGGGGTTTTGCTTTAAAGCATTTAAAAATAAGTAGACAAGTAAATAGCATGTCTGATATGAGAGACAAATGAACCAAGAATGACAATGAGCTAAAAATTGTTAAGTTGGAGACAGGTAAGCAGTGGTTCACTAAGTTAGTCTCCCTTTTTAAAAGTCTAGGTTGTCCAATATTCAAGAGAATTAAGTAAAGGTCTTAGAAAACACAGTAAAGGAGAAACAGGAATGTTCAACTAGTTGGTAGAAATTCTTTCCTCCTGATGACAGACTCAGTATTACTGTTGTACAAATAAAAACACAAAATCCAAGAAATTTCCAACTAATACAGGGTGAGCCATAGAATTGAGAATTGAGAATTTCTAACTCTAAGTTAAGCTTTTCAGCAATTACTACATGGTAATATTTAACAATTTAAAGTAATCTCAATGTTTCTCTGCCCTATGTTTGTATCAAGTAAAATCATGTTTTTTGAAACCAAGTGCATATGTATCTTTACATTTGTAAAAAAAAAATGACATTTACTTAACTATATCATTATTATTATTGAATTTGGCCACATAACCAGCCATAAGAATCACCAAAAAATATTAATAACAGCCATTAATTTCAGAAAAGTAGAATGGTAGAAAGAGCATCCCAATAAATAAAGAATTAGAAGATGCAGGTAGGTGTGATGGGTATAACTCTTACTATGTAAATTCAGGCAAGTCATTCAACTCTTAAGTCCCAGTTTCATCATCTGTACTGGGACTGGATTCCATTACATGCCATCCAAGTTTCCCTTGGTTCTAACACCCTACGGGTGGAAATCTGTTTCTCCCCATGTCTACACCTGTTCAGGAACCTAGTGCTCACCACAGATTATGACACCTCCAATTTTAGGAAGGCTCCAGGTCTCAACAAGGCTAGCTGATGGAACAGCAAACAGAAGTCTATTTCTGGCCTAGCTCATCGGATGTGAAGGAAGCTATGCAGATGGACACAGAATCTTAAGAGTTCTGTCCAGGTCATGTGGAAGGGATTATTCTCAGGGAAGAGTTTACCATGTACTCAGTTCTGTACAGGATTTGTAGAAGGGGGCTCTAAGGACACCAGGAAGGGACTCATTGCCTCTGCAGAAGGTGGAGGGAGGCAGGCTGGTGGGAAAGTGCTATTGATAAATCAGCCCTGAGCACAGTTCGCCCAAGGTGGGTTAAGATGTCTCTACCTAGTTTCCCATAGTTTCTAGGAACCAATCTCTGTGCATTCGCCATAATGTTTGATAATTAGCTGTGTGAACTGTTGGGGCAGAGCCTGGAGATTTCTGTTCATGGCATATCTCCAGCATTCCGAAGAGCGGCTGACGTTCCTAACCCGTGTTTGTGGGGAGAATACTGATAATGAAGGATGACATGGAAAATGTGAACATAATCGGCACATGAAGAATATCCTATCTGAAGCAGCTGCAAACTATGTAATAGATTTGAAAACTAGCTGTCTGGATACTAAAAATGTAGAAGGGGGGTTGGGAAATTTAGAGGGAACACAAGAAGGAGGAGTTCACAAAATTAAGGGTGGAAACCAATGAAGCAGGAAGTGGGCACTTGAAGAAAGAGGGCTACTCAAGAGATTAAAAACTATAACTCTAAAGAATGGACTATTTCCTGGCTGGTGTGGCTCAGTGGATAAGCACTGGCTTGCAAACCCAAACTGGTTTAATTCCCAGCCAGAGCACATAACCAGGCTGCAAGCCAGGTCCATAGCTGGAGGCAGGTGAAAGGAAACCATACATTGATGTTTCTCTCCCTTTCTTCCTCGCTCCCTGCTCTTCTCTCTGAAAATAATAAATAAAATCTTTAAAAAAGAAAAAAAGAATGCACTATCTTATTTTGTAGCCTAGTGCTCCAGTTGTCCAAACTGGCAAGAGCTTTACCATTAGAAGCAATCATCTCTGAGTAGAAAGTTCATGGCACTGATATAAATACATGTAATAAAAATTGTTGTCATTTTTTCTAATATAAAGAATAGCAAACAAACATTGCTTATCAGTTCTAAATAAATTAAGCCTCAACTAAAATTTATAGTTGAAATTTATAGATGAAAGTTTGATCAAATTTTGTAAGTGTATTTGAATTTCAAACTTTCTAATTTCATTCTGGAATCCATCTGCAGTCAATACTTTATTCTTAAAAATACTCCCAGCCACAGAAAGTCAGGGAAAAAAATTTAACCAAATATATAAAAGAAACTCACTTACTGATCTATTCATGAAAACACCAAGAAAGAATGCCACTTTTTGTAGCATACACAATACTACAGTTTAAAAGATGCTTCTTGCATGCAATACTCTGCACAGATAATGTGCTGTGGACTTGTGCACCAAAAACTGTATAGTTTTGTTAACCAGTGTCACCCCAACAAATTCCATAAAAAGAAAAAAGATGGGTATGAAAAGCTAAAAAAAATACATGTGTCTCAATATAGACTTTAATTCCTAAAAGTTACATGGCAAATGTTAGTCTGTATAATTAGCCATAGCCTTATAACAAAATTTTGCTTTACTAAAATTCTATGCTTTTTATGCTCAGTGCTAAATTTTCAAGCTGTTGGAACTACATGAATTTTTTCCCAAATTTATTAATGTAAATACATTACTTGTTCTAAAAGTTATAGCTATGAAGAGTTTAAAAAGGAAAAACTTGACACCTATTCTTCAGAGGGAAAAGCTCTAAATTGTGTAGTGAGAAATCTATACTGTGAAGGTCTTTAAAGACATCAATTGTATTTTATTCATCCTGGAATGCCCAGAACATCTAGTACTTCATAGCACATCACCTAAAATTACCCAATATGTTGTACTGAAAGAGGAGAAACAAGAAGAGGTATAAAAAATAAACTTATCCAAGAAAAATATCAAACATTTTAGAAGCAACTGTCAATAGGAAATCAAATACCTCACATAATCATTTTGGCTCAACTCTTCATTCAGCAAAGACTAAAGCAAAGATGTTTCTTGATATCCAGAAAAGAATAAGCCAAATGAGATAGAAAATACATGACTACTAGCTGAGCATCATAAATAAACAGACCTTTAATAAATTAACAGCAATTTTCAAATTTCAGTGCACATAAGAATCAGTGGGGAGCAGGGATAGGAATATTTGGTGAAATGCTAATCTCCAGGTGCCAGTGGAGAAATTCTGATCTGAAAAGTGTATCAGGTGACCCCAGGAATTTCTGGAAATTGGGCTTAGGATATTCATTTTTAATATTATAAATTTCCCAGATAATTTAGATACTGTTGATGAGGGAATTATCCTTTGAAGACCTTGGGCATCTAATCGAAATTTCTTATAAGAAAAATTGTACCTAGAAATACAATAGAATTCATGTAATGAGCACTTTCCCACTACACCAAGTAAGTACAGGGGGAAAAAGATGTGTGGGAGATAGAACTACCAACAAGTCTTAAAGTATTTAATTTTATGAAATAGATACCATCTGGATTTTTTGCATATCAGCTAATGAAAATATTTGCCAAAAGCAACTCAGCCTAAGGAACTCCATTAGGCCAAGTTTTCTTTTGCTTTGAAGTATAAAAGTTGAGACAAGTTTACACACACTGCAGAAGAGGAGGCAGGAGGGGCTGGGAATGGATATCTGCGGAAGTCTGTGGTAAATCCCTAAATCAATCACCGACTAAGAAAAAACGATGTGTCACACTCTGGATGAGGAGCTTCTCAAAAGAGGTTGAGAAATGTTTAACAAGCTTTTATAACAAGTATGTATCTTCTGTTCTCCTCCTCCTGCCCCCAGCCCTAGGTAATCATGAATTTATTTTTTGTCTTTATTGATTACCCTATTCTGGCTATTACATACAAATGGAATACTATAGTGTGTTAACCTTTCAAGTCTGGCTTCTTTCACTTAGCGTAAGTTTTCTAGATTCATCCAGCCTGTAGCATGTAGCATATACTTTAATCTTTATATTGCTGAAAATTTGTTTTTAAAGCAAATCTTTAAAAAAGAATTATTATAAATATGTTTATTCATTTATCAAACTAATACACCATATGCTGGAAGCTATTAAGTTGTAGGAAATCAATGAACAGATCCTATTTGAAATGATTAACATTATCAAACATATTCTTGGCATTATTTTTTGTTCATGTCTATGAATAGTCTCAATCCAAAATTGCAAAATTATATAGTATATTTTTATACTGACAAAATATATTTAATAATTATTCAATGTAAAATTGTAACACTCATTATAAATACAATTTTTACAGTAATTACACAGTTGATAACCTCAAAAATTTTATAACCCAAAAGGGACAAACAACATATATAAATAATAGTACTTCAAACTAAAATATAAACTTGCAACTACCCTGTGCTGACTATCCACTAGGAATAGGAGGTTCACTGAGGTGCAGTGAATTTAATCATTGGTACCCCAAAATATAAATTCTTGAGAGAAGGACATTTTACTTGTTTATTGATAGACGCCAAGCACCCAAGGCCAATACACTAGGAAAAAATCAGTTTTTAGGTTATTACTTGTTATATATGACATGCAATATATTATTATGAAGTGTGTTTTTAAATCACTTTCTCATGTGAAAATAACTTACACTCATATTTTAGAAGCATATAGAAATAAAATTTTTTTAAAGTTATCTAAGAAAACTCAGAGAAAAGCCACAGCTATATTTAGAACGTTTCCTTCTAGCCTTTTCTATGTATAAATAGGTATCTTAATTAGGCTGCACATAGAGTTCAGGGCACATTTCACTATTGCTTTTCAACAATATATATATGTAATTTAAAGGCTTTAGAGACTTCATGGACAATACTTTTATAATCACAGTAATGTGATCATATTCATAATACATGTGATATGTAATATATACACTAAAACTAAAGCATGTGCTTGCCAATGAAGTACATATCAATCTTAAAAAAATACAATATTTACATTAATGAACTTCCTAAAAGCAAACCTTCTGAAGTAAAAAACAAAACCAAGCTCTTTTATATGAAGCTATCCTCGTGTATACTGGACAGGGCAGAAACATTTATTCATCAGGGCACAGGGCACAGAATACCAAGGTAACCGTAACAAGGTTTGTTTTGGCAATCCCAGCTTCTCTGTTCTCCACCTTCCCTCCTAGTGTGCTCCCCTGCTTCAACCCTGGCACGCATTGCTCTACTGCTCTCCCTTACTGAAATCAGGGAGGAAATAAAGGATAATCCTGGGCAGCACAGTTCTCTTACTGTGTAAGTAAATTCTACTTACTCATCACAGTTCTGGCACCTTAGACAAATCATTTTATTATTCAAAGCACAGCTGTCTCAGCAATAAAAATGAAAGCTGTTCACCAGTGGTTCTCTGTCTTGTCCAGATCAGCCTCATCTACAAACCTGGCACACACTCTCAGGTTCTTCCTCAGCCCTACTGAACCAGAAAACTCTGGGTAGGGCCCAACAAATTCAACAAGCACCATGCTTCTGACTGAGTTTGACCACCTCTACCCTATAGACTTCCTCAGACCTCCTGCACCTCACCCTCCATCTCCCCTCACTGTGAACTTTTGTCCTGGCTTTTGACTTCTCTCAGGAAAAAAACAGAACAAAAGAGGACTTGTGTAGACTTGGAACAACAGAACCGCCCCCCACTGCCCACCAGTGCAGCCACATACCCTGCCTTATCCATGACCTTTCAAAAGCTGGTCCCTCCATTCACATCCACCACTTCACTAGTTCTCCATTCATTGATACCTTTTCTTTAACTGGATCATTGTCACTAGTGTACAAACCTACTGATACTTCTCCCATCTTAAACTCCTATTGACCCATACTTCCCTAAACCTAAACCTACTGCCATCATTTTAAAAAACTGAGGTATGATTAACATACAATAAAATACAGATCCTAAGATTAATAAATTTTGGTAACTAAACTCATGTAAAGACCACCCAAAACAAGCAAGACAGCATCTGCATCACCCAACAAAGTTTCCTCCTGCCCCTTTCCAATCAATTCCATTTCACCCACTCAGGCCACCACTAATCTGATTTACACAATGGAGATTAATTTTATCTGTTTTACTACTTCATAAAAATGGAATCAGGCAGCATGTATTCTTTCATGTCTGCCCTTTCTTGCTCAGTAAAATGTATTTGATATATTCAGTCACTTGGTTCCATGGGATCATTTGTTTATTCCTTTTTTTCTTTTTTTAATTGCTGAGCAACATTCCATTATATGAATACCCTGTTTACCTGTTCACCTACAGGGGGTATTTGGATTGGTTCCAATTCTTTATATTACAACTAGAGCTACAATGAAGATTTGTACAGAAGTCATTTTGTAAACTGATTTGCATTTAATAAAGAAACATATACAGTGAGGAACCTGGGTTAGGTTAGATGAATAAATCATCTGTTCTTAATGTTTAGACTTGGTCAAATTCAGGAAGACCTCTTTCGTAAAGACAATGACTATTCAATCAAAAACCCTGCTACTACTATGAGAGCAATGTTGAGTACCAGTTTTACAGCATCTAAGAAAATGAAGGACTCATTTCTTTACCCATAAATACTATACCAAACATTGTTTTCTACTTTTTGTCCCTACCCTCACAATGATTTGTGTCTGCTGTATTTAGGACTAGGAATAAATAGGAATTACTCTAGCCTTCAAAGAACTTTCGATGTAACTGGGGGAATTAGACTGGAAAGAGTGCAGTGAAATATTTTAAGTCCAAGAATAGAAATGTGCCTAAGATACAATTCTACCCAAGAAAAGACTAATCAAATGACCAAGATATTCTAAGATATAGTGCCCAAGAACACAGATCCAAGAGCCAGATTGCTTAAGGTCAAATCTCAGTGTCATTGCTTATTGTTACTAAGTTCCTGTGCTGCAGTCTCCTCATCTATAAGACAGATATATAATAGTGCCTACCTCACAGTGATTTTGTATGGAGAAATGAAAGCACTATTCTAAGTACTTTATACTATATACATTTACTGTTATACTTTATATGATTATACATATATATAAAATCAAAATATGTATTAGTTATCATTAACCCAGTTTTCCTGGGGAAATAAGGACAATAGAGAGTTTTGAAGTCTTTGAAAAGGGGCAACGACTGAATGGAGAAATAAAAGGCAAGTAAGAATAACAGCATAAATACAAGCACTATCAGGAACAGTTCCACATGTTTGGAAAAGAGTAATAAGGAAAGCTGATGTGCAAGTTTTGAAGACAAGTGTGCTGAGAAAGGCAGGGAACAAGATGAGGCTAAGATATAGAAAATCCTGCTATGTCATGGGGAAGAATTTCACTTGAAAAAGACTTGAAGAAATATGACCAGATGTAAGTTTGCATAGTGGACTTGATAGATGTATAGAAGAAATTACAAGGGGGAGCAGCCTTAGTGGATATGGAGAGATTAGTCAAAAGACAACCTTCATGAGCAGAAATAAAAAGAGCCAAAGTGAAGCAGTACCAACATGGAAAGGAGGGAAGAGGACAGACCCGGAGAAGATACAAAAGAATCCTGTTGAGGATTTGGTTGCTGACTGAGTGGCCAAAGATGACACATGGAGTTTTGGTTTAAATGACTCGTCAAACTGGGATTTTTACATCAAGATAATAAGCTCAGTTTTGCGCTACAGTGAACCTGAAACTTTGTTGGCCATTTCAAGTTTGAGTTTTCCAGGAAGAAATTAGATGTATAGATATAAAATTCTAAAAAGTATCTTGGGTCCATGACACAATGTGGAATGTATCATCGTACACAAAGGTGGGAGTTCAGCCATAAGTGAAGATAAATACAGAGCATACAGCAAGAATGAAGAAGACTGTCAAACACAGTCTTTGGGAATATAATACTTAAGCCCCCCTCCCCACCCCCGGGAATATAACTATTTAAAGTTGTTAGAAAAAGAGGATATTGGATACCCACATCCACTCTACCTTACTACACATGATCAGAACATGTCAATCATGTCCCCTGCTAGTAACTAGAACACATAGATATGGACTTAATCAAGGCCAAAGTGAACTATGGTGGGAGATTTCTGGGAAATTTTCCCTTATTTATATGAAAAAAATGAACATGACCTTTATGAAATTGCTGAACTAATGTAACAACCAAATCTGAAGTCTGTCCTACTTTTGGACTTTATTGTGTGAGAAAATAACTGTCTTTAATGTGTGAGCCAGAGGAGTCAGGATTTCTAGCACTTGAAGTAGAAAACACCCTGACTGATAAAAGGTTATCCATGCTGGAGATGGCAGGAAATCTTAGGCAAGGAATGGGAAAAGAGTACTATTATTAAAATTGAGAAAAAAATATGGAAAGACAAACATAAGAGATACATTATATGATCTATGAATACATCGGCATGTACATATGCGAACATTCTTAACATTGATATATATTTCTTTTTACCTCAACATAGGTGTTCTCTCTTCTGCATTAAAAATGCATGACTCAGAATAAAATATTAAATATTTACCATTCTCTCTCCAAAGTATGGCCTGATGTCTGGCATACAGTTTGCAGTAAATACTTGTAGAATGAATGAAAACTGGTTCCAATAACTTAATGTGTTTTTAGGCTTCCTTTGAAAAACTTGATCAGTTTGATTTTCACATGATTTACGATGGGAGATGATCTCTCAATTACACTCAATAAATAACTATACACTTTAAAATGCAGGCATCTGCCCTGGCTGGTGTATCAGTGGATAGGTGCCAGCCTGCAAACCCAAAGGTCACTGGTTCAATTCCCAGGCAGGGCACATAACCAGGTCGCAAGCTAGGTCTCTAGCAGGTCCTTTGCTAGAGGCAGGTAAAAGGCAACCATATATTGGTTTCTCCCCCTCTATGCCTCCCTCTCTGCCCTTCTAAGAATAATTAATAAAACTTTTTTTTTTAATGTAGGAATGTTGACACTTTTGTGGGGATGAGTTTGATATTTTTAAATATTGATACTTCAAGTAACATTATGGATGACAGAATACAGACTTGACAGTATTAATGTAAAGATATAGATATACTCTAATGCTAACAGTTGACATTATTCTAAAATATTGCCATAGGATATGATGAATCATACAGAATTAGCAAAAGTATTTTTAAACCTGGATGATGCTAGCTTTCAAAGTAACTGAGAAATCTAACACTAGCTTCTCTACCAAAGAATCAGATTAATAACTGAAAGTAGGAATAAACATGGAAACACTTATTCCTCATTTCTCAGGAAAAGAGAAATCACCATCTCCTACAAGCAATGTCCACAGAGTACCAAAAAGTTGAGATTAATAGCAAATGGCAATTGTCTTATGGTGTAGACCAATGGGGAAATTTTAAGATATCTTGTCCAAAGCTTTATAAAGCAAGACTAACACTCCAAGGTCAAATATCCTATAAACCTACACTGAGAGCCCTGAGGTTAGGGCTCTGGCCACAGGTATAGAACCTTACTACTCCAAGTGTGTAGTAAGAACCTTACCGCTCCAAATGGCCAGCACCATTGCCATCATCTGGAACTGTGTTGAAAAACAGATTCGTGGGCTCCACCCAGACCCACTGCGGTCTGAGGAAGCACACTTATATGCAGAGTATTCTCCATATGACTCCTTAAGTTCTCAGTTGAGAAGCACAGAGTCCATGACTAGCCCAGCTAGTCTCATAGTTCTAGTGCAATGCTTAATTATTCACTGTGCACACAGGGCTCTGGCAAAGAGCAAAAGACCAGCAGTCTGATTCAAGACCAGACAATGACATGATAGCTTCTTTTTTATTAAATAATGTGAAAAGCACTGGATGCAATTTTTAATACTTAGATTAAGACGTAATTTCTATCATTTTACTGCAATTTCCAACAAGGGGTGGAGAGAGAAGAAAATAAACTTGCAACTGCATAATTATAACATGAAGTGAGGCAAAGAGACCCCAGGCCTCAAGCAAAGAGGCAACTGTTGGTTATGAATTCTTTAGGAGACTCCCAGAGGCTTGTCTCTTAATAATTAACTTGTCTTTGCAAATCCCTGTTCCAAAGGCATTTAGTAAGTGGTTTTATAGCTGATGGAATCTAAGTTACGGACAGATTCATGGTATGTGCATGCTTCGTTTTTATTTTTCTCTTCTTTGCCCCATCCCACCCTGCCGGTACCTAGATTTCACAACTAGCAAAATTACCTGCTTTCAATTTGTATGTCCAGGTTCACCACAGAAATTGGCACGTAAAAGAGCTCAATGCTGAATGAACACATGCATGCATGCAAGCAAACAAGAATGACTCTTTGCTTCTCTTGAGTGATATATTTATATTCAGTAGGGACCAGCAGTGACACTACCAAGGTTCAACCTGGAAATCTCCCTGTACTCTCTAGTCACCCACTGAGCCCAAGAGTTGCCCATAGTACTATAATACCAAGCAGTGTTTACAATTCAAATGAGTACTGGACATAAACATTTACTTCCAGCTCTTCCTGTATTAAATAAACCAACTTACTCTAAGCAGACTCCATTATGTTCATGACAGAATCGTGAATAAAGAAGCTATTTCATGTGTTTAGAACAATTTTGATTGTTACAAAATAACTGAAGATAAGCTTGAACCCATTGTTAAAAATAAGCAAGGCAAAATTTAATGCAGTCTGACTCTTATTTCTTTAAAATTATTTTTTCATTATTAGAAGCCTGCATAGCATTCCATTTCTAGGGAAATCTAATCTGCTCACCTTTTCCCAAAATGACATTAAGAAGGAAATTTTCCATTTAAACATTAGCTTTCCTTTTTTATTATCCTGGTTCAATATATTCAACTTTAATTACTTTCAAAAACAAGAGAGCATTCTTTCCAAAATAAGAGACTTCCATTCGGTGTTCCTTATACAAACTTTTGAGTTTGTATAAGGTAAATATATATTTAATAAATCAAAGAAGACAGGCACAAGCATGGTAAGGTTAAACTGCCTGGCTGTGAGTTACTTCAGAGGCAGAGATAGAAGAATGGAGCTCAGCTTCCTACTTCTTACCCATCGGTACCACATCTTTGCCTCTTTAATCTATCAACATTTAGATACTTGACCACCTCACATTCAACTCTGAGAAAGGACTTATTACAGAAATATTTTTTTTTAAATACAACAGACTTTTGAGAAGATCCCTTGGCTTGGATTTTGTTCACCTACTACAAGTGTTCATTATGCCCTGGCCAGTTGCTCAGCGTATAGGCACCAGCCTGCAAACCCAAAGGTCTCTGGTTCGATTCCCAGCCAGGGCACATATCCAGGTTGCAAGCCAGGAGTGCTACAAATCATTAAAATCTCACCCGTGTATCTCAGACAACAAAACTTTCAGCATCTCTCAGTAAACGAAAACACTTTAGAGGTTTCATCTGCAGTTGTGTCTTCCCCTTTGAGGGGGAAAACAGCCATTTTCCCCATCAGACTCCTCACAATCCACTCACCTCCAAAGTGCCTCTTATCCTCTTTTCTCCTCCTAGGCCTCCTTCCCCTGTTCACCTCTCAGCCCCCAGACCCAGGCCTCCTTTCTTTCTCCTTGACCTGCAGGGTGCTATTTCCCCTTCCATGTGGGGTTAGAACAGTTGCTCCTCACCCACTCCTGAGCTTTCGTCACTCGAAGAGTTTTCTAAGAAAATAAACTCCCATTTACAAAGCACTACTTCTGTGGTATGCAGTTCATGTTGAGTCTACTCCCATTTACAAAGCACTACTTCTATGATAGGAAGTTCATGTTGAATCTGGGCACAACCCTGCTTAGAAAAGAGTGATTTGAAATAAAACTGAGTATTTCAAGTTCCCTTATTTTTACATTTAACAATAAATTTTGCAATGTCTACGTCAGCTCTTTCGTTCAACATTCAATCCCATTCCACGGTCATTCAAAAAGCTAGTTATTGTAGTCATTAAAATACCAAATTTCAACATGGCCAATAAGGACAATTTGTAAAAACATCAATATGGTCATGTTAAGGAGAAAGATTGTTAGAAGCATTGCATATGAACCCAATGAAAATGATTCATTTTAATGAATATACACTTGTCTTATCAAGTGATTGATTAAAACGATCCAGTCACATTATCTTCTTAATCAGAGAATGGTAAAGTGGCAGTTATTCTAAGCACTGTTCATTTATTCATTATTACAGTCAAAGTCCCTGTTACATTGTTCTCTAGGATGTTGCAGGGGAGAAAAGACAGATTAATATATACTTCTGCCCTCAATAGTGTCTCAGCCCAACTGGACATAAAAATCAGTTACTTCACAAAAATACATAGTCTTTCTCAAAAAGGACATGAATAATGACAAACCATTTTTTCTGAAAAGTCACAAATTTTATTTTTAATACACCATGCAAAATGAAATTTAGATAGCTTATCTTCAGCTGCATTTGGGGACCAGTGAGTAGCAATTATGGATCTTCTATAGAATCTACATGATTTACAGTGTTAGTTCTACGTGCAACACATTTTTATCAACACTTAAAAGGCAAAGAAAACAAAATGCTCAACGCTTTTGAAAACCACACACAATGCATGAGACATTATGAAATGTCAAAACTAAGGAGTCAAACAAAAATCAAAAAAACATCAATTTGGTTTGACCTTTTCTGTCCAGATTAAAATGTGAGAGACAGGGAGGAAAACACCACCTTAATGAAGGTTGCTGAAAACAGAATGTTCCCCTAATGATGGTACATTTATTTTTGAGTCTGTAAGCACCACCTGCGGTGTGCAAGCACCGCCCCCTCCCACCAGGGGCCAGACCCTGAGAGCACCAGACTAGTTCAAGAACAGCCAAGAAAGAGCTTGGCCAAGCTGCATGCAATGTTTTAAGTTCATTTCAATTCACTGTCTTAGCACACAGGAAAAAAAGTAAAGAAAAAAAATCATTACTTAGCTTCACTGATTATCAATATAAATATAATTGTGTTTCAGCCAGACTGCTTGCAATCCCTCCTACCACATACTTACTAAATTGAAGAATTGAGAAGAGTCTTTAGGAAACATTTAGGCTGACTAAATGCCATCCATTATGAAACAGACAGCTATGGCACTTCTCAAAAATAAGAGAGCTTGACTAAATTCCTGGAGTTGCTGCCATACTAATTATTTTTATTGAGATATAATTGACATATCAGTTTCAGGTAGACAACATAATTAGTTGACATTTGTATATACTGCTGAATATATTATTGACCAGAAAAAGCCAGAATATCAGCTTGCTATATTGAGTAATAATATGTAGCATTACAGATAACGCTAATGTGTGGCTATGACTGGAGTAGTTCCAAGAAGAATGATCCTTTCACCCCAGTCATTTCTGCCACCATGCCATCCCCCAAGTATGTCTCCTTAACTAACTTTTCACAAGTTATTCATCTGGGTTTTGTACATTGCACTTTGGGGGAGGTTAACAAATTGAGCTGGGGCCAGTCATGAATATCCAACCTGAAATTAGTCTTTTGGTTTTTACTGGAGACAGCAAACACTGAGAAACAAAACTTTGTGCCTACAGAAGGACTTGGGAATATATCTGAAGTGGAAAACCAGCACAAACGCAACTGCAATAGTGTTAAACACTGACTCCTAGGCCCCATCCACTCCATCAGAATTTCTAGTGTGGAGATCTAGGAATCTACATTTTATAATAAGTACCTTAGGTGATTCCTAGCAATGCCAGAATTTGAGAATCATCACTCCACAGGGATTTTAACACCTTCCCTTGAAGGACTAAAATTTTCACCATAAAATCTTTCTGTCACATATACACATCATATAACACTTCTCAATTACATAATTGATTATGGTAATTTTATCCCTCAGTTAAACATATGTTACTACCTTGAAAGAGGCAGATAAGCCATGTAAGTATTCTGCCTTCCAGGACTTAACAGTTTCAATTATGTGATTATTGTAAATTGTGTCATAATAAGCAGAAAAAAAGAATGCCATCAAAAACCAAGAGGCTTCCAATAATATTGGTGCCAGGTGGGTACTAGACGTATGGAGAGGAATCACTTCATAAGTTAGGTAAATGACTGAAATTAATATACTATTGAATATCAAATGTAATTAAAAATACATGAAAATTTTTAAATGGTAAAAGAGAGAGGTTCAAAATGATGCCTTACCAAGAAAGTATTTCTCTGCAAGCCCAAATCAATACACTCCTAAGCATTTTTAATAAGTGAAGAGGGGGGAGTAGGGGAGGCAGGAGGAGGTGCGGGGAGAGGACAGGACTAGGGTAGCAGTGCTGAACACTCATGTTTCTTTGCATCCTAGTGCCATGCAAACTATATTAACAGGGAACTCCCTTTCTCAAGAGGAGTACATTTTTCTTTTCACATAACAAACCATGGTGCTACTGAAAGAGAATATATTTCTTCATATGAGGAGCAGTGCTTAGAAATGAAAGGCAGTCCTTGAAAAGAGAACACATTTCAAATATTCTTTCAATAACTACAGAATATCCTAAATTCAATCAACATAACAAAATATGCTTTGTCTAGAAGTTTTTACTAGCTGGAAAAGTCTTCTTAAGTGATAAAGCTGTCTGAAGCCTCACTTAAGTAACCAAGGTACCTAAGTTGTAGTGAAGGTTCAGGTGGTCATAGCCATAATTAAAAGACTCAGAAAACAAGATGTAAACATGCTTCCCTAACATATCACATTAACAAACAGAAGCCAACATGAGGCCCCTTCATTAATTAACACTAGGTTGCAAACATCAGAGGGCATATAGAAGGAAGCATAAGGTTCTCGAGTCAGAGGGAGATAAGTCATATCCTGGATCTTCCATGATTTAGGATGCTACTTAGGCCTCAGTTTCTTCATCTGTAAAATGGGGTAATGATGTTATAAATTTACATGATTGTTATACAGAATAAAATATCTACATAAAACACTTGGCAGTATATTTATAAGCTCTCTGGTTAGCTGTTAGAACTACAACTTTTAATAGTTTATCATATGGATTTGTTAGGAAAATTAAAAAGCAACTACATATGCATACTTAATACATAACTACATGTATGATTTATATGATTGAAATTTTATATTAATTTTAATTGATATAAACAATTAGCAAACAGGCTGATTGTGCATATGCTGACATGTTGACCTTTAACTTTTTTAATTATTTAGTTTTATCATTAGAGGATTTTGACAAACAAAAAGCAATTTTTTTAAATGAAATAGCTATCATTCACTAAAAGGAGTATAATTTATATTTACATTTCCCTGCCAGGATTTGCTATGAAGTTCTTAATGGAGGGGACAACCATTAGTTAGCATCAATAATAAAACAGTAGTGATATTTATTGAACATTTCCTAAGTAACAGAACTTTATGTGGAGTATCTCAAATCCACATTAACAACTATAAAAGGCTATGGTCTATTATCATTTCTGTCACCATTTTACAGATGAGGAAACTGAGGCTTCTCAGAAAGTATTATTCTAAGTCACATGTGCAAGAGCAGTGATTCCAGTCCACCAATATGAATCTGGAGCTTCTACTCTTGCCCACCAGCCTATGCTGCCTGAAATCCAGAACAGAAATCAGCCTCTCTTTACTCCTAATCCACTGTTCCTTCCATATGACATGAGCCTGACATAGGCATTATATAATTCAGATTATCAGAAACAAGAGTCAATAATCCCATTCAATCTCACATTCTCCTTTGGAAACTCCCCCATTTCTACAACAGGACAAGGTTTTCACAAGCTGCTCCCAAGTGTCTGGAGCCCCAGGCAATGTTCCCCACACCAGTTGACCATCCAAGGTTAAAACATTCTTCAGATTGTGCCCATGGGACCATCTTAGCTGAAGGTCTGTGAGTCTTACAGGTTATCCTTCCCAGGTAATGTGACCCATTAATTCCATCCTAATACATTAATTCCATCCTAATTTCCAGAAGGTCCATAAAGAATGATCCTAACAGTAAAAATTTCACACTCTGGGTAGAAGTGGATGAAATGTTGAATGAAATCTCAAAACACACAGGGAAGAAAAGGAATCTAGCAAGGTCGGTAAGCAAACCAACTATTACCATGCCTTCCTGTGATCTATTTTATTCCTAAATAATGTGTATTAGATGTTTAACAAAAACTTAAAAATGACAACCTAAAAACATGACCTTTTATTAGCAAAGGGAGTAAAACCTAGCTGGACATCAAAAGAGCCAAAGGGCAGGCCTGTGTCACCACAACCTCTCTGTAGTATGAAAACATCTGCTTGAAACAAGGCTGTGTGTGGGTAGCAGGTTCAAACTAGATGGTCATTTATAGTTTATGACAGATATAGGAAATGCAGAGAAATTAGTCTCTACTTTGCTTCTGGTATTTCATGCATCTATCAATACAGGTTGACTCCTCAATCTAAAAAATTTAATTACAATAAATAACTAAGGCAGAAAATGCACTTTTCCCCCGGAAATTACTTTCGAACACTATAGTAAGAAATCCATTTGATGAACAGAGTAAAATAAAGATAGTTATAAAACAAATGTGGTTGGGATATTGAGAGAGTCTATTAAAATCTCATCTATGAAATGTTCCTGTTAAAAATCTTAAAACTAAATTCAATCAATCCTTTAGATCCAATTTTCTAGTTTATAGGAAGTATAAGGGATAGAAAAACAAATTAAAGAATATCACTAAGATGAAGTCAGAAAAATAACAGAATGTAGGCTATTCTATAGGACAACTGATCAAGCTTTTTCAGTAAGTCAATGGTTTTAAAATAAAATTTAAAAATAGGGGAGAGTAGAAATTGCTGTAAATTTTTAAAAGCCTCCTGTGATAAAATCAAATGCAACAAGTGAAAAATTGTTTGAACCCTGATTTAAACAAATTAGCTGTAGTAAGTCATTTTTGAGTCAATAAGGAGAGTTTAAATATAAACTAGGTATTAGAGGGTATAAAGGGATAATTAGAAATTTTCTAGGTGTGATAATAGTGATTATGTAAGAAAATGTCCCTTTTTCAGGCACACTGAAGTAGGTAAGAGCTAATTATATAATACCTAAAGTTGGTCTTAAAATACCTCAGCATTCCCCCCTTCCAAACAAAGGGCAGCAAGTATAGCAAAAGATTACTAGTTAAATCTGGGATGATAAGATTCATTGGATAATTGTCTCTTTCATGTGATGAAATTTGTAAAACATTTTATTTCAACAGAGAACCTACAAGAAAGTATGCAAATGGCCAACAGATGTATAAAAAGATATTCAACTTCACTAGCTTTTAGGGAAATACAAATTAAAACTGCAGTGAGATACCATTTCATACCAGTTAGAATGGCTGCTAGCAACAGACAACTAATAACAAGTGTTGGAGAGGTTGTAGAGAAAAAAAAATTCAACTGTTGTTGAATGTTCTTCGGTAGATAATTGGATAAAGAAAATGTGGCATATATACATACAATACAATGGAACTCTACTTAGTTGTAAGAAAAACCTTTCATTTGTGACAACATGGATGAATCTTGAGAATATCATGTTAAGTGAAATAAGTCAAGATAAAAAGTCAAAACCCATATGATTTAACCCATATGTGGGATATAAACCTGAAAGCAACAAATGAACAAACAAGACAAACACTCAGGCGCAGACTATAATATGATAGTTACCAGAGAAAACTGGGGTGGAGGAAGGTAGTAAAGAGTAAAGGGGGTCAGATATATGGTGACAGAAGGAGAACTAACTTTGGTAAATACACAATGCAATATACAGATGAACAACAGATGTGTACAACATGGTACAGGTTGTACATATGACACCTGTATTTTATTAATCATTGTCAACTCAATAAAATTTTTTAAACAAACAGGAAAGAATCTAGAATTTTTAATGTACAAAATACTCGATGTAGTGTTTTACATCAATATGAATTATAAAATGCATCATCTTTGAAAATTGTAAAAGGTAGAGGCATATAATTTTTTTTGAAAGCGCTTATCTTTTACTTAGACTAAAAAAGTCATTTCTACCATTTGACTAAAAGTTTGTTGAATGCTAATCTTGTTTTGTCCACCAAGATGTCATTAGTTATCTTTAATATTCAATTCCTGAGAGCTAATTATTGTTCAAAATAAACATTAGCTATTCTTCTTGGAAAATTACAAGGAAAATACAACATTTCACCCTTGTTGCAATCATGAGTTAAACCTTGTATTTACTGACATTTGCAATCATACCGGTAGCTCTTTGATGTGCAATGTGAACAGGTGCTTACAATGCACAACCAACCCTTTAGAAATAGGGTCCATCCCAGGTGCAGTTAGAGTGAAGAGAAAATCAGTGTCCTAATTCTTCTTCCCACCCCAAATGATTAAGAATCTTCCATTATCTTTTGGATCCCCAAATTTCCGGCATCAATATCAGAACTCTGGAGTTAGAAGTCTTAGAAAATAATTTTTCTCCTGATTTTATAAAACTTCAACTCTGTCTTTTCCAATGACAACAAAAATAAATTATAATCCCTAACAGATCAATGAAAACATGAATAGCACCATGTGAGGTAAGTTCAAAGTTATCCAGCCAACCCTCAAAAACAACCTGCTCTACAGCCACCTGTAACAAGTTTTCTCATCCAATTAATTAACTATTCCATTCAGAGTAAACACCAAAATCCATTTCCTCAGAAGGGTACAGCAGAACACAAAACACACTGGGTGATTATTTCCATACGAAAATAGGCAAATACAATTATTTCTTTCCCATGCAGTGACATTTTAATAAAGGAAGGCACTGTCCTGTTATGAAAGCCACCAAAATGATACAGCTCCTACATGGAAAGCAGTTTGGTTACCATCAGCACTATTTCAAGAACTATGCAACATAACACACTACAAACAAAACCACTCCAGCAAATTCCAAAGTGGCTCTAGAAAGCTCACCTGGCTATTTCTGAACTTCTATTAAAGAGAAAGACATTGCTAGGCATCTTCTAGGACTTATCAAGATGATATGGTGCAAATCACATGCTCCAAATCATAAAAACAATTTACAGAGTGTTTAAGTTATCATTAAGCATCTGAGGGGGTTTTAAGGACCGCTGCTTTCCCCAAGGTCAAAGGTGCTGATTTCAGCAGCCCAATAAAGCAGAGCTGATTCTGCTTCTAATCAGAATCAAAAACTTTTGTGACGAGGAATGCACCAGGGAAATCTAAAATACTAGCACTGATCCTATGATATTTACTAGGTCAAGGCATGATGTTGCTTGACACTTTGATTTCTGATGAATAAACTACAGTAATACAGCTTACAACATACAAGACTTAAAAGAGTCCTGAAGAAGGTAATCTGAGGGTTTCACAAGTCTGAGGTTCATGCCCAATTCTCTGAAGGCCTCATTTTGATAATTCTATTATTACGTTTTTTAAGGAACATTTCCCATTAGCAGTAAAAGTAGTTAAATTGAAAATACATTTGTAAGGTAACATTGTACTTATAAATTATAGCTCCCCTATTTGTGATGTGAAAGACAACATTTCATTGAGAAATAACCACCATCGTAAAATGAGATTTATTCACACGTCCATCCAGCATTAGAAATTGGCTGCCTGAAGGTGTCACATGTACGAAACTTGGTGCTTTCAGAGGGAATTTGTTTTGTATCCCCCAAGATTAATGAGACACAGCAGTATACAGGAGTTAAGAGAATCAGCCTCAAATATACAGAATCTAAATATAACCTCCCAGGAAACATACAATGAAAACATGTGAACATGTGAAATATTCTTAACACTGAGCCTCTCAAGTGAAATGCCTGAAGGTAATGACAGTATTTCCATTTATCCCAGATGGACCAAATGAATCCAGGTACTTACTAGGTCAACTTCAAAATACTTCTATACAATGCTCTTCAATAATGAAGGAAAATAAGCACAAACCTCCACCACCACCATCAACACCACCAAAAATATGGTCTAATTTTTGTGAAAAATAATGATTTTCAACATAAAGAACCAGCTGGTAAACTGAATCACACACTTAACAAAAAAAGTAAAACTGTCCCTAAACTTTTGACTTCTAGAGAATTAACAACAATGGACATTTAAAAGGATTTAGCTACAACAATCCTGTATCTCTTCAATAGCGAATTGAATAGAAATTCCTATTTAGCTTAAAAAGCTTTTACATTTCCTTCTCAAAATAGATCTAATATTTGAACATGTACATAGTAAATACAGTCTTCAAATAGTTAAAAATAAACTCCAATTACACTTCTTTAGATTTAGAACTGTGAATTCAAACAAAATCTAATAATACGCTGGTCCTAAGGCAACTATTGATTGAGAATGTTCTACTGAGGGTGGGACTCTAGCCTCTTCTCTTTCAGCCTGGAGTTCTCATCTCTGAGCTACAAGACCATTGTGTGATCACCACCATAGGACTACAACATTCTCAATTTCATTCCAAACCGCTCGACATGGAATATAAAGTGCCGCGAAGCCGACTGACTTAAAACACCAACAATGCCAAGTGAGTTCAGACTTTTGGTAAAAACTGTCCTCTGAAAAGTACATTCAACAGGACTGGGAAGTGAATCTCATTTTCCCTTCTTTCAGCTGTACCAACCAGAGATGCTTATTAAACCAACAGAGTCACTTTGGCTGGGAGGAGGTGTGGATAAAACACTTACCCATCTCCTGTTGGC
This sequence comes from Noctilio leporinus, assembly GCA_004026585.1. Lineage (NCBI taxonomy): Eukaryota > Metazoa > Chordata > Mammalia > Chiroptera > Noctilionidae > Noctilio > Noctilio leporinus. The sequence goes on along the minus strand of PVIW01001054.1, from coordinate 104,996 downwards.
ACACACACTCCAACAGCATCCATAGTACCTGCATACCCGGGTGTTCCTGACAGCCTTGAGTTTTAGTCCATAAAATGGCAACACGAGCAAAAGCCAAACAGGAAGCATAATGAATAATGCGCAATGCCATGTTCACTTACCTACAAAAGGAAAAGCAAAGATTTAGAACACTCTAATCATGAAGGCACAATCATTTCCTCACATCTCTACTAATTACCTTTGACTTAGAACACCTTATATGATCATGGGAAAAGGCAAATATAACTTGTGGCCTTTCATAACACATAGAAATAGCAGTTCCATTCTGCCATCGATAAACTATGACTGGTACAAGTTAATTGGAGGTAGAAATAGAGTCAGTATTTTATGAAGATGATAAATAATTCCTCTAGTTTATTGAAGAGCAGATCCTGAAGGTGTTTCCCCAGAAAAAGCCTATGATTGTCATTAGATCAGTTGCAGCTCTTTCTTTTTAGGATAAAAGGCTGCTACTTACTGCTGGGATTTTGCCAATGAACTCAAACAACTGACAACTACAAGAGCCCTAAACAGAGCAAGCAAACATCATCACTGTTTTCTACCCTTAAGTATTTTGCCCTTATAGATTTCATTCTTACACATTCTTAGAGGTAGGTTTTAGCATGAACATTCTTCTTCTCCTATGCTTCTCAAAGCATAGGAAACACACAAATACTGAAACACAGGGGGCATATAACTAGCAAAAAGGGGGGGGAGGACAGAGGGGGAGGGGGAACAAGAAAGAGGGAGGTAGGGGGGAAATAAAGTAAGCATAAAACGGACCATCTCTTTATCTACCTACCTACCTACCTACCTAAAACCATAATAGCACCTAATATTTTTTTAGCTTTCCTCATGTGTTAAGTACCAGTGCACTTTACAAGCAAATTCATTTTGGTTTTTTAATTTAAGTATAGTTAATACACATTATTATTTGTTTCAGTGCTACTATATAGAGATTTGCTATTTTTATATGTTACAATGTGATCACGCCATTAATTCTAATAATTATCTGTCGCTGTGCAAATTTATCACAATATTATTGACTATGTTCCCCCTTCACCTTTTTCACCCATCCTCCCACGCTGCTCACCTCTGGCAACCATTCCTTTTGGTCTCTGTTTCTATGAGTCTGTTTTTGTTTAGTCATTTTGCTTTGTAAACGACTCTGAGGCAAGAACTAATACTTTTTTCATTTGTGAAGTAAAAAACAAAATGAGGAAACTTGCTCAAAGCTACATGGCCAGAAGCGACAAAGCTACAATAGAGACAGGCATTCTTTCATTATTACCGACTTAGATAGCTTAGATTTCTGAGTCGAAACATCAAGTTCTTTCCCTGGTGGCATTCATTCTGACATGTTACTGGAAAGATTGAGAAGAGTCCGTAATTGTGCACTTCAAAAACAATCAAAATGACAATACAGTTATACAGCTGTTTTTTTGTTAGACACAACATCATTCCCTTAGAATCAATTAGTAAAACTCAGTGCTTGATAGAAATAAAATGCTTCAATGTACCCAAGTTTGTAAGTATTAAATCATTATTTTTCTTTAACTACTATTTATAAAACAGAAGTTCCTTCAAGGATTGATTGTTCATTGGATTGATACCTAGCATATAGAATGTAACATAATAAATACACAAAAGGTCTGCCCCGACTTTTTGCACAGAGTATCTCTGTGCAAACTGTTTTAATTGTATTGACACTGGCTCGTTACTTTCAGGACAGACTTGTACATAACAGAACCTTTTCTAGTTAATGTGTTTTCTAGCACTGTATCTCAGCCCCTTCCAATGTGCCTGCCTCACTGCAGCAGCTCTTCTCCATTTTTGGAAACTTTTTTTGGAATGACATTCAGATGCAGGATTTCCACAAGACAATGGTCTCCATACTTTATATTTTAATTTTTATTTAAAAAACCTTATTATTTTGTGGAAGGAGTCCTTAGTCTAGTTCCAAATAACACTTTCAAATATCAAATTCACCCATACAAATTACTTGCATTCATGGAGTTCAATACAAATAGGCAAGCAGGTAGGCAGGTGATATAGATAATTAGGTATAGCTTACTTATACATATATCTGTTTCTCAAGGCATGCATCTCTTGAATATGTACAGTACTTTCCAGGGTGAAGACTTTGAAGGGAAAAATATTCCTTTGAATGTTCTGGTATGTGTGTGGTAATACACAGTAATAACTCTCCAGTAATAACCCTCTCATCAAAGCCAATCATAGAAATGTCTGGACTATCAGACTTTTTTTTTTTTTTGAACCACCTGCTTCCATATAACTGCACCACTGATCATCTTTTTCTTAATAAGGATTATGTGAGATATACGCTCAAGTGGGCATATTTTTTTTTTAAAGAGGGGAAAACATTCACTGGGCTTAGGCACCTTTTTCTTGTTTATATTTTAGATCTCTAACATGTATCAACCATTCTGTATAGTACATGAACTCTAGAAATTCAGAATGTCTATTCATTTACAAGCCAAATTAGTTTAAACAAAAAATGATCAAAACTGTCCAAACCTTTTCTTTCCTGACTTAAACTTGTTATCAAGAAAATGCTAGCCATTAATATATGCATGGGGTGGGCATTTTGTTACTATGGGTATAATTTTTAGTTGTTGGGAAATTACAGAAACAAGGACTCAGACTGAAGAGTAGAGGAGGCAGCTCCAAAAATCATTGCATGTTTTGTGAATTCCCTAAGACTAAAAATAATTGTAGCAGAAGAATAGCACAAATACATCTCTGCTTTGTCCTACTAACCAATTTCCATTCTAGAATTGCATAATAAACTATTAGCAGCTAATGGTAAAATAAGTGCTTAATGCATTTTATAGGGAGTATTTTCAATAAAGGAGTTACTTTATGCAAATAGCTCTTCGTATGGCTCTGAATATTATTTTCAAAGCATTTATAGATGACTACACATGGCCTCCAGGTTCTTATTATGCACATCCATGAGCAACCAGACCTCCCTGCAGAATACTGAGAAAAACAGAGTTCCCCCAGGGGCTAGGCTGCCTTCCTGCTTCTCCAACGCCTCACACTGGGCTATCAGCAGGACAGTGGTAAAGCACATTCTTTTCAAGGGCAGGAGACTTTGCAAACGGAGTACTATAATTTTTTTCCTTCCTAAAGGGGAATTCAAATGCCCCTGGTAGTGACAGAATTTCTAACACATTTAAAGGTCTCATCCACCAATGTAAACAAATCTCAGGCACAGGCCTACTGAGTCAAGACATGAAACAGCCATCCTGGAATTATCTCCATTCTGGAAACATCAGTAGCTCCCCGTAAAGCACAGGGAGAACCACCTCACTACGGTTGACACAGGGAAATCACCTTCCACGGGCAGAGAAACATATCTCTGGTTTTAGAGAACTTGAACCTTTTCCATCCATTAAAATCAAAGTACAACATGCAGACATTGATTAGGTGTTATCATGTGCATTTAAAAAGGTCATCTTCACCTCCCAAAGGACAAGTAAATAAAAATAACAAAAATTAAAACAAAAATACAGCCCTGGCTGATAGCACAATATATAAGGCGCTGGTCTGCGAACCCAAAGGTTGCTGGTTCAACTCCCCAGCCAGGGCACATAATTGGGTTGCAAGCCAGGTCTCCAGCCAAGTCTGTGGCTGGAGGCAGGTGAAATGTAACCATACACTGATGTCTCTCTCCCTCTCTGCCTCCTCCCTTCCTCTCTCTCCGGAAATAATAGATAAAATCTTTAAAAAAATAAAATTTGAATTGAATAGGGTCATTTTGCATCAGCTGTCTTAATGCAGTGACTGAAAACCAACACTCATGCATACCTTGAGCTCTTTTTTGGCCCCTGCATACCACAATATTAAGGAATAAAAAATTCTAAAAGAAAATATTCATCCAATTAGTGAAAAACACCCTACTGGTTGTAAATGTTAGTTACCACCAGGTGGGAAAAGTGTCATGGTGTGTATGCTGGAGGTTATTTTCACACTGAGGAAATAGCAAAAAAGGTCTTTCCACAAGACAAAAGAAAATTCTTAAGCAAAATCAATTATTCATTGCAATGCAAGGAAAACAATTGAGCTGCAGGCCTCAGATGCCATCAATAATTTCCTGGCTTTAGACACTCTTAGTCTTTTAATTTAATGGATGATTCTTTTCAAAGGTTCCTGACAACTTGGAAAAACTGTTCTTGAGGGAATAAAATTTTGTATAATAATATTACTGACTATGGTTTTGATACAAAACACAGAACTATTAGGTATAAGGAAACTATTATTTGGAATATATATTAATGACTAAGTAGAATTAAGTACTAAAGGAACAGATGGGAAATAGCAACAATGGTAGGTTGTATTAGGGGGAAGACCTAGGAATTCACCTAAAGTAAATTTAAAAATAAAAATAAGGAGAAACAATTATTTCCATATTTAAATATTCATATTGTCATTGAAAATCTGCAGAGAAATTTTCTAATCATGAACAATTTTAATGTTAAAAACAATAGCTTTTAAGCCCTGGCTGGTAGCACAGTAGATAAAGCACCAGCCTGCAAACCCAAAAGTCGCTGGTTTGATTCCTAGCCAGGGCACATAACCAGGTTGCAAGCCATGTCTCCAGCCAGGTCTGTAGCTGGAGGCAGGTGAAAGGGAACCATACATTGATGTCTCTCTCCCTCTCTGCCTCTCTCCCTTCCCTTCTCTCTAAAAATAATAAAGAAATCTTAAAAAAAAAAACAACAACAAAAAACAACAAAAAAAAAAACAATAGCTTTGTCTCAATTCAAGGGATAAGGACCAAAACACCTGACAAAGAAACCTAAATTATGAAATACACACTTCTATTAGCATTTTCCTCATTAAACCATGTGTCTGCCTCCTTCATCAATTATTCATTACAATGCAAGGCAAACTAGTTAGCTGGTGGCCTAGGATGCTCCCAATAATTTCCCCTGGCTTTAGACATTCTTAGTTTCTTAATTCAATGATCAAATAAACTTTATTTAATATATACACAACAAATAAGGAAAAGATACATTTAATGAGCTGCTTCTCTCAAATATTTCATATACAATTTATTGTGAAAATCTGTGCCCTTGATGACACTATCTTGATCTCTAACACCTCTAAAATAACAAGATTGCTAATTTTTTTAAAAGAAAAATGACTATTGTCATTAAATAAATGCAAATGTGTTGAGCTTAAAGCTAAGTGGGCTTAATAAATAAGAATAATAGACAAATACCGTTTATTTATTTAAAACAATCTGACCAGGCACCTATACTAGGTAATTGTTATGCTAGATATTCCAGGTGACGCAGATAGGAATACTTCCAGAAGGTAGCTGACATCATAGGCCAAACAGGGGTAGAAACAATTAAATCAACATATCAACTACTTTCCCATTTTCTTATTACTTAGGGAATAAAGTGTGACTGCAGGAAGCATGGCCATAAATCCTCCCCAGTGGTTTCTGGCTGTGCGCATTAAGTAGGGTCTGATCTGGTCTGGCTTGAAATGAAGATGAAATCAACCATTTACAAGTTGATAGATCCAGAAAAAAGTGTATCATGCTCACATAGGGCCTTGTCTGGCCCACCAGAACAGGGGAAATAATTTTTCAAAATAAATTGGTGATGGATTATGCCCAGGATAGTGCTTAATTCATTTTAATAAAGTGTTTTGATGTTATTGTAAATCGTTATTAAAATAACAGTGGCTGGGATATAGATGAGGCTGTGTGTATCCTAGTGCTCACAACCAGCAGGACATTTCAGAACCATCACTGTCCCTCAACAACATCAAGGTCTAGATTCAGAAGACAGGACTCCAGCACTATGAGTGCTGGCTACATGACTGAAATTCGAGAAAATTCCTCAACCCTCATGCTGTCTTGCTTAGGACTAGAAGTCAAAGAGCTCAACAGAGAAAACTAGAAGAAACCAATTGTCAAACACTTGAAAGTTATAAAACCTGTTGTTACATGGGTAAAAATGACTCATTCCACTGGCATCTCTGGGACCAAGTATGTGCCAGGTACTATGCTGGTTCCAAATAAACACCAGTGAATGGAATAAACCATGTGTTTTGCCTTCAGAAAATCTGCAATCTAATGGGAGAGCTAAATGACATCAAGCAAGAGGCCAGTAAATGTGCCAATCAGTGCTCGGTCTTCCGCTGAAATTCACAAGGGCAGGGAGAATGTAATAAATAGGGAACCATACTAGAGAATAATGGGGAACTAGGGAGGGACCTGCTTAGGGCGGCCAACCAGGAGGTGACAGTATGATAGATCACCTTGATCCAACAGTCCAAGGACACAATTTCACACTAAAGAAGTAGAGAGCACTGTTTTACTTTAAATCATCCAACATTTGGTTCTGCAAAGGAAAAATATTATGTACCTTTTGGCAAAATAGCAGGGGAAAAAAACAACCTTCTCAGAAACAATTTCCTATGACTGAGAGCACAAGTATTAAGAGCCAGGACCTGTCCTGGTAAATCTCATTTTATCTTCAGGCCTAACAATTTCACAGGTGAGGAAGCTGAGGATCAGAATCAATCAGCTACAAGTTCACACACAGCTGACAGACCCAAAGCCTCGAGCAGCTCTGTTCAAAAGCTCTTGCCACCTGACAGCATTTTCCTAAGATCTACAATTACCACAAAGGTTTAAGAGCATATCTTCTGTCCCCTTTTTTAGAAAAGGGAACAAGTGCCTTGTGATCCCAGTTAGTGACAGCTCAATTCAGGGCTTTGGTGGGCTGGTGCCCAGTGGGAGGTGAGTAGAGGTGGAGAGAAAAGATTTGCCTAAGCAAGAGGAACCACACTGTTTGATCCCTGCAGGAGTAGTTGCTATAGTTTACCAAGATAGGATGCGCGCCACTAATCCAAATCCAAGTCTGCGGTGGCGAATGCAGACCTAAGACTGGTGAGAGCCCCGCTGAAGGAGAGCGCAGGCAGGGGGAAGTCAGCAGAGCTGGCTTGCAGCCCTGGTTCTGCCCCTGGGGAAGGAAACATGCTGTTTGGGCGCACAGACAGGTACAGCACCAGCTGGCTCTTACAAGCCAGGGAGTTTGGCGCCACATGTGTTTGCTACCTGCCCCAAAAGCTTCATGAATTTTTTTTCAAAGACCAAAAGTAAAATAAAGGAATCGCTGCAATCCCAGACAAGTCTTTACCATTGAAGACTGTTTTCTCATTTCCATAACTTGCCTTTCTGGATTGTGGGGAATCACACAAAATGATACATTTCAAAGTACTCTGTAAATTGTAAAATATAGACCAATGGAAGAAACTATTTTCAATAAGAAATGACGAGAAGCGCACTCTGGGTAAGACAACCATTAAGATGACCCTCAAGGGTACACATGGGCCAACGACTGGGGAGGCTCTCCCCAACATACAACAGAGGGTACTGGTGACAAGCAAGGCTTAAGAACCAGAGAACCACCCCAGCCTGATGTGTAACCTCAGACTAGTCGCTCAACTTCCCTGTGCTTCCGTTCCCCACCTCACTGTAAGTCTCAGAATGATGTTGAGGGTAAGTCTCAGAATGATATTCCCTCAGAGAAGCTGTACAGCCTAAGTGGCATGATTCATTTGCTTAGCCAAGTCCCAGAACAAAGTAAAACTTAATAAACGGTGGTCGTTAATTACGGTAGCCAAAATACTGTAGCGTCACATCATCTCAGAGGTCACCTGAGCCAAAACAAATCTAAATCTAAAGCCTGAAGAAAGAAACCACCGAAGAAATTCCACAATGCTGGAAGTTTCTGGTGTAACCATCAAATAATTCATGTAAAAGTCACTTACTTTTCCTATCTTCAAATAACATGGTACAGACCAACAAATGTCAAAAGGGAAATGTAGCAAGCTTCTATTTTCCAAAAGATGAGATGCTCTGTGTGACAAGAAACAAGTCCGCACTGTGGCCACCCCTGAGCCCGCCATCTGAGCCACACGTGCTCTGCTGCGGCCAGCTGAACTGAGTTCTTTAAATACAAGCGCTCAGCACCGCGTCTCACTTACCCCATCCTAAGAATCACCTGGGACACCTGTTGAAAATCTAGATGCTTGTCCTGACCACAGAACCCCTGAATCTGAATCTCCATGGGACAGCACAAGAATGTAAACCCCAAATAAGCCCCAAATTGGGCCTGTTTGGGATACACTGCACACAGCAGCCTAGCTGACTACGAGGGATAAATCATTATTTGGCTACCATTTTCCCCTTCTTTCCAACTTCCCCGCTTCCTCTGTCTCCAGGCTTGTAAAACCATTCTCCACAGCTTTCTAGATAAGCATGCACACATTGATTAACCTTAATGACAGAAAGACTATTTTCACCTGAAGACTACCAATGGGTTGAATAAAAATTTGCTGAATAGCTTTTCCTATTCCAAGCCAATGTGCAGATCTGGGTTGCACAATCAATGCATGTAGGCATTTTAATCCTTTGTAGCTGATCCAGAAAGATCCAACGCCCCAGTCTCCCTAATGCTGGGAAGCACTGGAAGGCTTCCCACCTCACCCATGGCTCCCTTCCCATTCTTTCTACTGGATTCCCTCCTGCCTCAGGGATAGAACATTAAGGTTCCTCCCTTCTTCATCATCAAAGCCTTTCTGGTATATGCTGGAGAAGGCAGTAAGAGAATCTAACCTTTACTTCCCTCATTGTTGTAGGCATAGGAGAATGAAGAAAAGCAAGCAAGACTGCAATATCTCAGGAGCAGAGAGGTGCCCCTAGCCCTAGCCCTGGCCCAGTGCCCTGTATGAGACATTAAAGAAAGACAAACTCCAGCAAAGAGTTTGCTGACAAGGTACCTGTGTGCCTCAGGGCAGTATTTGCAAGACAGAGAAGTCCTGCTGTCCATCTAATTGGAAAAAAAAAAAAAAATCTCCCAGAGTATCTTATATATTTAAGGATACAGGCAATTGCTGTAGAAAAATATAACCATGTTCACAAAGTCCCCACACTGAAGGAGCTTAGACAACCAAGCTAAAGCATTAATACAAAGGAAGAATGAAAAGCATGACACAGGTTTGGAGGAGGAGAAATAATTTTTCCACCAACTGAATTGTGAATGTCTTGGAGAAACTGATCTTGCTCTGGTCCTTCATTTTATCAATAGGAAAATTCTGTCTCACTCTAAATTCTGATGTTTCTAAATGGATATTCAGAGGAGATAAGAGATTTGAAAATTAGCTAAGAGGTTGGGCATTCATCTCAGAAGTTTTCTAAGTCAACAAATGTATATGAAACACCTACTATGTTCAAGGCACTGGAATAGAGGGTAAAAAAGACGGACTCACTGCCTTTCAAAAACTTATATTCTGGTGTTAACCTCACCACAGTTAGCACAAAGGCACAAAATCATAAGATACCACTGGAAAATGTGGGCACCATCAAAGTTCAGGGTGTAGATTGAGGCAAATGGGTGAAGGGGTCAGTGAGTTTTATGATTACTGAAATGCCTTTGTCATGAAGTGATAAGGTATTGCATTCTGATTGTGCACATCCATTTGTGCCATGTTAATACAGGCGCGCACACACAATCACACAATTCCATCAAAAAGGTTGGGCCTAAGGTTCAAGCCAGGTGTACCGATTTCAAATCCCATCCTCATTCCTAATCAAGTATAGTGATGGCAAGAAATCATGAAATTAAAAGACATTTCAAAGGAGTAAAACAAAGGAAGATGAAAAAATTTTCAACCAAGACATCTCTAAGAAGCTTGCCCAATTTATATACAATATCCAGCATACTAACAACAATCCTTGAATATTTTATCCTTTGTGATTTTTTTGTGTGTATTCTGCCTTGCCTCCAGTGAAGGCACAGGTTTTTCTATTCTTTAAATTACTCCCAGAATACTTAACTATGGTGTTTCTGCCCACCCCTGTCACTTAAACTGATTGGCAAAGGAAAAATATCTTCATCTAAAAATTTGCATGACATGACCTCTTGGCAAAAATAAAAATCTGAAACAGTTTTTAGACATTAACAGACCAAGTGCGTGTTTCAAATTCTCTAATTTGCATCAGACTTAGAAGTCCCGACCATTTTTCCATTTTGTAATTTTATGTTAAATATCTTGCTTGCTTTTCATTTTTATTCACAAACTAGCTCAACAATGTGAGTACTATGTTTTAGCAGCAAACCGGCCATTATTGTCTACAAAATCTATTATTTCAAAAATAAAGGTAGTTACAGTCCTTTGTCAAGCAGAACCAATTTTCATCTATTTGGTGCAATGTAAGTCATGCCTGTGAATAATCATGCACTTATCATTTTTCTTTATAAATTGGTATAAAGGGTTATTTTTCTTCTTTGTAAGAGACCACCAGTATATTTACATTTTTTGAGTTCTAAAGAATCCGCCTTATGCATGAAGTCACAGTATATTAAGAATGAATTATATCATACTGTAAATAACTTTTTAAAATATCTAGTACAAGGACTTTCATCACCTGAAGGAATGTAATATACAATGTATAATGCAAAAAGCTATTGTGTGTACAGCAGACATATCCTACTAATTAGCCATTAGTTACTTAGGTTCGTTATTAGTAGATGGGGAAAAATCATACTTGTATTAAGTATCTTAGAGTTTCAATAAAGCCTGGAGTTCTGAAAAGAGGTTAAGATCCTGAGCACAAAAAAGAATTAGCAAATTCATGACAGATTTGGTTAAACTTCATTTGTAACCATGGTGAGTTAAGTTTGCAAGATCTCATAGTTAAGATTAGAGATTAATGTAAAACAGTGACTGTATCATTGGATATGGTGTGGAATAAAGCACCAAAGTCACTTTCTAACATCATACATTTTCAACCATCCCTCGTGGTTTCTTACAAACCATTCAGGGCCTAATCTGGAATCACTTTTTTCCTTTGTAATGTAATTGATCAAAGCCAAAGAAAGGGTTGTTTTCATCTAAAGATGGTCCTACCCCCAAAAGTCATTCCTAAATGTCCATATTTCCTAAATCACTTCCAAAACATCATCATTTCCTGATTTTCTGTACCAGATAATGAAAGCTAGCAAAATACCTACCTTGCTTCCACATTGGAATGGCAGCAACATAACATAAGGAATAATTTAAGGGGGGAGAGGGGGCACCAGGTAACCGTTGCTACCTACCATCAAAAGACTAAATATAGCTTGGCCAAAGAAGTTTTTTCACTTTGAACACTGTTTGATTAATCAAAGTGGTAAGAAATGTCAGCTCCATGGGGATTGGCGGAATGTATGCAGTTTTCTGAAATAAAACACATGGCTAAAAATCAATGCAATTCTTTGCAGCTGAGCCCAGCTGAAGGCCATTCCTTGTCCTTACCTCGTTTCCAGGAGTTGCTGCCTGCCTCAACCTACAAGCCGATCTGTTTTTGCCAGGTGTTTCCAATTTTATGCTTAGTTTAAATGCCCAGGCTGGGGCTGTTTCCTGCTGACACAAGACCCCATAATGGCTCTGACACAAAGGGACTGCTCAGGCTCCACAGAGAGAGCTTTTTTCTTTTTTTTTTTTGGAAGCAATGCATGTTTTTTGGCCAGATATCTGCTTGGACCATGTGCTCCTTACTTTCAAGCTCCTTTGCTATATTCAAACTTTGCAGCTCATCTGCCCAATATCCACAACTGTTGTTTATTTAAATCTTTGCCGTGTGACTTATCATCCCAGACCTCGGCTTGGCATTTTCGCCCACTGGGTGGCTGTGGCTCGAGTCTCCACTCTCAACTGCTGAACACCAGATCCTCTGGTCCAGCATAGCCAGGAGCTCCTCATGTCATCCTCATCACCTGGAGGTTTGGGGACTTTGAGGAGTCACTCACTGGGTCAATTTTTCTCATGTTAAGTGGAAATAATAATGCTGACTTCATATACCCTCCCAAGGCTTTCTAAGGATGCTATGAGTTAAAGAATCATCTTTTTAAAGATGATGCTTCATATGAATATAAATAACATGTTTCAGAAATTTCATGAAAACTATTGAATCCATGAAGGAATCAGTAAGATACTAAACTGGCCCCTTCCACAAGGAAGAGTCTCCACAGACAAAATTTATTAGTCTCATTATCAGTTTTCGGCAACCTACATTAAAGATAGTGGAAGCCGCACAACTTTACAGAATTAGACAATAGATTCATACAGCAGGCACCATCTAGTATTCCACTGATGTTTTTTGCCCATTACAAAAGCTTTTACAGTGTGGCCTAGGGAACACGTAAGTAAATTTGTGTAAAAGCGCTTTGTGAATTAAACTATTTATTTACTGATGGTAATTTATCAGAAACATACTTTTTCTACTGATTAAAAATGTGGTCATATACTCTTTTCTCACCATCATTTAAAAAAAAAAAAAAAGTTGTATCGTTAAATTAAGACAGGGCAGAGGACCTACCAGGTGTTTAACAAATGGCAGTTATTTAAAAAGAGAACACATGTACCTGTGAACACATATGTACAAACATACACCTGACTATAAGGGTTTTCAAACTCTCCTTGCTTTGTAACAGGCAGATGCAATCAGTGGTTCTCGGGAATTGTAAGGAAGACTCTCTAGAATGATTTCATCAATGTCATCAAACTAGTGAAATACATAGCAACTTTAAAGACAGTATCCATACCAGCTGAGGCAACTATAATATGTAACATTATTCTTGACACAGATGCTATACATTGGAGTCTTTTATTGTGTGTTCCATCAGACAGACATTCTTTGAATTTTGCAGTGATTCATAAAAATGTCTAAAAATGACTCATAAAAAGTAGTGATCATTCCCAACTCTTGTGATAAAACAGCTCTTTAATGTAATATGCTTACCCATAAAGAATTTGAAACAAAAATGGCATCATTATAGGAATTTATCAGAACCTTTCTAAAGAGGCTGTTAGGACACAGATAACCAGCTTTTTCCCAATGCCAAATTAATATTTTCTTCAACAGATTTCCAAAGAAATTCTGTCAATGCAGTGGAAAAGAAATGGGAGGCTTGCAATGGAGTATTTAGGAAGAGACTAATATAAAGAAATAAAGAATGTAGATTGGTAGGAGTGCTACTTGTTGTTTTTAATTTTGCTTTTTTTTAAATATGCTCAAGGGAAAAATGCAAACTGGACAATTGGTGAATCTCCTTTCCACACAAACTGCAAATCCCACCCAAGGGATAAGTACTAAAAATTCTTATACTTCTCTCCATAATTATTTTCTGAATATGTGTTTATGTGAGTGTGTGTACCCATCTGTATACATAAAACACAAATCAGTATCTTGCTCTTTTCACTTAGATATTGCATAGCTTTACATAAGTGCTAGAAAAGCAATTATACTTAAGAAGTTGCAAGAAACAAATTATGTTTAACTTCTCTACCAGTAGCTCTCAGCTCTGACTGAAAGCAGAATGACCTAAGGACCATTTAAAAAATACTGATGTTACCCCCTGGCTAGTGCGGCTCAGTGGATTGAGTGTAGGCCTGTGAGGGTCCCTGGTTTAATTCTCAGAGCACATGCCTGGGCTGTGGGCCAGCTCCCCAGCTGGGGGTGTGTGAGAGGCAACCACACACTGATATTTCCCTCCCTCTCGAAAAGTAAATAAATAAAATATGCTGATGTTATAGGCCTACTCCCAGATCAGGTACCTGCGTGTTTAAAGGCTCCCTAGGTAAGTCCAACATTTACTGCTTACATGCTAACATGATAATCACTGAATCTCTTCAACAAGCTTCGAAAGATCAATGCACACCATGCAATCATATACAGGAGAAGTTTTTTTTGTTTTTGGTAATCTACATTCATTGCAAAAAAAAGTAAAGAACACAACAAAGGGGTTCAGAAACACCCACGCTTCATGAATTCTTAATAAATACCACCTGACAAAGCAACAAAGCAAAAATAGCATATAATCCTCCCAAAGAATAAGAACCTTGGGGAAATCAGATTTTTCTCAGATGTTTTTAAGACAAAAGACTCCCCTCAATTCAAAGTCTTCCTCCATTTAAGCAGAATGTCCTCTGGAATTCACTCAAAAGAGCCTTTTTTGAGCAGCTACTACATGGAGCATACTGAGGATAGAGAAAGGAGATGGCCGTTACATTTTATAAGCTCACTGTCCACTGCAGTGATTTTTAAAGGGTCATTTTGCCTGCTAAATCCTCTCTTCAGATGCACTCTAAATGGAAGCATGATAACCCTACAGAGAGATGCTCTGATTGAGCTGGCAGACAACAGTAGAGCCCAGATTCCTACAGGTCTGCCCTACAAGAAGCAGCCAGTCACCCCAGATACCACCAATGAACCCCTAATTTTACCTACGTGCATAGTATAATACACACTAGCAAATCATTGGCAGTCTTCTCTAACACCTGTTTTGTTTATCAAATCTAGAGCAGTGCTCCCCATGGTAGGATATATACAAAATGACCCACAGGGACACAAGAAGAATATGTTAGAGCTCTCTGGATACAGTATTTACATTAATGGCCTCTATTAGAGGGACTATTTTGTGAGTTATATAATGCAAATAATTGATTGGTAGAGTAGTTCATTCATACAATTTACAATTACACATATTATGTTGAGATGTATAAAAATGTTACTTTTGTAAATAAAAATTGATGGAGTATCAGCGGTTGCCCGCAGTTCAACCTAATACGTATAATTAGAAATTGTGCGCAATTTCATGTTGTTCAACCTGTATATCTGGGTTGCCCGACCTCGGCATGATCAACACTGCAGGCCAGGCAATTCTTTATTTTGGGGTGGATGTTCTCCGCATGTAGTATGCTTACCAGCATCCCTGGCCTCTACCCACTAGATGTCAGTCATAGGCCTCCCACCTCCCAGCTGTAACAAACAAAATGTCTCCAGGCACTGTCAATTGTTCTCCAGGGAGGTAAAAATCATCTCCTGATGACAATCAGTGCTATATTTTGAGTATATGTACTGATCTTTTACTGACAGAATAACTAGTAAAAGTCGTATGGACACCAACGGCCCAGAGAAGAGGAATGTTGCCATCGGGATTTATAGCAATGCCCAGATGCTAACCCAACATGGGCATTTTCATGATGTTCACATGTGAGCCATCTGTTAAAAGAAAGACAGGTTCATCACCACCACGAACACTGAGATCTACAACTGAGGACACTTGTGAGAGCACCGTGCACTCACCGTACAGAAGGCATGTGCGAAGACCCATTCACAAGGAAACGCAGAAGCAGCTGCTCTCCCGGGCTAAGCTGGGGGTAGACAATGAGGGTGAGAGAAAAGACCTGTGAAGCGCCACCATCAGCAATCCTAGAGCAACGGGACTAGCACGCAGCTGCCAGGCCTGGGTTTCTCCCAAGCAAAGGCTTTCAGAAAGCTCTGAACACTGCATCACAAAATGTTCCCAAATGCCTAGTCATAAACACGCTGAGGTCGCAATCAGGAGCCAACGTACTGACTTCCCAGATGCTCCCGGTGGAAGAGGCTGTTATGTACGCACAAACTGTCTTCCATGAACCACCCCCGCACGCCAATAGGGTTTACTCAGTATAATTAAGTTTTGAAAACTAAGACTGACGATGTACAGGCCCATGGGCACGCACCACAGCATATGCACACATATATGAGGTTTGCCGTGAAAGTATTGAGCCAATGTCAATATAATTCAGTTTGTGTGGCCAATACTTTCAAGACAGACCACGTACATTCGGTGCTGAACTTACTTTCTCACTTTCCTCCTATCAAAGGCAAAAATGGCAACATTCAAACATGTTCATTGACGACTGTGGTCTGAAAATGCATTCAGTTTTAAGGGGAAAAAACCCAACATGCTTCAAAAACATCAGGTAAACCACTTTTAAGCATGAATTAGTTTGTCTTGGTTCCCATTAATCGTTGGCATACATAAGATGTGAGAAGAGAGCAGGTACACATCATCACCATCAACACACAAATACCAGCCTGTGACTTTCTGAACGCTTAACAAATACATACAGATATGTGACTTATATTCCTGAAGCACTTACTTAAAAGCCTCAGAATTCGAGTTCTTTCTTAGGCATTAATATTTTGGGGTGTTGAGTGGGATGAAGTGTGGGAAGGAGGGAATTCTCAAAAGGAACTGAATAAAAGCTGGTATTAAGTGAGAGCTGGGATTCCCCCATCCCACCTCCTTGCCTCTGAAGGGGGAAAAACAAAATGTAAGTCACAAGAGAGCCTGCCCTTCGCCTGACCCCTTGCGGAGGGGGACCTCTGGCAACTAGACCCCAGCCCTCAGACAGAAGCCAACCTCAGCGCCCAGACAGGGGCTTCTTTCCCCCTGACCCTTAGATGATGAGGACTTCAAAGGAGATGTCGGGATCTTCCTATTTAAATTAAGTCATGAAAGAAACCTCATAAAAAACCATAAAACTATTCCTTTGTTCTTCTAAACTTTTTTTTATCTTCCAAAGTTCCATTTATTTTAAGCAGGATTATGACTGTTCTATATACATGAATTATCAAGAAACTGAACTTTAATTTTAACTAACTAGAATTTACCGCAAGCAAGGCACTGTTTTAAATACTTTATGCATGTAAATTCCATTAATCCTCAGTTTCATTAATACACACACACACACACACACACACACACACACACAAAGTCCTTATGAGGTAGGTGCAATGTTTATCCCCAATTTACAGATAAGGAAACTAAGGTGCAAGGTCAGACTGGCGTGAGGCACGTAAGGCGTAAGGTGCAGCCCAGGACTCCTCCTTAAATTTTGTGTGCCTCAATCACAAAGGAAGTTGAGGAGGCCACACTGACTAAGAGGGTGGTAGGTCTGGGATTTGAACCCCCAGGGTCGTAGGCATACCCCTAACCTTAGCAGAGTCATAAGAGAAAGTACCAGGTGCTGAAGTTAGTGAGAAGCGAGGTAACACTATTTACTAGCTGTAAACTCTAATTTCTCTGAGCCAGATTCCACTTCTGTGAAAAACAGCATCTACCCAGCCACTGAGGTTGAGTTCATCAAAAGGCCCAGCTCCCATGGTGTACACAATAAATACTGCTGTCCACTTTTCCTTACCCACTAAAACTCTTCCTTTAGTATTTACATGGCAATTTTTTGTTTTATTTCTTACCGACCTAAACTCAACTTTGTTCTTGTTTAGTTTGACTCGGTGCGAATATATAATTATTGCACAATGCCAGAAAGTGATCTCTTCAGGAGCTAACGGGGAGTCTCAGGCAATTTGCTTATAAGGTTTCTGGATTTTGGATGTCTGCTTTTGGTTCATTTGTGGATTCCTGACTGGAAACTGAATTATGCCCATCAGTAGGAGGCTGTTGAAACAGATTATGGGACAATCATATAGTGAGTATTACACAGCTGCACACAAAGAACCTGGGAGCCCTCCAGGTACGGAAATGAAGAGAGTCACACAATACACTAGGTGTGGGGGGAGGGAGGGAGGAAGGTACAGAGCAGTGAATGCTAGGGTTTTAATTAAAATGAAGGCTTGGTAGGTGCACATTTATGTATATATGTTCATATGAATATAACTACCCCTGAAAAAATATATAATTTATTAGTAATACTGTTTGCCTCTGATGAGGAAAAATCAGTGGCTGTGGGCCAAAAGAGGAAATATATATGTATGTCTATACATATGTATACATACACACATACATATATATAAAATAACCTGAGGACATTTTTTTCATTGCTTCTAGGGAGAGACGGGAGAAAGGAACGGAGAGAGAGAAACACTGATGAGAAAGAGAAGCATGGATTGGTTGCTTCTCAGACACACCTCAACCAGCAATTGTTTGTGCCCGAACCAGTGATTGAATCTGTGACCTTTCGGCTAAGAGCCGAGACACTCCAATCAACTGAGTTACACTGGCCAGAGCTATCCTTTTATATTTTATAAATCTTTATGTGAATATTTAATATCCAAACATAAGAAAAATAATAAATAAATAGAAGATTGGGAGGTGATTATTACAACTTATGGTGCATGTATGTAAGCAAAATATGACACCTATTTAGGAGCTCAGAAGTCATTATTGCAATGTTCTAGGGCGGAGCTAGCTGAGGTCCAAAAGCCATTACACTTGGAAGACTGTTAGGAAAGCAGATTTTTGGTTTCATCCCAGACCTACTGGATAGGGGTCTCTAGCAGTGAGGACAGGAATCTGCTTAGAGAAGCCCTCCATGTGAGTTTAGTGCTCACTTACGAGCGCTATGTACGAGATCTATGTCTAGATCAGTGATTCACACACACCTCCCAGACTGGCTACAGACACCAGCCAAGTTTATTTACAACCAGCCCCTGGGTCCCATTCTAGACTGAATCACACTATCCTGGAGGAAACACAGGAAAGTATATTGTTTAAAAGCCTGAATCTGACACACAGCCAGAGATAAAGAATCCCTTCCTAAAACTAAAGTCCATTGTAATCAATCCAGAGGTTCCACTGAGATTAATTTGCACAGGGCACTCTAAAGAGACCCAAAGCCAGGCCCAGTTCTCAAGATTAGTTAGGCTTCTCCGTGGAATATACATGTGGTAATAATTCTCTTTGCACAGTGCATTTCAAACCTTGGCACCCTTCATAATGACCTGGAGGGTTTGCTGAAACACAAACTGCATTATCCCAACTGCAGAGTTTCTCATTCAGTAGAATAGAGACATGGGCTCATAATTCCCATTTCTAATGTGTTCCAGCTGACATTACTGTTGAAGCTATAAACCTAAGCACTTTGAGAACCACTTCTCTCTCTAGTCCACTGGTTCTCAACCCGGATGCTATGGGCCCTTTTCAAACATGCTCTCAAATATAATTGCTGTGTATAGACGAAAGATGCTAAGTTGTATGGGTAGAGGCATGAGACAGAACTTTGAGCCAAGTGCTCAAAGTTGGGTTGTGTCTGCTGAATGTCAGGCAGGGTGCACCTGATGAGGATAATAAATAAAAGGTGTAGCTTAATGTTTAACAGACACCCTCAGGAGTATGTGAGAAAGCCTGGTCAGGGCTGCAAACAGTTCTCCTCATCCAGCAGAAAAGTCATAAAACAGAGTGTAACAGGAAGGAATGACATTTAATCCCTTAAATGGTTCCTCCAGCATTTTTTATACACGGAACTGGTCCTTGAATTCCAACGGTTGCAAACCACTGCTCTCATCAGTGCAGCTCCCTCCCGTGCTGTCCGAGGACCTTGAGGTCTGGGCTGGGCTGGGTTATGAGACCAAATGAGGATGACACCAGGCTCTGTCAACACAGAGGTTCCTTGGCTATGTAAATGAAGGAGCATTACGCTAGAGAGAATTTAATAAGATACAATTGTAGAGCTGGACTGGAAAATCCCACCATTTTCCAGTGAGGAAACTATAAACCACAGCAGATGAGGGGCTCAGCCGGCGCCCTGAGGGGAAAGCCCATTTCTCCTCCAGGCAGGGGGCTCCGTGCTCCCCAGGCTGGGGTCTCTGCAGTTCAGGATAGGTCCTCTCCTCCTCTCAGCCACTCAAATGCTCTCACACACACAATAAATGCTTCTCCGGACCACAGGTAAAGCTAGGAGCTATTACGGTAAGTAGCATCACAGGGAGTGGAGTTAAGCAGAAGAAATTGCTGTGGGTTCTGGGGAAAGTATAGCTGATCATGGAATAAGCCACCGGGAGTGGCAGGGAGGGAACAACCAAGTGTAGAACAAAACTGAATTCATTTCTGACCTCATTATTTGTAATGCATGTTATTGTTTATAACTTAGGCTGAATTGTGTTTAGAAAATGGCCCTGGTCATTTCATATTCTAAGGGTAAATTTATAAAATAAAAATAGCTGGTGGGAGAGAAATTGGAGAGGAGATGCTAAATTGTTCACAGGCCCCCTTTCCACTTTTCTACTTATGTTTACCTAACTTAGGATTAGATTCTTGATAATTAAAACACTTAATTCAAAGGCAATTAAAAAATCATTCTATCATCCAGTCAAGTAAGAACAAGATTTCTTCTTGTAATGTAGTAACACTAGACATACAAAACTATTTAGTAAGTTATATTTCAAGCCTCATTCAGATTGGTTTCTTTCCTCAACTTCATTTTCCCTGGCCTGACCCATGAGAGGTTTTATGACACAACCCCATCACTATGGAAGTGATTCTCAGGAGGGCTGGATTAGAAATCTCCAGCTGGTAAGAAAAATTGCAGCTCTAATATTCCAAACAATCAACAATTACAATAGAGTGCTGATATGTAGAAGTGGAAGAGCAAGACAGCTGTGGCTCCTACTTTCCTCCACATACATAAGTAACAAGAGATACAGGACAATTAAGGTGTAGTGGGTACCAGGCCCTGAGTAGATGGACAGACATGCTCATCAAATCACTTATTTCTGCACACCAGCCTTCAAGAACTTCCCACACATCCACGTCTCAGCAAAACTGCAGATGACACTGGGTTACTTGGGAAATGCTGAGACTATGCTGTTAAATCGGCCAAGGTCAAGGGTCAACTACTCAATGAAAGAATAGGTCTTCTAAATGTCTAAATAGCAATTAACAAGACAAAGAAGTCTTCAGGGGTGTGTGTGTGTGTGTGTGTGTGTTCTACTTGAAATTTGTTCAAAAAGTCCTATGGACAAAATATAGACATACTCAAGAAAAATGACACATCAGATCAAGGCATTAAATTCACAGCCACCTAAATGCCCTCCAGGGTATATACGAAGTTTCCATTTCTCAGAAGCTGCTCGGTTTCACCTGAGAGCATGATTATTTTTAAAAATTCTAAGTTAGAGCTAATAGTATATTGAGAACATTTTAAACAGTCTGAAATCATAGCCATAAGCCAACCGTAACAGTTAAAATGACAACTTCCTGTCTTTAAGTATGGAGAAAATGTATGTGTCTTATTACTGGAATAGTTGAACTACTGGCTTGTGACCAAAGTCCCAATGCTGTAGGGTGGAAAAATACTTCCCCAGTGTTCCAGCAAGGAAACAAACTCAGGAAAAGAGCCCCAGCGGGATCAGCCAGTGTCAATCAGCTTCCACTGTTAAGCCTTCACAGGTCCAAACCAGTTTCATCCAGCTGATAAATATCCACACAGCTGCTGGAGACTAGTTGTGCCCACTGTGGCTAGCATAGCAGAGCTGACGCCTTGCACACGTTTCTCTTTTTGTCAAAGCACTGGGCATTACCGCCAGAAATATAGGCCACTGTAGGCTGATCTTAAATCGTACCATGTGTCATTTTTAAGACAAGACTTGTGTGGCTCTGATCTTTTGAATTTCGAAATCATTCAGTATTGGTGGGCTTTTAGATTTAGCCCAGATATATAATTAATAAACTATGGGAGCCAAACTACACTGGGAAATTTCTTACTTCTCATTTTTTCTCCAGTTTATTAACAGAAGATAGTAAAGTCATCTGAAATTTCTGATTCAGTGATTTCGGTCCCTGAATTTGTCCTCTTTCAGTATAGGTTCCCTTCATGCCAGAAGGCTCCGAAATTTATCGTAGGGTGCCATCATGATTTTCACTTTGCATCTGAAGTTGTAAATACATGTGGCAAAATAACATGAAACAGAAGCCTTTTGTTATAAGTAAGAGAAGTACACACTCTCCACATAACTTAGCAACAAAGAGAAGGGGCAATAATTTCTTGGGTTGGTACTGATCTGACCTCCTTAGGGCTGAGTGGAGGCTGCTCTAGGCCATCCCTTCTTACTGGGGTGATATCCCACCCCATCTCCAGGGAAAATACTAGCTCTTGAGGGGTGGGGGAGTGTGAAGTGAAACAACCTTAGATACGACACATTGTTTTTGTATGTAAAGCACAGATATATATTCAGCATGTAAAGAGATATAAAGCGTATCTATCATGCAAAATTTCATGGGATGGGGCAATTAGGAAAGAAAAATCAATGTCTAATGATTGAGAAACACTGCTCTAGATATTGAAAAAGCAACTGTTTGAAACCTCCAGCCAAAATAATCACAATTATTATTTTGAAAGTAATAAATCTGTTGTTTAAATTCAATTTCAATAATAATCAAATTATTTTCTTTTTGAGGAAAGCCATTGTAAATTGCAACAAAGCAGAGAATAATTCTATGTGGTTACAAATATTTTACAAAATGCTTGTGATCTTGTTAGGAATAACTAAAATCTACATTTAACAAGTTGATCATGTCATTTTTCAGGGATTCGCAAACTATTTCTCTCTCTTATTAAACCTATCACAAAATACATATAATTATCTCCTGTCAAAATCTGAATCATACTTTATAATTGCTGAGGAAAATTTAACACACTTAAAGATGTTAAATAATATGCATCCCTTTTGTTAAAATCCAGAAAGCACATTTTGCAGAATAATGCACAAATTACAAAAGCATGTGTGAAAAAGTGAACAAGCTGTGTACTGTTAAAATGATGTGATAACAAAAGATGAGACAAATGCCACCCGCATTTATCTGCTTCCTCCTCAAAACTTTTTTCAAATAAAATTCTATAGGCTAAACATAAAAATATTTCCCTCATTAAAAATATTAATAATAGGATTAGTTTCTAAAGCATTTCACATTCAAGGAAATGGATATTCATTTTGGAATGTCCTGAAACATACCCAAAATGAGTTTATGCGCAAAATTCCCTTTTCTGGAATCTCCTTATGCCACTTCAAAAAGATAAGTTATATATAAACAAAAATGGCTACTTCTGCCGTCAAAAAGGTGAGGGGAAGCAGAAAGCTTCCAACCAGCTCATTGAGAGCCAATTGGTGACAAATATTTCCACAACTGAATCTATCTCATTTCCAAAGGTAAGTCATGTCTCCCTCCTTCCAATTTGTTCTCTTGATGTAATGGTCCATCCGAAAAATGAAGAGCCAAAAAGACAGGCCTGCTGGCCATAAAAATCTTCTAATTTGATTTATGCAAGAATAAATCATGCTCACAAAAAGGGACTGGCACTCTTCTAAATTAAAGTAATCCCAATAATTACAATCAAGGTTCTTCAGCTGGCTGAAACAAAGCCAGCAGAAGCATTAACCTAAATGTCTGCTTCAGCAAGAGCCAGACAATGCTAATGTTGACATTCAGCTTCAAGAAAAATTACACAGAAAAAAAAAGGGCACACACAAAAAATTCACATATTAGTGGAAGGACTTGTAAGAAATGAAAATCTGAAGAAAAGATTTTTAACTTTCACATTCAAATAAACAAGAGCTTTGTTTTCATTAGGGGGCTGTCATTTTGCAGAATAAAAGCAGTTATTTGACTATCTGAAATGCATGTTAGAGCTATTCAGCATTTTAATGCTTGATACAGATTTTCAGGGAAAAACTTTAAAAGGGATGCACTAAACCAGCAATTTAATGTGATGTCAATCTAGTTTTAGCTTTTTCATTTATTTCTTGGATATACTAATTATTTTAAGGTAATTATATGAAAGTACTTTTAAAGAGAACAATGGAGATCATTTTTAACTAAGAACCTCAAACCATCACATGCACAGAAAATAGAGGAAGTAATAGCATTAAGTATTATTTCCACCATATAAACCACCAAATTAAGCCAGTCACTCTTAATATATATTGTTGTATTACACTCAAAATATTTCAAGTCACTGGCCTAAATAAAAAGTATGCTTTTGAAATTTATGAAAGAAAATGGAAATCAATATATGTTATGGAAACAAAATGTATTATGACTTTCCATATTACAAAAATATATTATTTCTTAAATGGAATAAATATTACTGAGCAACCTTATTTCACAGAAATTAAAAATTCACATTTTATTTAAAAATTGGATAAACTTATAATTACATTAGCTATATGACAGAACCTCAAATAAAATCTGAATTATAAGCCACACAACATCATGGGACAAACAAGGTGACATTTCATTTTTTGTGTGTCATCATTTCATTTGTGTATAATGACTAAGATGCTCCTATGATGTATGATTCATGATGAGTCATTCTTATAAAAGAATTTAAAATGTATTACCGTAATGAATAAATTTTAAAACTTTAAAAATAACAGTATGGAATCTGTGCACATCAAAAATGCTTTCAGGTAAATGCTATTTCGCTCTGAACAGAACAAATGGGATATACTTAATTTTGTATTATTCTTTTTTTTTTTTTTTAATATGAAACACTTCACGAATTTGCATGTCATCCTTGCACAGGGGCCATACTAATCTTCTCTGTATCGTTCCAATTTTAGTATATGTGCTGCTGAAGCTAGCACTGTATTATTCTTTAACCTTGAGGCCACCAACCATAGTCTCATAAGTTCGATGGACTGGCATGTCCTCTGACAGCTGTTTTTAGAGGCATAGTAGATATTTCAAGATGATGATTGAAATTAAGGCAAAGAAAAGGATCCAGTGAAAAAACAATAATAGATAGGGGGAAAGTTATGCTATAGAATTCCAAATTAAGCCACCTATTGCCTACCACCTAAGAAAGCTCTTATACACTGTACTTATCCTATTGTCTGGTGTACAAGAGGCTTCATGACCAGGACAGAGTTATGTATTTGTCAGCAGGTTGTATACCACAATACAATGTCTATTGTTTTCTTGGAAGGGAAAATCATTACTAATATTAGTTCCTTATGACCAAAATACTCCCTTTCTTGCACCCCTGCATTGTCTCTTAAAAGTCTACCTATTGCCCTGGCTGGTGTGACTCAGTGGATAGGCACCAGCCCGTGAACCCAAAGGTTGCTGGTTTGATTCCCCAGTCAGGGCACATAACCAGGTTACAAGTCAGGTCTCCAGCCACATCCTTAGCTGGCAGGTAAAAGGCCCTGGGATTATAGCAATGAATATGCTCTGTCATTTTATGAGGCCAACATTCTAATGGATGAAAAAAACAAGAAGTGGCTCAATGTCAAGTGCCACGAAATGATAATGTGTACTCATGAGAAGGCGGTCATGCACAATGAGCACATCTTGAGTGGGTGACAAAGTGCTCACCTGAGAATGAGGAAGTGAATGATAAGAAACCTTCAGGTTCGCCCTTCGATAGCTCATCTAGGAGAGTGGAGGACTGTAGGCCACGGAGAAGAAACCATCAGGCACGTTGATGTTCCTTCCTCTTAATTCCCTATCCCAAGTGGGGTCACATGACTAAGCTAAACAATAAAATATACTGCCTAGTAATTTGAATCGGGACTTCAAGAATATTATCTTTTAAGGTGTTTAAACCAGACAATGTTGTAAAGATGGCCTGAAGTAGCTTGTTTCTTCTTGATGAGCCAAGACCACTGATCATCCAAAAATGAAGAAGATGAACACAAACAGAAATGAGAAGCCACGTGGTCTTGAGGCGATGGAGTGATCTCAATTCTACACAGCTTTCCAGGCCTTGGTTCTAGTCTCTTCTGAGGGGCAGCTGCACTATAACACCCCAAGGTCCATGAGGTCCATCTGTAGCCTGCAGATCAATTTCCTTCTTTTCCTTGAAGTAATCCAAATGGGTTAATCTTTTTAAAATGTGCTTATTATAGCTGAGTTAAATTGCTCCCCTAGTTCCACCTGGAAGCACATTTGGAATCCATTTATCAAATTAATCCTAAACACTGTCAGCTAAGAGAATGCACTGCATGGTGAGAAAGGTACATGGTATGTATGCAAGTGGATGACAGTGAGTCCAAGAGACACCATGGTGAGAGCTCCATACCCATACACAAAGTACAGCTTAGACTATCTCTGAAACTCAGAAGACTGAGCCACTCTGGCATTGTGGCCCTTCGAATAAAAGTTGACAGGACCTAACACCAATGAGGCCATTTACTTTAGGCTCAACCTAGTTTCCTACTGTAACTCTACCTTTGAAAAATGTCATGACAGTATCAATTTGCTCATTTGAATAGCCTTCAGTTTTTTACTGTACATATACATTTTTCACTCCAAACATATTACAGAAATATTTCCATGAATATGCATTCTTACACATACAAGGGTCTTTACTACATAGCTCTAATAGTCAAAATTGGGAATAACATAAAATATACACCAAAAGGCAACTGATTTATAAAGTAGGATATAGTCATAATGAAACATCAATAGTTTAAAAATAATTAGGTTACTCCACATGCAATGATGATCAAATTATAATGGCAAAAAGAAAAAAGAAAGCTTCAGAAAAAACATACAGCAATATAGTAGGTTCAAAATGAAGCATATATATGTGTACATTTATACAAATAATAAGAATATGCAAAGAAAAATCTGTCAGGCTTCTCCACCCAACTCTATATTGAGGAGACTATGTGAGAGTGGAATTAAAGGAAGATTTCCATTTTCTGAATTGTTGTTTTCTACAGTGTTAACATTTTTCACAAGTGTGCATCACTATTCTAACTAATGAACCAATAAAGACATTACACTCCATCCATACCTGTGCGGAAAATAAAAGGTATGTTCAACTATATGAAAATGGTAAGCAAACTCACAGATTTAGACATGTGAGAAAATATAAATTTTTTCTTTCTCTTTTATAAAGTTTCACTACAGTCCTGGAAAAAGGGGGAAAAAAAAGAAAAACCTGTGACTTTACATCTTGCTCACAGAAGCCGGCAGTTTTAGAAAGGCAAAACGCTCTGAAAATGCTAAAAATAACCCCCTATACCACCACAGCACCCAGCTTTTATTTAATTCCCTTTGCTATAAATATCTTAAGAATAACACATCTACTCTTGACAGTACTCCTAACAGTGTGGCTGGAGAGGAAGTTGCACTGCTTTCTAGACTAGGACATGACTTGGGCAAAAAGGAGAGCTCCTTTGGGGAAGAGAAAATGGGGTTGTCATAGCATCCTGCTAGGCTTTCCCAAAAGGCTAAATTGGGAGATCACTGTACTCCGGTTAAAAATAAAGCAGAGACTTCTCCAGAAACAGGTGACTGGAGTTTGGCCTTCTTTGTGAGGATGCTTTTGTCTGGCACAGCAGGCAGAGGTCCTTGCAGTGTCCACTTGTGAGCACGCCACCCAAAATCCACTTTTCTGGGCCTGGGCTGCCATAGACTCATGGGCTCTTCATTTGTAAATTCATGTGTAGTTTATTTAGAAATGTGACCGTCGTGCCAAGAAACATCCTCTCACTTCCTCTCATACTTGTGAACACCACATCCCAATTACCAACTGTTTGGCTGGATTATTTTTTCAATTTCTTTTCTCCCCTTCCTGTGAATTCTGGATGCATTTGATGGTGCTTAGAAAAAAAAAATACAAGCATCCTCACCTTCCAGCAACTGTCTGGTTCTTTTCTTGTGGCTGAGATCCATATTACAGATAAAGGAGCAGAAATTAACCCTCAAATCCTACCTTAATTCTAATTTTGGGGACATTTCCTTCACTACACCTGGCACTACATAGAAAAAATGCTGTATTCTCCCTTATAAGCAGTCTTCCTTCCTTCCCTCCCTCCCTTCCTTCTTTCTCTCCTTCCTTCCTTCCTCCCTCCTTTCCTCCCTTCTCCATAAGATAACCTCCACAGCTTCATTAACTACAAAGTGTTTCATTGCCAGTATGGATATAAAGAAGGATGAGCGGAGAAATCACACAAAGAAACCAGAAGCATTTTATCTATAAAGTACATTACTTAACGATTTCAGTATTACCAAAGGTAACATAATGCACGGTCCTTCATTCTGCCTTCAGCTAGTCTTTGGAGTGTGTGGAGAATTAAAACAATTAGATGACTACAGAGTAAAACTGGAACAGAAAGTTTGTCCTTCTAACCTATGAAATCTCAGCTTTCTAAAGGTTGAGATTCGCTTCACTCACCGGTAGTTCCCTCAAGGAGCTGGGAGCCAACTCAAAACCAGGGGGAACACTGCAGTCCCTTTTCCTGGTGTTAATGGGGTTAAACTATGGAAGCTGGAAAAATGTACAAGAAATTTATATCCCGTATCCCCAAGATTCAGCTTGCCCTCCGTATGACCATCTGAGCTATTACTGAAATGGTATCCAATGAGTAATCCTGCTAGTAAAAAATTAACAACAAATCTTTTTTAAATGTCCTGTTTTAAATAGTCCGTGAGGAACTACACTATTTATATAACTTCAAATCTGTGAAACTAAGAAATGCAAATTAACTACAGTGACATACATTTTTCACCTTCCACTTTTACAAATACCAGCAAGTCTAACAACACTCTGTGATGGCACAGCTATGGGGAGATGGGAACCTCCCCCAAACATTACTGATAGGAAGATATGGGATAAAATAGAGGTATCCTATGGGAGGAAATCTGGCAATATCTGTAGTTAACAATGGATACATCTTTTGCTCCTGGAATTCTATTTCTAGAAATGTATTCTACTGACACACGTATGTGAAGACAAATGAACAAAATATCACTGCGGCACTATTTGTAAAAGCTAAAGAGTAAAACTAAGCCATCAGTAGGTGAATAATAAAAGTGCTTGAAGTAGGCAGCATCCATATAACAAGACAAGCGGTAGCAAAGAACAAGGTATCTCAGTGTGAAAACTACAGGTCCAGGGAGAAATATAGGCATTGATAGATAGGTAGACACCCACACACATTGAATATATATAGACTGTCTCTGGAAAAAGACTGCTAATAATGTAGTCTCTTAGGAGAAGAATAACCTTATTACTGTGTATGTACCCATTATTTACACAATTTGAATTTTGATAGCAGGTGTATATATTACACCTAAATAACCTCATAAAATTTTATCTAAAATTTCCAATCATTAATTCAACAATTTTCAATTATTAACTGTTAATGCAAATTTTTTCATAATGCCTACTTTCTAACACCTACCTCGTTAAAACTATTGAACTCTTCAAGATTTTGCTGAAATCTCAGTTTAGCACACAGCTCTCCCCTTGCCTTTCTTCCCAGACTCAATTCTCATTCTTTCTAAACGCACATAAGACATAGAGTTTATACCTCCATTAGGCTTCATGTACAACTAGGACTGTTGTTATTGCTGCTTAATTTCTCATCCTCTGAATAAGAATGAACACTCCCTGAGGGGAAGGCCCAAGGGGTGGGGAAGTAGTCTTTGTGTATTCCTCTCACTGCATTGCTACAGGGCAAAACATACAGTGTGCTCTAGACATGGGTAAACTGTATGCCTGGAAATTTACGGAAAGCAAACTGTATTGGGTAAAAGGCAATATCAGAAAGGCAATCCAGAATATGGCACAATCATCAATAAATATCTATAGATACCTTAATCTAAGAGCCCATTCTACATGTCCTGACAAGAAAGAATATGAGACATAATATTTCAACGCTTTTTGAGATACTACCTTTTAATTTGACTGATTTCAATGCCATTCTATTAGAAATTAAACTTAGAAATATCACTACAATTTCTGCAAGAGAAATTAGAGTAATGAAGAGATGATTACTAAATTCTAAATGCATACACTAAGAATATAACATCCTCGTTGGCCACCCTTACCACATCCCTGCTTCTTTCAGGACTTCAGCTGAAATACTGCTTTCCATTTTTCTCTCTTACTTAATCACCATGAATAATTTTCAGTTCTGACAGGTTAACAAATTTCTCCTTTAAAAAATAATGACTTTGCACTGAACTTCAACTTATCTCTAAATGGCAGTTACAAATACGAAAATATTATTAGACAATTCACTCTAAAATGACAGACTTAGTTAGATTTTAATCTAAAACAAATGTAAATATCAAGATAATGTAAAATAAACACATTGTTTTTGTCTCATTTATAAAGCTGCCTTGATAATTTTGTTGTTTGAATCCATAATACTTCTTATGCCAGTACATTTGAGGAGGTATAAATATTCATTAGATATACAAAGTTCCATACTGCTTGGTCTCAACAAGCAATATTTTGACATAAATTCATTTAAAATCCTCAGGGAATTCTGCGAGAGATGTGTGGTTATCTGATTTTCTAGTAAATTCAGCATTATAGGAAGTAGATCACCTTTTTGACAATGTAAGAAAGTGCCAAGTTATTTTGGCTAAAATTGTCCCTTCTTGATTCTTCCCCAGAAGATTCTCTTAATTTACCTACAAAGATCTATACTTTAAAAACAATTAAGCAATTGTAATCATTGCATAAAAGTTACATAAAACAGAAAAATCATTATCATGATGGATAATGATGGCATTACTATATTAGGATGAGAAGAAGACCAATCAGAGAGTACAGGAAAGCTACGGTGCTAGGAATATGATCAGCAAAGTCAGATGGGACTAAGATGGAGAGAAAAGATGGAAACTAAGTGATACAAGGAAGGGCCAATGTCAAAGGAAAGCGCAGAAAGGTGAGAGGAGTGAACCAGCAGCCTCAGAGACTATCACTATCAATCTAGGGAGAGCAATTTCTTCCTGTGTTCCAGCATCTTTACTGAACTAAATGTTTTTTTCTTAAGATTTTATTTATTTATTTTTGGAGAAGGGAAGGGAAGAAGAAAGAGGGAGATGTACATCAACCAGTTGCCTCCTGCCTGCTCCCAACTGGGGGACCTGGCCTGCAGCCCGGGCATGTGCCCTGACTGGGAATCAAACCGGTGACCTTCCAGTTCTCAGGTCAGCACTCAACCCGCTGAACCATACTGAACTAAGTGCTTTCTGAGGGGCTTACCAAACTGAAGCTCTATGGTTCTAAGTCAGATGAAGAAAAATAATAGTTCTAAGTTACTAGGGCTTCAGGAGAGTTTTCTGGAAGTGTTACAGACCCTGGATACAAAACCTGAAAAACAAAATATTCAAGAAACCTTTACCGCTACAAATATGACCAGGAATGTTCTCATGATTAAGATTTTCAAAAGATTGAGAAAAAATGTATGAGTTTTGGCCTAAAGCAGTCAAGTCAAGTAAAGGATACTGAGTGAACTTACCATGTCAAAGATCAGGACAGACAGGGGGAGCAGGATTAATAAAGAGTAGGATATGATATTTTACTTCCTCATATTAAGGACATCATACAATAGCAATATCACCTCAGTTTACATCATTAAAATTACACAAATGGCACAAGTCTTTGTGCTGTTATTATCCACAGACCAAGGTGATAAGATGATAATGAGTTCTCACACAGAGGCCTCTGTCTAGGGAGACTGAGAAATAACAGGCTCTGCAAACCAGTATGCTACGCCTTGTGATGCCTTCCAGAAAGCAAGGCTCCCCTGCCGAAGGCAAAAGATAGAACAGGAAGAATAACTAACATCTTGATGGGCTTCTTATCATATATAAAGCCTTTCCACACTCATAATTTTAGTTATCATGAAATATTATTGCAATCCTCAATTCCATTTCTACCCCTCTGAAAGCAACTGTATTTCTCTAGAGCTTCTGCCTGAATGTAAGAGCATCCACAGAAATGACTGACCATTTAAGATGTAAGGCAAACACAAGGAGCTGTGTGTGCCTTCAGAGCAAGCTAACATATTCTAGTAGATTCTGTATTCACTGTTAACATTCCATTCCATTCAACTGCCTGTTTATTCCTGCACCATCTCCATGTCCTTTAGGCACATGACTCCTTCTGTGGCAAGCAATTGAGCTTAATTTCAACGACATAAGAAGGACAAAGCATATACAGAGGAAAAACAATAGTTACAAAAACTGAAACCATGTACAGTAAATAATTACATCAGAAGAAAAGATTCACAATAGTACAATAGGTAGCCACTTTATTTGGCAGAACCTCATACTGCTTTCTGGTGCTACATGATGTTTTAACTCATAACACTCCTATCAGGTAAATAATATTAGCCCCATTTTACAGAAGATAAAATTGAGTCATAAAGAGGGGAAAGCAATTAGTTCAAGGTCACACAGCCAGTAAGTACCAGAGCTTAGATGTGAAACCAGGCATAGTTCTAACCACTGTACATGCATACACTGCCTTTTTTTAAATGTGTTTTTCAAAACTGAGATACAATTGACACATGACATTGTATTAGTTTTAAGATAACATAATGATTTTGCATATGCATGTATTGTAAAATGATGAGCATCCATCACCCACACGTAAATACATATTTTTCTCATGGTAAGGATTTTTTAAGATCTATCTCAGCAAGTTTCAAATATAAAATACAGTACTGTTAACTATACTTACCACACTACACACTACATCCCCAGGATTTATTTATCTTAATACTGAAAGCTAGTACTTTTTGACCCCCTCACCCATATGCTGCCTTTTTAATTTTTGTCATCTTATCAGTTCCTTCAGTTAAACTTTTTAAACAATGAGAGAGGCAGACAGAGAGAGAAACAGAGACAGAGACAGACAAGCAGGCAGGCAGGCAGGATGGAAGGCAGGAGTAGAGGTGGGAATTGCCGTTATTAGAATACCAATATGTTTAATAGGCCAGAACAAAAAATGCGAAGAAATTAAGTTACCAGTTGGTAGTCATAAGGATGAAAAGTGAAATACAGGAAATATAGTTACTGATATTGTGATAACTAGTATGTACGTATGGTACCAGGTGGATACTGGAAATTTAGGGAGTGGGGGGAATCCCCTGAAGTATATGAATGTTTAAACACTATGCTATACACTTGAAACTAATACAAAATAATGTTAAATGTAAATGGTCATTGAAAAATAGAAAAGGGACAGGGCAGAGCAAAAGGCAAGCTCTCATCTGTTCAAACTTTAAAAAAATACTATAAAACTCAGTTTTAGGAACCCTAGGCAATAGAAAGGGTGGAGCCATGTCACCAGTATAGCCCTCGATTTTATTTTAATTTCTAAAGAGAAAATACAAAATATAAAAAGACATTATTAATAAAATTACAAGGCATGTACAGGGAACACACAACAATTTTGAAATGGCATGATGAGCACCGTTTGCCCTATTGACAGGTTCTCATTATTTTCTCTCCGGAGGAAAACTTCTCAGAGTAAGTATCTCAAAATATTCAGAGGATATTCAGAAAACTCAACAACAATACAAAGTTTAATATAATATCAATCCATGTGTTTTATACAATCCATGAGTCTCAAAACTGAGTTTCGAACCCATTTTTACATATCTCCCTATCAACTTTAGGTTGACAGTTCAAAATGATTAACATCCTTCCTTTATAGACTTAAGTAGTTGAACATATTGTGTTAGTTCCCATTGATGGTAATATTTTACTATTTCATTTCTCTTTTATCTATCTGATTCTTAAAATACTATAAGAAAATTATGGTAACTCATATTTATATTATTCTACAATTATAAGCTACAGGACACATTCATAATCCCATTTAATTCTTAAAACAATCTCATGAGGCAGATAAGGTTTAATCTTATCCCTGTCTTTTATGGATGAGGAAATAAAAGCTGAGAAATTTCAGAACATTCAATCATAAGAATTAATAGCTTCCACTCATTTAATCCACCCATCATACTACACATAACAGAAAGTATATAGTATTGGTCAAATTTACTAACTACAATTTCATGGGTATTCTAATTCCCAAAGAAATTAAATAAGGAACCAAGTCTTTATTATCGGTCATTCTGAATAATATAATTCCTTAGGAAATCACCCATTCAAACATCCCCATACATATGATCAAGAGAAAAGGGCTCATTCACACACACACAGCACACAGGCCTACGACAGGCCCACTTACCACTAAGGTGACTGGCATGTACACAGAAACACCATGGTTTTCCAAGAGATGTTACATGCTATGAGTTTGCCCTATGTAACAAAGTTTGACATAGATTTCAAAAACTGTAGTTAAAACATTAATAATTGACTTATGGATTATGAATAAATAATATCATTATGTTCTGGAATATCATGAAAATGTCCTTACTATTTTAATTTACTAT
Source organism: Noctilio leporinus (assembly GCA_004026585.1). Classification (NCBI taxonomy): domain Eukaryota; kingdom Metazoa; phylum Chordata; class Mammalia; order Chiroptera; family Noctilionidae; genus Noctilio; species Noctilio leporinus. Next base: position 71,158 of record PVIW01001054.1, on the reverse strand, counting down.
GAGTTAATATTTTATTCCTTCTCTTTAAGAGTGTAACTACTATAATAACAAAAAGTTTTTCTTATCATCAATGTAAATGCAGTTCAAAGGCAAAAAGTCCTGCCCTAGCTGGTGTGGCTCAATGTATTGTTGCTGGCCTGCAAACCCAAAGGTCACTGATTCAATTCCCAGTCAGGGCACATATCCAGGTCTCTAGCCAGGTATCCAGTCAGGTCCCCAGCTGGAGGCAAGTGAAAGGCAACCAGACATTGATGTTTCTCTCTCTTTCTTCCTCCCTCCCTGCCTTTCTCTCTAAAAATAATGAATAAAATCTTTTAAAAAAAAAAATAAAGGCAAAAACTCCTATTTCTTCACTGAGGAAGAGACATAATATTTTTCCCTATTGTACATAATTAGTTGAATTAATACTTACAATGTATTTTAAACATAATTAGACTTCATTCCAGGTACAAAAGTGGTTATATATCCAGAATTCTATACAATTTGTCCATTCCACTCGAAATCAATTGAGAACCATCACATTTCTTAATAGGTCAGAACAAAATTATATGTTGAAGTTTTTTCTATATCTAATCCAAATATTCTTATCATAATTGACATTTGAGAACGTAAATAAAAGAGAAGATAAGAAACAATACATATACAAGTGTCATTCAAGTGTTTTGATAAAGATTTACTTGATTCAGTGACTTTCAGGCATGTGAGATTGTTGAGTGAAATTGTGAATTCTTTCTGGGGTCACTAGGTGGCCTGTGACCATGGTTGTCTGCACAGATATCTAGGGGAAGCTGTTATCAAGGAGTGGTAGAGGATAGGGAATACCTTAAAGAAATAAGCAAGAATATTTACCATGCTTTAATAAAAACCTTTATTTGTGTTGACATGAACTAGAATTAGCAAATCTAAAACAAGAGAACTGTTCAGTAATTTGCCTATCTTATGAAAAAATTATTAAAACTAAAAATCACAAGAGTGAAACACATGTGAATTGTGCCATGATCTTTTTCTTCATAATCAAAGGGTTATAAAGTATTGTGTGTATACTATATGTATAGTATGTGATTTATTATAGAAGTATATGTAGCTTATATGAGGTCTGTCCCGAAAGTATCGGCTGTGCAAACTTTTAATTATATTGACATTGGCTTGATACTTTTGGGATAGACCTCTTATATTTATATACTGCATATTTGTGTGTTAGAAGTTTGATTGAAGTAAAATATATGAGCAGCTTTTTTATTCTTAAGTAGCTTTTAATTGTATCACTAACAGATTCCTTTCCTGTAAGTAATGGAATAAGAGGCACTTACTTGGTATAAATGTATTCTAAAACATTTCAGGCTAATATATCATTTTTCTAAAAAGGGAAAAGACATACATTTAGAGTTTTCAAAATAGTCTAGAAAGGATGAGAACTTCTAGAAAGTCTAAAATATAAAATAATTTTTTTAATGTTTGTATAGCTTATATAATAGCTTTATTTTCTCTTGTTTTCTTGTATTTTCTGGTATTTGTAGAACAAATTGTATTACTTATATTCTTAATAATGAAATACATTCTCAAAAATAAGCAAAACAAAGTAGTAGAAAAATAAGAATTTACATATTTTAAAAAGAATGAGTTTTCACTCCACCATCAAGTGTCTCCCTTTCATATCCAGCCGCCAAGCATAAACATAGAATGCTATGGCAGCTCACCTGCCTTTGGAGAAGTCATTACTATAATGCAGTGAATTTTACTTTATAACATCACAGCATTTCTATAAACCAGCAAGGATTTTGTTTCTGCTTTTAATTTTTACTTATGCACTACATAGTATGCCTTTTTGTATTTCTTCTTAACATTCCAATCACTTTATTGCAAATACTGTTCTGTGTCTCTTCAGAAGTAGAGTCGCATTACTTCAGTATATCTGCAGCTTAAAAGGTTTGGTAGTCCTCTAAAGAACTTTCCATAAGCAAAGTTAAATATTTTCTGTCTTCAATCATGTATTTAAGCAATATCATGATACTGGTTCTCTATATCACATAATAAGTTGTCTGATTTGGACTTTTTGTTTGCTTATCTTTTCAACTTAACATTTAATACATGATCTAAATATTCAAGGACACGTAACTCTGTACTACTTTAAAATTGTGCTTTGAAATGAATATGTATGGCCAATACATTCAATAAACACATTAAAATACAACTATATTTAAAAATAAGAATCAGATTTCAAGAAAATATAGGACTAATGTTGATGAAAACATATTTACAGAAAGACTTAAAGTGAAAGCCAACTAATTCCCAGGCATTCAATATATATTTTTACATTTGATTTACTCTCATTGACAAGTTTAAGTTGGTATGCATTACAGACCCCTGGGTTTCCACTTACAAAATGAAGTAAAAGAACTTCAAAGGAACATATATACAGTTCATGTATTTCTTTGACTTTCATTTAACCTTGAAGAAAAATGTTATCTTTCAAAACTAAAATCTTTAAAATTGTAATTTAACACCACAATATTATTATAGTATATAATATAGTATACAATATAGTATAACTTAACACCTTTAAGTTTCTAATTTTAGTCATAAAAATATAAACTGTTTCTGAGCTTTGAATTTTAATTTGAAAGGATAATTTCATAATCTAAATGCCATTGACTATGAGGTGCATCATTTTTAATGTAACATAAAGAAAATTACTGTCAATTAAGTTATAACAATGCATTATCAAATTAATTCTTGTTGAAGAGAATTAGACTTGTATATATATACACTTTTTATCATATATTACCCTTATATGCACTTAAACAGGAAGATACTAGTGAAATATATTGGTTAAGGTATTCTTAAAACTTCTGCACACTGAGTCTTACTATTGCTTTGAGGTTAAGGAATTGATGTGTTTTCAGGTGCAACATCTATCTCTGTGCTGTCAAGATGGGAGGTGAGGTGGCATTTCTTAAAGCGCTCCACCATTGTCTCCAGGATTTTCTCCCAACTCACTATTATCCCTTCTGCAAATTCTTCCCTCAAAGAAACCTTACGTAGTTTATTGGCTGAAAATACGAGACATTGCAGTCATGTTACCTGGAGTAACAACCAAGTGTGTGTACGCAGGAAATGGCGATTACATCACAGTTGCTGTCCGGCCAAAAGCAAGGATAAGAGATGATGGACTGTAAGGTGCTCACCAAATTATGGAGGCATTAAAATGTGGAAGACATGCTGTTGCTTAGAACTGAGGAATACAACATTTATACTTATTTCTTGTTAATCTGCAATTAGCAAAAGGAGTTTTTATACATCTCCTATGCTATAATTATGAAATCTAAGATAATTTTTATGCTCTCAACTAAGTATTTAATATGACTGAATACGTAATACTTTTTAAACATCCATGCCTGAGCATTCACAGCCAACTAAAATGTACATATGTTAGGTTTCAACAAAATGCTTTTATTACAACAATAAATATAAGCATCATCAGTTTTAAAGTTTTATGTATAATGACATAGTATAAACATATGTTTTGGTATGGATCTTGGACACCTTGTGAATTTGGTATGGTACTTAAGCAAAAACAGATTTACTTGCTACTACTATTCATGTATCAGTCATGAACTCCAAATATGTGAGATTTGAGCTGTTTTTATAAATCTAGTTTCTCGAATCTAGCTATAGAATCCTAGAAATGTGCTGTAAGTAACAAAATATAAAGAATTGAATTAATTTGTTAAATCTATGAAAGCAGGTGTTTCTGCTTTTTTAAAATTTCATGTTAATACCAATTGATAAATTACAATGTTTGAAATTTAATTACACTGCCCAAATGGCAAATTTTTTAAAAATATTGAAGTACTAGGGGTAAGAAAGAAGAAATTGGGCTTTGGATTTGGATAGCTTGCAATCCTGGGCTTCCCACATGCCCACAGTGAGCTTAAGACACCTTTCTTGGGTCAAGTTTCACCCCTGGTGAAATAGAAGAAAACAGCTAATTTACTGTAAGACTTCTAAAAATGAGATAAACTGTGTTTCATAGATTATACTTGGTACATAGCAGAGGTTCAGAAAATGTTAATTTTCTCTTCTGATTCACAATACTTTTATAATAAAATAAACTCCTGACATATTAATTTGGCAATTTGAAACTTCAGCCTCCATTTTAAGCTCATGAGCAACTCAAGTATCTTCCAGATTGTCTGTTACTGCTATCACTTGAAATGATCTATTGTGTGCATCGAAGAACATGATGTAAACAGGGTCCATTAAAATCACTTTTCTAATGGCCTTGACTATGGGGGGTAAGGGTAAAATCTGATATCAGTATCTGAACAATCAAAAGAAAAGAATAATTTATTTTTAAAAACAGTAAAATAAAGGAAGATGGATTTACATTAGATCAACCTTTACCATAGTTCAAGGTTCTACTCAGAAGTGAAGATGGTAGCCAACGCCTCGTAACACAGCTAAACAGGGAGGTGCAAACTTGGAGCCCAAGAGACTGTGCTGGTTGGTTAGTTTGCTTAATTGTTTTGGTCCATGCAATGGTTTTTTAAATATATATTCATTAGTTTCAATATTTCAGTATCAAGAGATTTCACATAGAAAGCTAGACTTCTGGCTTTTCTTAAAGAATGACTACATGTGGCCACCAGCTCCAATTCATTCATTTGCATGGTTCTCTGCTCTTCCATCCTCCGAACGTGCCACTCTCTGGTTCAGCACCAGCTCTCTCCAGAAAAACCTTTGCAGATGAACACCAAGTCATATGCCATGGCACAAAATGCCCCCTAAGTCTGTGTCTTTATTGGCCTTAGGTTTTTCTTTGACCTTTTACATGGCTTACCCTTTCAAACCGCATCACTGAGAGCTGTTTCTCCAAGTAAAATTTTCAAGCTGTTGTCCCCTGAGATTACAGGGCCTTAGAGAGCAGGGGCAGGACGGGGCCAGGGAGCGCAGTTCAGTGCGTCTCCCCATTTCACCAGGAGCTCAGGAAACTGCAGGAGACTCTGCCAGGTTCCAAACGGGGGCAGCTCAAGAAAAAGAGTCCTCAGGTGCTAAATCCTCAGCCTTTCTTTCCTGGAGCAGCTTTCTACGAAGGCTATCTGCTTACTGCTGACCAGCTCCAAGGCCATGAAGCCAGAAACTGCAGTGACCTGAAGCTTTATAGTTCAAAGGGGGCAAATGAATTTTTAAAGTACATAATAAGTCACTGTGAACTTCATTAAAAACTCCAAAACCTACCCAATAAACACACAACTTCAATGATGTGTGTCAAGGTGAATTCCAACCTGGCTTTCCTCCTGTATCTATTAGTAAACTTATTTTCCTGATAAAAATCAACCATATTTTACCATCTTTTATTATACTACCTGACAATTAGTTTTTCATAAGTTATATGTTATGATATACTACACTTGTATCCTGTAAGACCTTAAAAGAAATTCAGGGAAAACTTTTAGGGGGAATAAAAATACCAACTAGCTTCTAAGTGGATTCATCAAGAATATTTCTAACTTTTCTAGCTTTGTATTTCTTTTATTTTTAAATCGGACCTGAGTCCAAAATTCTTATAAAGAGCAAAATTATTTGAAAAGAAACTATGGCACTTTTCTAATTAAAAATATATTTAAAACAAGAAATTTTAAGAAAATATTTAGATAAGGCCACATTTTATTGGGATATATCCTTTTAGGATTGAAATTATAAATTTTCTAGCTATAAATAAACTTAAGGCAAGAAAAAAATGGAAAATCATTTGTGTAAGAAGGCTACTTTGTGTTTTGTATCTGAAGACCACAAAACAGACTTTGACTGGTTTTCTTGAACAGGTCATTCTAAATCTTCAGTTTTGTAACATACATCATGACCAGAAAGTACTGTATGTGGTAACATTAGTTTTGCCCAGTGCACCGTGTAATAACTTTACTAATTTCTAATTTCAATAACATTAGGTGTCACCATAAAAAGAAAGAAAAACAAAATGACAAACCTACCCTGCTAAAAGAAATACAGAAACTGAGTATCTTTGGAATTTTCCTGCTTCTTCTGTCAAAATCATGTTTTCTCTTTCCTGCAGGATCTACCACACAGCAAAACAATACTTGTTTATTTTGATGTCAACCTTTTTTAAAAAAATCTCTCACTTAGCTAATGGCACAGTGGATAAGGCACCAGCCTGCAAACCCAAAGGTTGCTGGTTCGATTCCCAGCCAGGGCACATAACCAGGTTGCAAGCCAGGTCTCCAGCCAGGTCCTTAGCTGGAGGCAGGTGAAAGGTAACCATACATTGATGTCTCACTTCCTCTCTGCCTCTCTCCCTCTTTCCCTTCCCCTCTCTCTAAAAATTAATAAATAAAATCTTTTTAAAAAAATCTCTCAGTGGTGCAGCTCACCTGGTTTTCACCAAAATAGTAACAACAGTTGTCAGTCACAGCCCACCTGGTTCAGAAACCTCTGTGACATTGCCCAGGGGCAATCTCTCTCTCCAGATATTAAAAGAGAAACAGCTGAGGATGACGGAAGGTACACTATGAAATTAGAATTATATACTATTGCTCCACAGTTAACCATAAACATATGCAACATAGAGTGCATCGATATATTAAGTCTCAAAATGACGTACTTCTCTCTGGGAGAAACCTTAAGCCAGATGTAGCTACACCAGATGTGGCTACAATGCACCACCTATTTTCCTGGCCCTGTGAAAAGACGAGCCCACTTCATGCACTCTGTCCTGGGACAGTCAATGACTTGTGCTGAGGGGTGTGAGATGTAACACAAGTTGCAAAGACTTAGTTCAGCCACTGTTCAAAGTTCATATTCCAAGTAAAAGTCCTCATCAGGAATGTTGCCCAATAATTTTAATCTTCTCTTGTGCACTAGGATATAGCTGCTGACGTTTCAGTGTCACTGTTTTTTCCACAAGCCTCTTCCCACCATCTCTATCTCTTTATGATGGATGCACAAATTTTCACTGTATTTTACTCCAAATAATTCCTAAAGAAAAATATATTATGTGATTGGGTAAGTAATAAGGTATAGAAACATGAATACAGCAAAATCACACTGTAAAAAATAATAAAAAAAGGTTACTGACAGTTTCTCAATAGGTTTGATAATATTTATAGAATTATAAATAGAACTATATGACCAAACAATTCCATTCCTAGGTATAAACCCCAAAGCACTTGAAACAGGTGTTAAAACAAAAACTTATAAACAAATGTTTATTGCAGAATATTCACAATAACCAAAAGATTAAAATATCTCGCCCTGACTGGTGAAACAGTGGATAAGACGACAGCCTGTGAACCCAAAGGGCATTGGTTCAATTCCCCAGCCAGAGCACATGACCAGGTTGTAGGCCAGGTCTCCAGCCAAGTCTGTAGCTGGAGGCAGATGAAAGGCAACCACGTATTTATGTCTCTCTCCTTCTCTGCCTCTCTCCCTTCCCCTCGAAAAATAATAAATAAATAAATCTTTAAAAAAGAAAACATTTGAAAAGAATCTCAAATACTCTCAACAAAAGAATGGATAGACAATGGACTATTATTCAGCAAATAAAAGGGAATATAGTACTGACATATGTAACATGGGTAAACATTGAAAATATGCCAAGTGAAAGAAGCCAGACCTAAAAGGCACATACTGTATGAAACACAAGCCATTCTTATGAAATATTCAGGACAGGCAAATTCACTGGGAAAGAAAACAGATTAGCGGTTGTCCGGGGCTGGAGGGAGGAGAGAACATGGAGAGATGGTTTAATGGGTATAGGGTTTCCATTTGGGATGAAGAAAGCACTGCAACTACATAGTAGTGATGGTTGCACAACACTGTAAATGAAGTTAATGCCACGGAATTGCACTTTAAAAGAGTTACAATGCTCACTTTAATGCTATGGACATTTTATTGCAGTAATAAAAAAAAAAAGTCAGAGTAGCAAAACTGTTCATAATCCAGATGTCAACAAGGCACCAATTGTTTCTGAAGGGACTTCTATGAAAGGTGCAGAAAGGAAAGAGACCAATGACTGACTTTGCCATTAAATAGGGTGTTCTTTCTAAAGCTGCTTTAGATCCCATACTTCAAATTTGGAATGTTGCATGCGGTGGTATTGTTAAATATATATTAGAATGGTAATTGGGATTCTACCTGACAGGGGTACATAATTAAAAACATTTCTCATTTCTTAACACTTCAGTTGTAAAAATATCAGTTCTTACTGGAATGTAAGTAGGTAAATAAGGTAGCTGTCTTGTTGAAGACAAAATAATGTCAGAGGAAATGAACAGAATGACAGCTACAAAGGAGAGGTTCTCTTGGGCCTTTGTCCTCCTTCTGCAAACACACAGGACTACCCTAATGTCACCTACTACACTAGTGCTTTGAAAATACGAATTCAATATTGTTGGCAGGAAGTAGTGTCTTAAAGCCCTGAAATGTCATTAAGTATCATCTGGTTCAAATGCCTTTCAGAAATCAGCAAATGTGGGGTTTCAGTTTAATATCACTCAGAATAATTATGTTAATTAATGTTAAGGAACATTTTTGTAGTTTTATCTATATTGTCTTAAATGTCTTCTATGTTAACATCATCTGATTTTGAATCTTATATTTCTTCTGCCATACCCGCTCTTGCTACCCTTACACCAGAACAAATGAGAAAACCAACACATTGTTGTTTATGTATCACTCTGCTGTACCTCATCATAAATGGTTAAATATATTACAGAGTGCAGGGATTTCTTGGAGCACAAATACAAGAGTGAAATAGATGCTACTATGTTAATATATTATCTTTTTTTAACTATGGCTTTATTTGATTGTTTTAATTTTATTCATTATTTTCAGAGAGAAGGGCAGGGAGGGAGGAAGAAAGAGAGAGAAGCATCAATGTATGGTTGCTGTTCACCTGCCTCCAGCTAAGGACCTGGCTGGAGACCTGGCTTACAACCTGGTTAGGTGCCCTGGCTGGGAATCAAACCAACGACCTTTGGGTTCGCAGGCTGGCTGCAATCCACTGAGCCACACCAGCCAGGGCAATGTAGTAATGTTAATAAACCAAATCCTATCTGGCAGGTACCATCAGAAGTTAACATTACAGAAATATATAATAAACTCTCTGTCAATTTTTATGGTTATAATGAAGTATGTTCCATAAATCTGTTCCTAAATCAAAATTCTACTAGAGGAAAAAAAATATGTAATTTTCTAAAACAATTCAAAAAATATTTTAACAATGCTGTATTTGAAATATAAATTTTTAATTTTCTAATTAAAGAGAAAAAATCAACATTACGCATTTATTTTACCATTATGAACAAGTTATTCTGATTTGTAAGGAAGGCAAGACCACAAATGCCATTATTAAAATGATACACAAAAATTCTCATTTGGGTAAATGATAAATTATAATTATATCCCTCGAATTTTGCTTTTCTTCATAGGTGATAAGTAGTACCAAAACTGATCTTAATCAACTCTTTTAACACTTTTAACAACTACTCTATGCTTTCTGTCCACCTTTGGCCTAGATCTGTGCTAGCCATTTGCCATATACTATTTGTAGCCCTCTCAACTGAACCTCTACATAAGCAAAATATCTCCATTTTACAGCCTGGAAAACACAGGCTTAGAAAATATAAGAAACTTGACTAGCTTTGCATTAACAAGGATTCTGGTGTCTACAATTCCATTCTCTGCTCCTGCCACTTCATTATACATATGATCTTCCTCTGACGGAGCCTATCAGCAAAATATTTTTTGGCTCTACTTTGAAGTTTACAGAAAAGTTTCAAAAACAGACAATAAAAGGCACATGTTAACTCATTAGTTTTATGCAGCTACATCAATACATACACCAATTCTATAACGACAAAGCTCCAGTTGCCATATTTATAATTTACACAAAGTACTGTAACATAGAGCCTAACGTTTACCTCCTAAAAGACCTTTCATACAGAGATAAGGGGTTAATTTAAAAACACTTCATCAGATGGACTACTTAAAGAAAAATCAGTCATTAATTTAAGCAATTAAAATTAATATTTTATAATTTTCACACTAATAATAGAGGACCTTTCTTAATTTTTAGAGCTTTTCCTTAAAAATCCTCTAAAATAGCAAAATTCTGTGAAATATAGTGAAAACTGCTCAAGCACTAATGTATTGCTGCTGCTAGTTACTAACACTCACATAACTGAATTAATCAGAAAACATACCTAGCAACATTTTTTTAAAGGACGGATTCATGGAATCTACTATTGCTATTCAAGTTTCATAAATTTCTTGTGTACTTTTTTCTCATTTGAAGACATCAAAAACAATTGAAGAAGATGAGCCCTACTTAATAGGCCAGAACAGGGAACTTGGAATATCTGAAGCCAAGCTGTTTCCTCTGCCTCTGTTTGTCCAAAATAACATATTGAGTGAAATAATCCCACATGTACAGTAGGAGGCAACCCATTAAATTTCTGATAAATATCTCTGTAGAAACAATGGGGTGGGAATCCATAAAATCATAATCATAGCCACCTTTTTTTTAAAGAAGAAACTAAAGTTTTTTCATAAACATAGGGTGGGGTAAAAGTAGGTTTACATTTGTCCATATGTAAGATCATACAATAATTAATATTAATACAAGAATATTACAAGACTATCACAAGAATGTTTGTTGTACTAACAATTTTAAAACTACATTTGTCCCATACTGTATTTATTTACTTGAATATATGATTCACTTAATTAACCTGTAATTACACACAAAATCTTTTCCATTAATATTCAGATGACTGTGGTTCAACTTCTGCACTTCGATGTTTCTTCTATGTTAAAATGAACTAGGTTAAAAATGGTGAAACCATCACTTAAGATAATATAATATTTCAAAGAGATTTTTCAATTTTGGAAAATGCCAAGGTAAATTATCTACTGATAAAATCACCATGTGTACAGACTAAATACACCAGTATCATGAAAATAACAAAGAAAAACTACACAACGTTCCCAAACGAATTATCTAGAAGTTAAGCTCTATGTCAATGAATTAGGGTAATTTGCTATAATTACTGTTTAATTTTTCATTAAGTCCCCACAAAATGCTGACATTAAGTATGACACAAATGCTTGGAAATGTAGAGCCTATATTTTAAGACAATGTGTATTTCATGGGCTACATTTACAAAAATTATTATACACAAACATTCAGTTTCTGATGTGTACCTTTATTTTATATTTATAATTTATCAAGTAGACTCTGTACCAAGCAGGAATGTAATTGTTAATTGAAAGCATAGGAGGCACGGACTTCTGCAAGAAGTTTTTCAATTCCTCACTATCCTTAACAATGAGAAACACTGAAGGGAAAGTGAATAGTAGAATAAAAGTTCTTTATTCTCACAAGTTCACTGGGTAGGTACTATACTATTCATATACTGTGTATCCCCAAATGACTCCCTAAAATATTGTTCTCTACCCTTAAAACTCACAAAATATTTACTGAATTCCAAGAGGAAAAAGACATTTGAGATCTGTATGGAGGACTCAAAGTTCATGCCAACTGTGACAGTCTAGCAAAGTGATGTCACTTCCTCAGAACCCAAATATCATGGGGCCTTTTCCTAAGCCCCAAGTTTCTTCCGTCTAAAATGTCATCTTCCCAGAGCTGACCAAGCGCTTGTTGTGCCTACACTTACCACAAAGGTAGGTCACCTTTTCAGAGAGGCCTTCCCTGCCACCCTGGTTCTAGGGTGTGCCCCTTCTCTGAGCTCTAGTCCTTCTCCATGATAGCAGTCTCATGTGGGATTTGTGGACTGACTTACTGCTAGATATCTACTTTGTATTTTTATTGTCTGTCTTAGTCCTTGATAAATCACTTGCACCTAGAATAGTAAGCACTCAAGAAATTTGTTGAAAGAATAAATGGTATGGTATCGAGGCAGAACCAAAATGATAAACTACATCTAGTAAATAACTTTGTATGATTATAATTTACTTTAAAACATACACACATACAACCATACATTGATGTCTCTCTCCCTCTCTGCCTCTCTCCCTTCCCCTCTTTCTAGAAGTGATGAAATGAAATCTTAAAAAAAAAAAAAAAAAACACACATACACACACTCGTGCATGGTAGAAATGACAAACCAACATATCTCATGAGCTGTGAAATATATCATTTAAAAGGCTAGTGAGGCATGTAAATTTTGAGGTTTTCTATACAAACATACAGCACTTAACATACTGTTTAATTATGTTCTGAGTTGCACACCTAAACTCCACTCAAGCATTAGAACTTTATAAATGATTTGGAGTTTCGTTTTTCTTAAGGACACTGTTAACACCAGTATATCAATTGGTATCTAATAATATTAATGAGATGTCTTAAACACATGACTTAAATATGCTTTGTTCCTATTACTTCTCTGGTGGTGACAGGACCAATGGATTTCAGTGACTAATGGTATAAAGTTAATAAAGGAATAAGACATTGAGAGAAACTTCTAGATTTGAATCTATTAAATAGCCATGTAATAAATTACTTTACAGTTATAATTTTGTATAACAGAAAAAAATAAAATAAAAAGTTTTTTAAATAAGGTATATAAAAATTAACTATAAATGGGAATTTTTATTTAAAACAGATGACAGAGAACATAAGTTTATGTGCTGACTGTGTTAAATTAATTACTCTGCATATGATTAACATTTTCTTGGCAGATAGGCACAATGGTTCAATCAAACAATAATTTCCCCAAGGTCTTTATGTTTTCTTTCAAAAAATATATACCTGAGTTATCTTTAAGACCTCATCAAATAAACAGCAAACATTGAGAATTTCTAAACAATACATTAGGAAAATTTTTTTCTTGATAAGTGACAATTCACTACATTAAAAATAAAAAGTGGAAAACTAGGCTTTATAAATATCATCTTCAAAACCACCCTGTCCAAATGTTCAGATTTATTACCGAGCAAGTTGATATCTGTTCGAATGTCTCTGGAAATAATTTTTCCTACAGCTGAAAGCTGCATTATGAACTTTTGATATAGCACCTGACATTACAGAGCACAGCTTTATCTGGAATTTATTAAAGACAAAAGCCCTCTCACCCCCACCTAACCTTTAGTTACACTAGCTCATCACCAGTCCCAGCTAAGAACGCAGCACAGATTTTCACTCTGCTATCTGAAGTCCTTCCAGCCAGAAAAGCTTTGGATTTCAAAGTTTGCACGTTTAGAAAGGTATATACCAATATTACGGACATCCCCAGAAGTGCCTTGGAACAACATTCCATGAGCAAAGAATTTTTACTTCTGCAACAAAACATACAAATATTCACACTAACTAAGATAAATAAAGACTATAAATAGCTTCACATAAGGTCAGAACAAGTTTTGCTGTCAAAGGAGTTCAAGTCAGGTCAGATTTTGCCGCCAACGACGTTCGAAAACTAATCAGATTTTCATTTAGATTTTGGAATTGTAGAGAAGGGATTTCAAAACAGTAGACTATTGGTGCCTCTCTTGGAAAACCAGATTTAGAGTTCGTGTCCCAAGGCTATGACACATTAATAAACTTTTATGAAGTTTCTCTGCCCTCTTTCGAACAAATAATTTGAAGAAACTTTCAGAGTAAATCTACCCCCACTAAGTTTGATTTTTAAAAGGTAGTATTTTTTTGGCAAGTCTATTATTTTATGAAATTCTGAAATCAAGAAGTAACCTCTCAGGTTCTCTTAATCCATTCGATCTCTCCCTATAAAAAGAAAGTTCCAAGCCCACAAACACCTTGTGCAAAGACAACATGGAAATCCACATACTGAAATAAGCAAACTCCAATACTAAATTCAAGAACATGTATTTACTGGAGGAGTCAAATTACCACTTCATGGATATTTAAATATCTTAAGTACCTATTAACTATAACAATCGTATTTGTAAGTAAGATTAACAATGCAGAGAAAGAATAACGGAGAATTTAAAAATCTTTACACTTCCAGCTATGTAAGACTAAAGGCAAAAACATTTGACAGTGATGCACACAGTGAAATGGAAAAGGCTATAAAAGCCTCCTGGCCTGGAGTGTACCATTTGCTCCCTCAGTCTCAGTCCACTGCCATGTGATCATGCTCAGTGAATGGTAACTTCAATAATGCATTCTGCTCACCAGCAAAAGGCTTTGAGTGGTTATATGTCTGCAGAGCAAAGTGAGCAATGTGAGCAATGACCAAACATACAAATGAAAACTCAAGGTCAACATACATGCTGTGTGCTCAAGACGTACCAGCACATTGTCTCTTTATTAGAGGGGTGGGCCCCATGGTCAATGTGCCTAGAAGCAAAGAAGAATTCAACAGTGAAACCCCAGCAATTATTAACCAAGGTCACACCCATAAATGTAATTAAACAATTAAAAGAAAACAAACTCTAGCAGCATTAGGAATACTGAATGAAAATCAGAACTGGATAGGCCCTTGACTCTCCCTTAAAAAATGAATATATGCGTGGGTAATTTAAGCCTCATCAGAGCACAAACAAGCACAGCTCTCACACATAAGGCAAGCACATGGGAAGAGGAGAGGAGGAGAGGGGGAAGGGGAGTAGGGGGAGGAGGAGAAGGGGAGGGAGAGTGAGAAGGAAGGAAAGGAGGGAGGGAGAAATGAAGGAAAGAGAAAACTGTAATGTCCACCCTGAGGAAAAAAAATGAACTATAAAAACTAACTTAAAGTAAGCTATTTTGAATTCTTAGGATGAAAAGGGAAACTTAATTAAAATAGTAAAAAATGCCTTTACTGAAGTTCTCTAGAAGATAAGCAAACTCACTGTTATGGGACTCTCTATCCAGCAGGGTATAAATATCTAAGTTTTTCCCTTCAATCTGACACAAAAATAAATAAATATACATATAAATCACTGAATGAAACCCTCAAGGGACCAAGTCTGCAGTAATCACCGGCAATGACAATATATGGCATATATTCCTATCAGATGGAATGATGGTGCAAAACAAAGACCTAATATCCCTACTAAAAACTAAGAATATTTTTCTCAGTAGCAAATTTGACTTACTCATCTCCTCAAAGCCTTTTAGTGAATGCCAGGACAAATATATACACAGTATGCTCAAGCTCTTTGAGATGGTCTTTTGTCTTTTTCTCCATTCTTGTATAATAAGACATCTTTGTATTCCACAATCCAATCACACAAAACAATGTATAGCTTCCTTAGCAAACCAGGCTACTTCCAATCTTTCTTTTATCCCACACCTTCTATTTGGAAGGATCTGACCTTCTGGGGAACACTTGGGAAACACATATCCTTCTAACATCAATTCAAGCATGCCTTCTTCTATCTATCCTTTCCTAGTATCACCTTCAAATGGAATTTACCACTTCCTCTTTCTGTTGCTGATGGAACTTTAATTCACCTTTAGTCGGTACCCTTAATGCTTTCTGCATGAGTTGGCTTACCATAGCAGGCTCTGGCCCAGCAACTGAAAGCTCTCTCCATCACATCTCATCTGATAAATAACTAAACTAATTGAAAGGACTTCAAGCACCATCACATGTTTTATTAAGCATATTTAAGCTAGAAACCTGGACAACATACTCTTCTTTAGATTCTCCTATGGATTGACTTGCATCTCTCTTCCAATTCATATGTGGTAGCCTTGAATTGTGACTGTATTTAGAGATGGGGCTTTTGGGGGTAATTAGAATTAAATGAGGACAGATAGGTGAGATCCTGATCCAATTGGATTGGTGGCCTTATCAGAAGAAAAGAAGAAAGTTCCTTTTCTCTCTCCACTTGCCCAACCATGCTAGCACCCTAATCTCAAACCTTCAGCCTCCAGAACTGCGAGAATATATATTTCTGTTGTTTAAGCCATCCAGCCTATGGTATTTTAAGCAACCCAGCCTTGGCTATGAATCCAGATGCTAAATAAATGAAATCATTAAATGTCACTTTTTACACTTAATCTTTGGTGGTTGGTTCAATTAAGCACTTTTGGTCATGTTAATATAATAATAAATGGACAATATGTCCTCATTGGTCATTTCTACCAGAGAATCAGCCACTCTATAATAAGTTTAAAATTTTATGATGACAACCATTTGGAGTTTAGGAATCATCATTTTAAAACCTCTTATGAAAATATAGCCTTATTAATAATTTTATTTCACTCTCATAATATCTCTTATAGCAGTACCAGGTATGTGATCCCCATTTTATAGATAGTTTATCCTTTCAAAGACAAAATAGCAAGTTAAAAGTAGGACTGGAGTAGAGCTCAAGTTCCCTGAATTTTAGTTAGTCCTTCTCTTGTAACCAGAATAAAGAGTGAAAGTAGCTGCAAGATGTGAACATACACTCTTCAGATTCCAGAACAAGATACAGAAATTATTAGAAGAAAAACATTTCCAACACCAGTTTGAATCCTTATATTCCTGATAAGAACACAAAATAGTTATGCGCTAACAAAGGGATAACAACAATTCCATCACATTTATCCTCTGACTCCAATATTAAATATGTCTCATGAGAGACTTTATACCCAAATACTCTAAGCATGTGATCTGTTCTGAAAACATTCAACACCAATACATAATTTTCAAGGAAATTTTGAGATATATTTTTACACAGAAAAGTTCCACATTTAACTTTATATCAGAATACTTCCATAAATAACCAGGAAATATTTAAAATACTTAGTGAGTTTGTTGCCTGCCACAGAATTTGGCAGGCTGCATAAACTTTCCACCTGAAATGCTTTCACTTGACCACACCCACCAACACTGTATACAGTGGAGGTCATCCGGAACATCTAGAGACCTTCTGAAATGCTTGGTTCAGAAAGACATGGAATATACACAAACACATGCACACACGCACACACACGTGTGTGTTCATATATATGTTCAACAAAAATATATGCTTTATACAAAAATGTGGGGGGAGGGGAGACCTATTATTTTAAAAGATATCTCCTACTTGATATGTATCTGCTCTTACACTAAAAACTATTGATGTATTCTGGCCAGTAAATGGTAGAAATAATCAATGAAATACTTATTTAGTGTCAACTGCATACACAGAGCATGCTGAGGTTCAATGTAGACAAGGGAATAGAGCAGGTACATGATAACTTGAAAAAGAATCAGAATACGTCAGGTATCCTGGTAGTATAAGGCACTACGTTAGTCCAGAAGACCGACTGGATTCTGACTAGGGTAAATGGACAGATGTAAAGATCTGGGTTGAACCTTCATCGATTGGTAGGATTTCACTAAGCAGGCTGGCATGAGGTGCTTTCTCCATGGACAAAGAATAAGCATCAGAAGAAATAGATTAATTCATGGATGGATAAGAATCCACTTTGAATAGGGTCTGATGTGAAGGAAGTAAATGGCAAAGAAAAAAAGCCCAGGATGTAGATGCAGGTTCGACTGGGAAGGGCCTCAAGACTGGGGTCAGGGACTTGGGTGTCACTGAGCTGGCAGTAAGGACTCTGGAAGGTGAGGGGCCGAGTGTGGTGATGAAGGCTTTCATAAAGGGTGCCCTGGCTACAGTTGGGATTGTGTGGAATGGAAGGGAGAAGGCTTCAAAGCAACTGATTAACACTGTGCTCTGAGAAGGATAACTTTGTATGAGGAAAAATGGAGCACAGCTGGGGAAATTTCAAAGAACAGAGGGAAAATGCCCATGTTAAGGGATTCCACATAATAGCTCAATGATTTACAACCAACCCAGCCACCGCTCACTTTCATCTAGATTGCACTGTCGTGGTTCATGATGTCTGCCTGGGCTCCCCGTGACACTCCGTGTGCAGAATCATGGTGGAGCCTGTCAGGCACTCAAGGCCGTGTCTCATCAACATGAGCAAAGCTGACAGCTTTCCTAGAGACCAGCACCAGCATGCCAGGCATGAAACAAATCATTTGTGCTGTGCAGCTGTGGCCTGCTCTCTTGGGAAATCAGAATAGCATCTTTACAACATCATCAACCCCTGCTGAGACAATGTACAAGAAGTCAAGGCTGACTTAAAGCCAGTCTGCACAGCTTCCCCATCTGTAGGATGGTGAAAGACTGCCCTAGAACGTTGTCATGTTCATAAATGTGCCCTAAGAGTCTGCTGATGGTAGCTCCTTTATGAACACCATATTCAAATGAATCTTTTCTAAATAATAGATTATGAAAATATTTTTAATGCCTGACAATTCCATGAATGATTGAAATCTTTATCTTTATCTTCTCTACTACAACCATCTATTCTCCATGTGTCCACTGCCCAAGCATATATTACACTGGGTCAAGAAGTATTTTAAAGAATCATAATTATATACAACATTCTTGGTAATTAAAATGTAATATCTGAAAATTCTGATGGTAGAATAAAAATAGAGTACACATTTTTCTGAAATAGCTATGAAATATAATCCTATTTTAAGGATTTGTTTTCCTTTGTTACAGATACACAACTGTGTTTGCCGTTGATGGCACGCCCTGTGGTATAAACCACAATGAATAAAAAGCAAATTCCAGATCTAGGGAACTACCTCAGCCCCATTTCAAGACGTATTAAAAAGTTAGGAACACATTTTGAGACACACACATTCAATAAAACCAAAGTGAACCTACAGGTTCACAATAATCATCTGTTTATATTTTGAAGATTCTTCAACTTTCATGGAAAACCAAATTAATTTCATAAATTGTAATGAACAAATGAGGCATACGACTGTACAATTGCAAAGTCGAATGTAAATCTGAGATTTGTCAGCCATAAACTGATCAATAATTAAAATGGAGTTCACCTCTATGCTGTAATCTTAAAGTGTAACTACAGGTTTCCCTAAGTTTGCTTAAAATATGTGTCTATACCATAATAATATTTGTTGTAATTGTACCCTGTTGATTAACAAGCATTCTGAAAAAATTTAAAGGGGGGAGAAAACACACCCACCTACATAATTAAAACATGTGTTTACTTAATAATCCTGAATATCACTATGAAAAAAACACCACTTCAGTGAAACCTAAATGACTATATTTAACTGTTTAAATATTTTAGCAATGTATCTGAGTTGTGATGTTTTCTCCAACACAAAACACACCCATTAATAGACCAGGAAAACAAAAGCATTCTGATTCTAGCAGCTTCTTAAAGCCCAGTCTCTTAACCAGCTAGCATGAAGATCCCTTACTCCCAGAGCCAGAGAACAATACAGAGAACATGTTGCTTATTCATTTCTTACCTTTTTCCCTTTCCTTTTCCTATGAGCAGGTTTTGCAGTTTTCTCCTTTGGTTCTTCACTCATCTTTCCTTTAAATCAGGTGAGTTGATAAAAGACAGGCGAGCACTGCCCGTATTCCAACATCCAACACCACGACAAAGAGTCAGAGCATTTAGACCAAAGTCCATTGACGGGGCTCCCCAGGCAAGCCGCCTCTGCCTGCACCCAGCCCCTGCCGCTGTCAGAGCCGCGGCTGCTAATGGAGCTCCGTTCGGCTTTCCTCGGGAAGAAACTGGGTGTTTTCTACACCAAACAGCCAATTATGCCTCCAACAAAAATCAGTATTTTAGTCTTTCATTTTTAACGTATCATTACCCTGAGATAAAATCTTGACAAGACTTTGTTGCTTGTTCCTCCACAGTGATTTCAGCCTGTAAATGGTGAGAGAGAGAGAGAGGGGGAGAAACACACACACACACACACACACACACAGAGGAATAAGCTACAGACTGCTGACAAGTCTCCGAAGCCTTCCCAGAGGCTGATTTGCTGCTTCTCGCAGGCTGGGAAGCCAAATGTAAATTGCTCTCAGTGCTGCGAGCCTCCCTGTATGAACACATGTGTTGAATACATCAGGGCATACCAGAGGAGGAGGCAGTCCGGAGGGTGATAACAGATCAGGTTACTGCTTGGTAAAAAACACTCAATGATCCAAACAATAAAAGAGCCCTACTACAACTAGGGAAACCAAAGGTTACTGGTTCTCCATGCCTTTTTTTTTTTAATGTGGTAAGCAAAAAGGTAAGCAAAATGTCAATTTTCAGATAAAGATTTCTCATCAAGGGCTAATTACCGAAGGCCCCATATCTAATTTGCTATTGTTCGTATTTAATCATCAGTTCCCTTCTATGAATATATCAACAAATCAACCAACCAAACTGACCAATCAACCAGCAAACCAGAAACCCTCCAGAACATTCAGGAAATGCTAACAGCAAGGCAGAAGAAACATTCTGTGCTCCTGGCCATGTTTAGTGTTTAGGGCAGCACCATCTCTCAGATCACGGGGCACACGCCATGCTTCAGGCCATCCTGAGACCCAAGCTTCAGGATGTTTTCTGGATACATGTGTAGGAGGCAGGGGGAGAGGGGGCAGTTTAAGGAGGGGCGGAGGGGCCCCACCTGGGTGGAAGCTCCCTCACCAAACCCTCTATCCATTTACACAGATCTGAGTACCATCAGAAGCTGTCTCTGAAGCATCTCTTGAAGAGTGCCGGGTGCATTCTGACTCAGGAAGAAGCAAGGTTCTACAAGTTGCCACAGGCAACCACTAAGATCTGAACAAGTCTTTCTGAGCAGATACCTGACACAGGTGTAGAGAAGGAAGACAGGAACAAACAGGCGGAAAGAAGAAAGAGGGAGAAGTAATGGAGAGCAGGGTCAGACCCACCCTTAGGGGCCCAGAATCCAGGAAAAAGTCATACTGTTTCCTCACTTTAACATTTGCATTCAGTGGGTATTGGGTTAAAATCAATATTAACATTTGCATTCAGGAGAAATGGGATTAAAATAGTATAAAGCACACCCTTACAGGGAAAAAGACATAACAAGGGCTAATTTTAAGTGGTGTGTCAAAAGATTTAACGCTTTTGAGATGATACTAAAGTATTGAGCCAAAAGGGGAGATATTCATGCTAAAATATTCCCCATTCTTTACCTATCATACAAAGGGGATTTACGTCAATAGTATGTGCAACTACACTCCTTCCCCATCCCACAAACCGCAAGTGCCCCAGAAAGACCTGAGTATGAGGCATGCTTGAGATGGCTTCCCCTCGGCCAAGCAGGCCCTGTACCAGGGTGTGAATGACCTTGCAAAGGTCTTTACAAATGGTGAGTTAGCTACTTGAACTTCTTTTCCACTGTGAAATTCCACACTACTTAATTACAGTAACATACATCTCAGGAAAGCTGGTGTAGCCAGAATTCTCAATAGTATTAGGCATCAAACTTTCATCTTCCAAGTTCTGGTTCAAACTTTAAACAGTTCCCACTTTCTGCTGCAAGAAATGGTAGAAACTCATAATGTAGCAGAATAAACCATTCAGCTTCCTCCAGGAGTCAACCCTTCTTCATATTCAAAACACTGGGAAATCTGTGGAACTAGAGGTGGTATTTTTCCACCTCTAACATTCATTTACTTTAATTGGATAAACCTGGGTTTGTAGCTGTGGGCCTTTTAAGGAACCAGGATGAGATAGGTGCTGTATACAAATTCTATATAAGGTCAAGGATGTAAGCAGGTGGACCAAAGTCAGACTGTGCTAAGCAGCTAGACAGGAGCAGAGCAAAAAGGACAGGCCAGGTACAGAAGGTCACCAGGGCAGGACGTCCCGGTGCCTAGCAATGGACAAAACTGGGAAAACAAGGACCTTGCCTCAGGGTAACATTTCCTCCGCTAGCATATCACTCGCATATGCTGTTTAGACCCCCTGGCTTTCCATATTGCTGGTCGTGCAGTTCGGACTCTCCCCTGGCATGTCATCATCAGGGGACTACCAGGGACCACGCCCTTAAGCATTAACCCCCAGGGAAAACATCTAGGGCTCAATTGTGTATCAGCTCCAGGCCCAGAAAAGCAGCAAAGCCAGACAAGTGACCCTATGACTGACATCACCACCAGCTGCCAAGCTAATGACCCCCTGGCAACGACCAGTCAGTGGAGACCCCAAGCCTAAAAGGACACACCTAGAAAGCTGAATATTCTACTGAGATCTTCCCCTGCAGCCTCCAGGTAAATAAGCTCCTGACAGAGGAGGACCCAGCTGGCTCTCCCACTGGGGAGTACTCCCATTCCTCTCCCATCCCCCACCCCAGGCACATTACCTGTATCTTTCTCACTTTCCCCTAAGCTCCAAGGGCCCCTCTTTTGCCTCTGTTACTTGTTTCCTGAGCCCATTTCTTCTATACCTCACTTCTCCTATCTTCGTGACTTTCTAAATAAACTTCCTCTTAGAGTTTGAGTCTTGCCTCTGAATTCTTTCTTAGCCAGAACTCAAGTACAGAGGTTGCTGAACCAAAGTCAAGTCCGACTCCACTGATCTAACCCCTGGTGCCATTTTTACCGCAGCTAACAAGACTGACTAAACTAAATCTTTGCATTATTCCCTAGTGAAGCAGCAGAGATAGTGCCTCCAACTATATGGAATCAGGATATACTGATTCCTAGTATCTAAAAGATTACTAAGTTGACATACCTCCCCAGAAAGTCTTTGTCAACAACTATTTACTGAGTATCCACAGAGTGTGAGGCTATATTCTTTAAAAAAAAAAAAGAAAGAAAGAAAGAAAGAAAGAAAGAAAGAAAGAAAGAAAGAAAGAAAGAAAGAAAGAAAGAAAAGAAAAGAAAAAGCCCTGGCTTGTGGCACAGTGGATAAGGCGCCAGCCTGCAAACCCAAAAGTCGCTGGTTCAATTCCCCAGCCAGGGCACATAACCAGGTTGCAAACCAGGTTTCCAGCCAGGTCCTTAGCTGGAGGCAGGTGAAAGGCAATCATACATTGATGCCTCTCTCCCTTCCTCTCTCTCTCTAAAAATAATAAATAAAATCCTTAAATAAAAAATCAAAGTTGTACAGAAATTGCAACTAAATTGTTTATTCATGTAAAACTTTGCAAATTAATTAGTATTATAAAATATATAAAACAAAACTAAAAGGAAAACATCTGGCCAAGTACACAGCAAAGAATGTGTTTGGGGGAAATGTTATTAGAATAACTTTTTTAAACTATAAAAGTGTTAAAATTGATGAAAATTTTAGGAAATTGGTAAAATAAACTGGAATTGAATGAGATTGTGATTGAAGATAATTGTCTGTTCATTTCTTTGATAAAGCATGATCTTGATGGTATTCATTTATATATGCAATGCTCATATTATAAGCTAAAGTGCTCTCTGCTGGTTGGATGGAAAAAACACAGGACTTCTAGAAAGAGGATTAGATGACAAAATTCTACAAATTATCATTTTAGAAAAGAATTATCCTTACTGATGAGAAACTCATAAATTTGATTGAATATATTTCAAGATGCCATATTATATAATTGAATCTGATAGAAAGCCCAATTTCAAAAGTTAATGTAAAATGTCAAGTTGTATAATTATATAACAAAATATATAAACTATAACTTAATAAAAGTATGTGATATATATAACATGTTTTATGTTTTTTTCTATAACGTTAAGTTGTAAACTTTTAAAAGTGAACAAATGGTTACATCTTTAAGAGTTTATAAAGCAAAAAGAGTTCCTTTGCTAAAACTGAAGGCTTAAGACATCACAAAATCAGTATTAATAATTTCTAAAAATATGAAACATTTTCACTTTGTAGAATTTAGCATCAAATTTCATTTAAAGGTTAAAAATTAAAACAATTTAGACTTAATAAGTAGAAAAACTAATTCTTATTATTATTTAACAATGTTCCTAACACTTGTACTCTAGAAATATACATTCACAGGAATACTGATTGTTTTTAATACCCAAAGGTGTACTCACATGTTTTAAATTAAAATTGCTCTGGGTAAAAGTAATTTGATTGATCTAAAATAGTCTAGGGCTGATTACCTGTTCCAAAAATGTTAAATGTTAACTACTTTTCAAAGGTAATCTCTTTTTCATCCAAATTATAAAATTCCCCCAGCACTTGAAAAACTTAAGTTTAGCCTCAGAAAAAAGTTACAAGCCAAATACACTGAAATTGTCAACCTGGAAATGAGTCTTTGTTCTGTCAGGATAGCAGAGAGGAAAACACAATTGGATTATAATGCTGCCAAACATGACTCCACAGAACCAACTGCCTAATTAGAGTTTACTCCAGACAGAAATGATCACAAACTAGTTGATACAGATCTACTGAGACAGTTCTATTTTTAAATTAAATAACTCGCATAAGAGGACAACAACCAGAGCCATGTCTCGTAGAACAGATCTATTTTTAAAATGAAAGTAGCTTACCATAGGACAAATTACTGAGCTAGGATTATTAGGTAGCACATTTCAATAAATATATTCTGCATGAAATGTACTTGAAAATCTCAACACAATATAATTTCTTGATTAAAACTAAAGTACAACAAGAAAGATAAAAAACAACTTTCCAGGTAAATTCAGCAGAAATGCCTACAAGACTAGGTAAATTATATTTTTAAGACTGGGACGTCATGTACTTACTGTAAGTTACACTGCTGGCTGACAAGCTAAAGTAGTTGCTAAATCTAACAGCATTCCCTTGATACCATTCATTAGTCCTCAATGTTTAAAATACTTGTGAAGTTAAAGACAAGACCACACACAAGTAAGGTATTTTTCCACAAATCTCTCCAGGAAATCGAGAGAAACACTGAGGTGTTCTCTCTTTATCTACCTGTGGCCCTAACAGTTTTTCCCTGAGGCCACCCAGCCAGTCAACAGCAGAGCTGGGACCAAGGGCAGTTTTACGGAGTCCTCCTCTGAAGGTCTTTCTTTCCTCTACACCAGTACCTCCCAGAGAGGGTCACGTGGACCCACAGTGAGATTGGAGATAACATTCAGTGGCAAGCAAACTTGTGTTCAATAGTTGTGCATTTACCTTAAATTAGAAAAAACATACAACTTGAATTCATTGGGTGTATCTCACAGAACCCCCACTGTTGGGTTTCAGTGAATCCAAGGGAGAGAAGGAAAGAGGAAAGAGTATGGCAGGTAATAGCTTCATAAGCCCAAAAGGTCAAATTCACCCCACAAATTCAAGGTTGTCTCAGGCAAAGGAGGGTCCTGGATTTCTCCCACCATTAGCTCCACTACTGTTTCCTCCCCCCAAACTGCCCACTGCCTCAAGTTCTGTGCCAGGACCCTTAAACTCCTAGGCTATCCCTAGTGATGATTTATAAATATTAACAGTTTTATGTATCACAGCCACTCTGTTTCATACAATGTCTTGCTATTTCTTTTTAAAATAGTTTTATTGATTATGTTATTACAGTTTTCCCAATTTTTCCTGTTTGCCCCCCTCCACCCAGTACCCCTATTCCCTCCAGCAATCCCCCCACCTTAGCTCATGTCCATGGGTCATGCAGGTAAGTTCTTTGGCTTCTCCCTTTCCCATATTATTCTTAATATCCCCATCTATTTTGTACCTACCAATTATGCTTCTTAATCCCTGCACCTTTTCTCCCATTCTTCCCCTTGACCCTCCGAACTGATAACTCTCCAAATGATCTCCTTATCTATGATTCTATTTCTGTTCTGGTTGTTTGCTTAGTCTGATTTTTAGATTTAGTTGTTGATAGTTGTGAATTTGTCTCCATTTTAATGTTCTGATCCTCTTTGTCTTAAATAAGTCCCTTTAACATTTCATATAATAATGGCCTGGTGATGATGAACTTCTTTAGCTTCACCTTGTCTGGGAAGCACTTTATCTGCCCTTCCATTCTGAATGATAGCTTTGCTGGATAGAGCAATCTTAGTTGAAGGTCCCTGCTTTTCATCGCTTTGAATATTTCTTGCCAGGCCTTTCTTGCCTGCCAAGTTTCTTTTGAGAAATCAGCTGATAGTCTTATTGGAACTCCTCTGTAGGCAACTCTTTCCTTTTCTCTTGCTGCTTTTAAGATTCTCTCTTTATCTTGAACATTTGGCATTTTAATTATAATATGCTTTGGTGCAATCCTCTTTGGGTCCAACTTGTTTGGAACTCTCTGTGCGTCCTGGACATCTCTGTCTCTGCCCTTCACCACCCTGCTGCCTCTCTCTGCCACACTGTGTCTCCATGCTTGTTTGCCCTACTCCACCCCTACCTGTCTGGATGAATGTGGATCCTTTAAATCCTTGATTATCAGACTTCCATACAGCTTGCTTTTCTGACAGTTCTGGGTGATATTTGTTTTGTAGTCTAGTTGTAATTTTTTTCTGTAGTTGTACAAGGAAGTGAAGCGTATTTACCTATGCCTCCATCTTGACTGGAAGTTCTTAACAAACCTTTTTTAGAAACTTTTTCAGAAGAATTTTTCTAGCCAAAGAAGCCGTTCCCAGTGGTGGCTAGACAAGCAAACTGTCTTGGTATTTCCAATGTGAGTGAAAAGTTTTGGGAAAATACACTCTATGTGTTCAAGCCCCTAGTCTTCTTTGAGTCATTTTGAAAAATGACATACAGTGACATTTGCATATCTACTTAGAGCAACTTGAAATTCAGGTAGGTACGAGCATGAGGTGAAGTAAAATGAGACCATGAATTGACTCAAATCTTACTTATTTTACATTATTTTTATTGTACTTTTTCCATTACCATTTATTCTTCCTATACCCTCTTCCATATCCACCCAGCCCCTCCCTCCCCACCACCCTGCAATCACCACACTGTGGTCCATGTCCATGAGTTCTTTCTCTTTTTTTCCTTTTTGCCCCATCCCTCCGCCCCTCTAACCCCCCACCCCAGAGCTGTCAGCCTGCTTTCCATGAGCCTGTGTCTATTTTGCTTCTTAGTTCAGTTTTTCAAATAGCCACATGATTTTTACCACATCAAATAACCATCAGCACTATTCTTTAATGGTTTAATATAATTTATTAATTATAATATAATTATATTATAAAATATATTTTCTATATATTTATTATATATTAAATATAATTATATTTTTTTCAAGATTTTATTTATTATTTTTCATAGAGAAGGGAAGGGAGAGAGACATCCATGTACAGTTGCCTTTCACCTGACTCCAGCTACGGACCTGGCTGAAAACCTGGCTTGCAACCTGGTTAAATGCCCTGGCTGGGAATCAAACCAGTGACCTTTGGGTTTGTGGGCCGGTGCCTTATCCATTGTGCCATCAGCCAGAGTCATTTAATAGAATTTCTTGAACCTAGCTTTGCTCTAAGTAACATTATCTGTGAAATTACAGGTTTGATGACCTAGTTCCATTTTGACAACACACTGGAACCCTTCAGGCAGATACATAGCAGGAGTTTCCTGTTATGTTCTGGGTGCTCTTTCTTTCCTGATTATTTAGCCATGTGCCCATTAACATGTAATGACATAATCAAAGTGGATTAGTGAAACAGGGAGAGATAAAAATGTTCAAAAGGAGACAGCCTATAAATGGGTGATGTGTTTTTATGTTTATTTTCTTCCCTAAGAATCTTTGCAAGTCCGTCAGTATGATTTTCCGAGTAGAGTGATTTTCTTTCACTAGAATAATAGGTCTCTTTAGAGACCTGGTGGTATTTACATGCCATATACCCATCCTTGTGTGAGGTGAGCTGCCTGGTAAGTCATTCTTTTGATCTTCATTAAATCCACATGTCTTACTTAATAACAAAAGAGATCCTAAACGATTTTTAAAAGAACCATAGAGACAGATTCTAAAGATGTTCCCTTGCTTTGTAAAAGATAATCTCTGTTAATGCTGCTGTTAAAATGATTAAGAATTATGATGCTTATGTTTGGATCTACACCCAAAAGGCATCAAGGCATCAGCAGTTCTGCTGTGTTTTCCTTTATTGCTTTGAAGATACTATGCAAAAGGTGGTCAGATCTAACTTTACTGGTATCCTTTTTCATCCAGTATCCACAAAAATAGCTTCTCAACTCTCCACATTCAACCAACACAGTAAGATTGAGACCCTTATCTTTTCACCTACTAAAATAAAACAGGTTAGGAAAATTAGATTTTTAAAAGTTTTAACTTAAACTCTCATAGTATAGTATAATTCTATACTAATGTTAACATTACCCTTGACTAAAACTATCATGATATAGAGACAAGTATGTTACCTCATTTTGCTTAATAATTGTTGGCACCAACATCTGAAGTCATTTGTTCATGGGACAGAAGAAGGAAAAGACTCAAGAGATGTTTCTAGCAATAATAATAATAATAATAATAATAATAATAATAATAATGGAGAAACTACAGTAAAAAAGGAATTGGTTATCGAAGCAAGAATCTGTGCAATAAAGACCATGACAGCTATTCTAGAAGCCTTCTACTTCGCCTCTACCCAAATACCAGGATGCTGCCTCATTTAACCCTGTGATCAAGATGATCCTGGAATTAAAGTCAGGCCTAGGCTCCAGCCAATGATGTTTTCACCAAGTCATGAAGAATCCTCAGATTAGATGGAAGTAAAATTTATGAAGTTAAGGTAATATCCTTAATTTTAAAATAAGTTTTTACTGATTGCCACACATACTCTGGATCTGTCATGGTCCTTTGCCCGTTGTCCTTCAACCAAATAAGTGAGAATGCAAATTCCTCTTGAAGTGAAGGATTCTGGGCAATGTCATGTTATTTTTCATATGGTGCTTTTGATGAAAAAATCACACCACTAATTTTAAAGGTTTGTACATTAAGAAGTGGTAATATGATTCAGAAAATCACATCAGGATAAACAATAAGAATGACATTCCTCCAGAGTTTATCACTCACCATCAGTCTAAACATTCTTCAATAGTGTATAAAGATGTATGTTTACTCACATTTTTACCAACATCAAAGTTAGCATCAAACTTTTGTAATATTTTCCAAATTGACAAAGGAAAAATATTATTATGCTCATTATTAATTTGCATTTCTCTGCTTGGTAGAAATGTTGAATGTCTTCATGTGTACTAATCACTTTCATTTCTTATTTTGTGAATTTTATTTTTATGGGTGTACTCAAGTCTATCAGAATAATCAGTGAAGATGAATTTCTTTTTAGGTCTAAGAATCAGAGACTGAAAAATATACAGACTCTAAATCAAAATGAGAAATAAGAAAGTGATTAGGAAACCACAACGACTACCTAAATCATTTTCTAAAATGTCCTATTCAGCCAGCACACACCCCATTTTGTGGCACGCCATCTTCAGTTAACTGAAACTCAGCACTGCAATAACAAACATGTCTGAATTGTGTTTCTTAATAACCTTCTCTATAAAAGATTTTTAAAGGAACAAGAATTTTTCCACGTAAATTAAGGTTATGTTGACACAATTCACCTTCATAGTATGATACTGCTTGGAAATTTATTTATTCTTTGGGGTTATTCACTACATTTTACAAATAACTAATCTCAGTATGCAGGCATTCTTTAATATTCAGCTATTGTAACAGTCTGTGAAACAACTTCCTCAAGAGCAAATTCAGCTCTTTTACACTGACTTCAACTTAAAAACTAAAGATACGGTCATCCAGAAACTGGAAACATCCCCAAAAAAGTAAACAGAAGACCTTCACAGGAAATGTGGCTTAGCCCATTGGATTAGGCCTTTTTCATGTTTGAGGGTGGAAAAAATTCCTAAAGAAATTGAATGCAAGCTTGTCTCCCTTACCCCTGTGGCAGAAGATACAGTGAGTACTCTGGAGGGTCACGTCTATGTCCATAAAAACTTTCATCACCTTCAAAACTGTGGTGCCCAATATTATTATAATCCAGTACAACATTCTGAAACTTAATAAGTGACGTCACCTCTAAGATCCTGGCACAGTGCTTATATCATGTTATGTTTATCCCAAGTGCCAGGACAGGGCCTGGCACAGAACAGGTGCTTCATAAATACCACCTGGATTAATGAGTGACAGGATTATGGAGCCCTGCAGAATGCCTGACATTGTCCTGTTTGCTCCCTAAAATTTGCAGGCCTATCTTACATTTTGATGTGGTGTGGGAGAGGGCATTGACACAGAAGTCTCAGCAGGTTACTTCCCACACAACACCAAAATATAAAGATGATGGCTTTCATTTCCTCAAACCACATCTTTCCTTAACCTTGGTCCCTTTCAACCCAAGTATAACCCGCCCTGCCAACCCCACCTCTTATCCGTCTCTAGAAACTCAGAGATCATGAGGAAGATTGGGAACCAGGCTAAAGGGATAATGAATGTTAAGTCAATCATTTGGTAGAGGTTTTAAGCTAAATTAAATGGCTTATTAATAAGACTATATTAAAACTGCTATCTCAAAACTATGCTATAAACATGTTGTTAGCTTTGATTAAAATTTAAAAGCATGAATTTGTACAAAAGATACATAATAATTTAGGTTTTCTAATCAAAATTATTGAGGCATTTTTACTAAAGTTCCAATTGCTTCCTGAATTTTCCTTCCCTACTCCCTTTTCTTTTGTCTGATCCTCAGTGAAGCCCTCATAGGGTTAGACTTAGTCTTTATTCCCAGTTCAATTTGAAAAATACTCATTAAGCCTCTAGTATGTGCCAGGCTAAGCTAAGGGCTGAGTAGCAAAGCCTGTCATGGCCCAGTCAGGCTGCTCACTGTATGGCCTACAGGTCACTGTGTGACTCTGGCCAAGTCTTAACTATTTCTGTCATGGATCCCAATCCCAAAAATGAAGAGGAGTTGGATGTACCTCATGATCTCTAAAACCCTATTTTAGTTCTAAAATTCTCTAATTCTGTGACAGTCTCTATTACAGCAGCTAACATTGCCTGAACGAATACAGAAATTAGTACCTTCAAGTGATGGGTTGCCATAACAAATATCTAAAATTGGCCTAGCAGCAGGCAGCAGGCAGTGAGGAAGCTGATGCTGGAGGCTGGAAACCTTGAGATCCTTGGTGTGTACAGTGGTGAAGTACTTCGTAAATCTCACCCATAGTAACTTGAAAAGCAGACTGTGAGCTAACTTTGCCTGTAGGTTTTGCATGTGTTGGTTGTGAATGGCACATTTAGCAAGTCTTTAAAAAAAAGAGAGATGAGTTTAGGTTAAAAAAATGTTACAAAAAAAATGGACTAAAGAAAACTAGGAAAGGCTTTGAGAGACAAAGCCTCATTTAGGCTCACCCTTGGAGTAAATATCAAATTAAAAATATCATTTTCTTCCTACTATTGGAGGTGGCCTCTTAAAAGTACACATTGGTGGTTACAGAATAGATGGGGATGTTAAGAAGAACAAAGGAAATAGAGAAGCCAAAGAACTTATATGCATGATTCATGGATATGAACTAAGGGGTGCATTGCTGGAGGAAATGGGGTACTGGGTGGAGGGGGACAAAGGGGAGAAGATTGGGACAACTGTAATAGCAAAATTAATAAGATATATTTAAAAAAACAACCCCCCCCCCAAAATAAAAGCATTTTTAGGATGAAAGATCTAGCCAAAGGAATTGAAACACAAGGAAAATAACATTTGACAGTTATATCTTGACAAACCTTTAGATGAAGCTTCTGAATATGGAACTAACTGGAAGGATATAGATCATGACCCTATCAAAAATTTAAAAGAACTAAATTGCTTATTTCTTTTTTAAAAAAGACTTACTTTGAAACAAAGAAAAACAAAACTTTGAATCCCAAAGTTACCTTCCAACTTGCAAGTACAGGAAGTGGACTGCAAAAATTTATAGCTCCCAACAATGGCATAGTCTTCAATATCCAATTCAGATATGAACAGAAATAAAAATGAATATGGGCAAAACTTTCATAGAATACAGGCAAGGGCCCTTAAAAGGCAATGAACAGGAAATGGCTTCCACTAACTGAAAGTAGAATTTAAGTCTAGTAACATAAACAATTTTCATCCAGAAGTAGTAAGTCAATTGCAACCCACACTTAGCCAAGTTTATCAAACTCCACACTTAAGAATCCAAGATGATGGTGGAATAGGTGGAAGGTACACTCACCTCCTCCCAGGACCAAACTGGAATTACAACTAAAATATAGAACAATCTACCTGAATAACCAACCAAAAACTAGATGAACAGGAGTCTTATAACCAAGGATTTACAGAAGAAGCCATGTCAAGACTGATAGAAAAGGCAGAGATGCAAAAAGAGCTGATCCTTCTCCCACTGACAGCAGCTGAGATTCTAGGGGGATATCTGCTGCAAAGATCCCCCCTGAAGAGCTCCACAGCCAAGAGCATAAGAGCTGAGAAGAGGTACCCACATAATACCCAACTGTGAAAAATAAGTGGTGATCCTGTTCACCAGGGAGAAGGGAGTCCGCCAGGGACACAGGTGCCTTCTTAAAGGGCTAACACACAAAGTCTTGTTCACGGCCACTGATTCTGGGCTCCAGCTGGGGGATGGAGGAGTGCACTAGAATCATGTGAAGAAAAACTAGGGTTTGTGGCTCTGGGAACAAAGCTAAATGGATAGCTGCCAAGATCCCAGTGCTAAGTCATTCTTTTCCATTGACGATGCCATCTGTCTTGGATGGAACACTCCCCTTGAAAGGAACATCAGCCCAGGAGAATACCACTCACCCCACCTTCCTCCTAGCCTGAATGGTTCCTTACCCTCATGGGAGATCCACTAGCCCTAGCCTCCTGACTCCCAGTGGCCCAGCCCTGCTAAGTTCCAACTCCCAGCAAAAGAATAAAATAATAAAGATCTAAGCAGAAATAAGCAAAATAGAATCTAAAAAATAATACAAAAGATCAATGAATACAAGTTGGTTCTTTGGAAAAATAAACAAGATTGACAACTCTTGAACCAGACTCACCAGAGAGAGAGAGAGAGAGAGAGAGAGAGAGAGAGAGAGAGAGAGAACGCCCAAATAAATACAATCAGAAAAGAACAGAAGTAACAAATGACACTACAGAAATACAAAGGGTTATTAAAATATCATAAATAATTATATACCAAAGAATTGAACATTATGAATTAAATGGATAAATTCCTTCCTAGGCTGAATCAAGAAGAATCAGAAAAAATCTAAATAAACTGATTACAACTAATGAAATTGAGGCAGTAACCAAAAATTCCCAACAAACTAAAGTTCTGGATCAGTTGGTTTCACAGGTGAATTTTACCAAATAGTCAAAGAATAAATTACACTTATACCTCTCAAACTATCCCAAAAAATTCAAGAGGAAGGAAGCCTCCCATGCTTACTTTGAAAGGCCAGCATTATTCTAATTTCAAAACCAGAGACACTACAAAGAAAGAAAATTCCACACCAACATGCCTGATAAATGTAGATGCTAAAATCCTCAACAAAATATTAGGAAACAGTACCCAGAAATACACTTAAAAGATCATACACCATGATGAAGTGGGATTTATTCTGGGAATGCAAGGTTGGTACAATATCCACAAATCCATAAGTGTGATACATCTCATAAACAAATTATAAGCTAAAAATCACATGATAATAGGACTGGCTATGTGGTTCAGTTGGTTGGAACATGAGGATTTTTTTAAAATCACACATTAGATGAAGAAAAAGCATTTGATAAAATCTAACAACCATGTATGATAAAAAAAAAAACTCTCAGTAAAGTGGGAATACAGGGGACATACCTCAAGAGAATAACAGCCATATATGACTAACCACAGTCAACAGCACACTAAATGAGCAAAAACTGAAAGTAGACTCTTAAGATTAGAACAACACAGGGATATCCAATTTCACCACTCCTATTCAACATAATACTGAAAGTCGCCACCACAACAATTAGACAAAAAGAGGAAATAAAAGGCATACAAATAGAAAAATTAGAAGTAAAACTCTCATTATTTGCAGATGACATGGAATTGTACAGAAAACAACCCTATTCACCATTGCTTCAAAAATACCTAGGAATAAATTTAACCAAGGATATAAAAGACCTTTACTCAAAAAATTATGACACTGAAAAAGAAACTGAAGATACAAATACATGGACACATTTACTGTGTTCATGCATAGAAAAAATTAACATTATTAAAATGTCTACACTACCCAAAGCAATTTATAGATTCAAAGCAATTCCTATCAAGATACCAAAAGTGTATTTCACAGAACTAGAACTAACATACCAAACATTTATATGGAACTACAAAAGATCCTGAATAGTCACAGCGATCTTGAAAAAGAACAAAGTTGAGGGTATCATGCTACCTAATATCAAACCATAGCAATAATCATAAGATCATGGTACTGGCATAAACATGATATACTGTATTAGATCAGAATAGAGAGCTCAGAAATTGTGTAAACCCACACCTTTTTGGTCCATTAATACTTGACAAAAGAGGCAAGAACATACAATGGAGTAAAGATAATTTATTCAATGAATGCTATTGGGAAAATTAGACATATATGTGCAAAAAATAACACTAGACCTTCTTATATCATAACAAGAATAAACTCAAACTGAACTAACAATTTAAATATAAAATTCAAAACCATAAAAATCCTAAATGAAAACACAGGCAATAAAATCTTTGACATTTCTCATAGCAAAGTTTTTTCTAATATATCTACTCAGGCAAGAGAAATGAAAGAAAAAATAAACAAATGGGACTATATCAAACTAAAATTTTTCACACAGTGGCAGAATTCATTAATAAAATGAAAATATAACCCACTGAATGAGAGAACATGTTCACCAATGAAACATCTGATACTTGGTTAATAAATTTGTAAAGAACTTGTAAACCTCAATACCAAAAAAAAATCCAATTTAAAATGAGCAAACTACCTAATACACACATCTCCCAAGAGAACATGCAGATAGCCAATAGACATGAAAAGATGCTCAACATCACTGGCCATCAGAGAGATGCAAATTAAAACCACAATGACATATCACCTCACACCAGTCAGAAAGACCATTATCAACAAATCAACAAACAAGTGTTGGCCAGGATGTGGTGAAAAGGGAATCTGGTGCACTGTTGGTGGGAATGCAAACTGGTACAACTATTGTGGAAAACAGTATGGAGATTTCTGAAAAGAATTAAAAATTGAACTGCCTTAAGATCCAGCGATTCTGCTTCTCAGGATACATCTGAATTAACCAAAAAAAAAAAAAAAAAAAAAACACCCACTAATTCAAAGGAATATACGAATCCCTATGTTTACTGCCCGTTTATAATAGCCAAGATGTAGAAGCAGCCCAAGTGCCTATCAACAGATGAGTGGACAAAAAGTTGTGGAACATTTATGCAATGGAATACTACTCAGCCATAAAAAGAAGGAAATCTTACCTTTTACAACAATATCAGTGGACCTGGAGAGTATTATGCCAAATGATTTGAGCCAATCAGAGAAAGACAAATACCATATGACTTCACTAATATGTGGAATCTAATGAACAAAACAAACAAACAAACAAAATAGAAACAGACTCACAAATAGAAAAGGCTAACAGCTGTGAAAGAGGAGGGGTATGAGAGGGTTGGGAACATTTTATACAGGTTAAATTTCAGTGCGTTGAGGAAGTTAGGATAGGAGGAAACCCATCCTCCTATCCTAAAAAAAAGAAACAATTTTTATGTGTCCAGCATTTTCCCAACAAAGCTCTCCACGACCTTATCTCTTCTAACAATGGTCGACTAGCAACCTGACAGCAGGGACAGTAGGGGCGGCATGCCATGTCAAAATCAACTTAGTGCCTTGCCCACAGTAGGTATTTACGAAATGTGGGCTGGATAAATGTACTCTTAAGGAAATGAGCTGCAAAGATCATCTAAAATGGAAGATAAAAGCATTTACATCTGGTATTACTTAGTCTTTGTT
The DNA here is from genome assembly GCA_004026585.1 of Noctilio leporinus. Taxonomy (NCBI): domain Eukaryota; kingdom Metazoa; phylum Chordata; class Mammalia; order Chiroptera; family Noctilionidae; genus Noctilio; species Noctilio leporinus. The sequence goes on along the minus strand of PVIW01001054.1, from coordinate 35,443 downwards.
TCTATAATTTAAGATTTATAAGCTCTTAAAAATATATTAGCTATTACTTAATGCTCTCTATGCATTACAATTTTTTCTGATTACATCCATATAACAAGCGTCCAAGGCATGCGCTATTTACTCCATTTTACAGATGAAAAACAGGGTTTAGAGACACTGAATGACTTCTCTAAGGTCACATGACCAGTAAGCAACAGAACTGATGTTCAAAGCCAGGCAGTCTGGCCTAGTTCTTAGCCACATGCTATAATGAGTCTCAAATCTAAGGTTCTAGAGAATGCTGATAATAACTAAATCAAAAGCAATAATAAATCATCATTGTGTAGCTGCAATTCAAAAAATGAACAAAGAGCAGGGCAGTTTTTCATCTCCTTTATGCCTGGTTTCTTATTCACTTGCCAGGAATGGGAAAGTACCACCTCCCCAGGTGATAATAGCCATCAACCTATTTAGAGGAGGGAAAAGAAATTTCCAGCCTCTTCTAGGACAGGCTGAAAGATTCCATGAACTACGTGAAAGAAGATTGGCCTGGATAAATGAAAATGTTGGTCAATTCACACAAATAATTGGGAACTAAGCATTTCAGATAATGCTTCCATTTTAAGGCCAACTTTAAAGTAATAAGCAACATTACTGAAGTTACATATATCTTCAGTAACATTGTAAATACAGTTCATGAATCTCCTGTCTAGCCTTCCGCAAAGGACTCTGTGACCATTTAGCAGACATGAGAATGAGGGACAGGAAAATGCTGGACACTGGCTCTCAGCCAAAGCTAATTCTAGACACACAACACTGCAGTCTAACAGTTTCTGGAGGTCAAGTTATAAGTGAAGATTTGATCCCAATCTACTTCATATTAAGCCCAGGGGTGCCTTAAACTCATTCTACAGTTATTCCACAATTCTCAAGTGCAGAGTTAAAGATAATCCTATGAAAAAATCCCACTGAACCAAGAGATATTTTGGTAGTACCAGCCAACTGGAAGCCCTTCTAGCTTCTTTTCCTCATGATCAAAGTAATATAACATCCCTGATGGAATGAATGGCAGAGGTTAACAATAGCATAAAAAACCTGAGACATTCATATCTGGTAATTCCTATTATGGGCAAAGAACAAATGGATCTTGAGGGATAGTAGTGGACTATTTTATGTTTACTCAGATGGTGAACGGACTTCTCCCTGCCATTCCAGACATGGCCTGCTTACGAGAACAAGCTGATTCAGACCCTGGGACCCGCTATGCAACCACTGACAGTGCAAATGCTGGGTTCTACAAAGCAGAAACACCAGATGCAGTCTGCTTTACTTAGTAAGGATGCTCTAACACCTTCTTCAGTGTCCTGCCTTAGGGTTACATCTACTCTTTGGCCTTGTTCCAGCACTTAGTCCGCAGGAACTTTGACCATCTTGCAAAGCTACAGGATATCACAACAGTTAAGGAGATTGCTGACATCACACTGAGAGCTGAAGACCCAGCAGTTACCCTAGATGCCTCACAAAACTTGTGCACCAGAGAGCCAGAGATACAAAACACAGAGGCGGGAGCAGGTTATTCACAGGATGGTGGTTGGGTTTAGTGTCCAGCAATGATCATGGCCAGTTCCATTAGTAAAGTCCTCACCAGACATTTCCTGTGGCACAGCTTTGGGCTACGTTACTCTGCTTGGCCCACATTCCTTCAGACTTCCATTCAATTCTGCAAGCTGCCTGAGAGCCTTTGACAGGGTCTTCTGCTGAAGTTAGCTAGGAGGAGTTTCTTGTTTGCCAACAAGAACAATATACTAAATGGTTTTAGGTTTTAGAATTTTCTGAGGCTATGAAATAAAGGGAAGCACAAAGATTACCGTGCATACTGAGCACACCATATTCACTCAACATGCAAAGGAAGGCACAGACAGGTTGGAGAGGAGCCAAGTAAATAATTGAGTGGCTGAGTTACTCAAAATCTACTTCAAGACAGGTAAGAGTTTGAAGGTGTTTCTCTCAAACATTCCTTCCAACAGTTCTGGTAGGCTCTCTGGGCCGGTTGACTGCCTAAATGTTGCCATAAATTATAGCTTGTGGTAACATTCTACAACTCACCCATGAAAAATGCTCCCCCACCCTCTTCCGAAAGGCATAAATCCTGGTGGAGAGAAGAGGCAGAAAGAATAAGGGGCTCTTTTCCCCTCTGCTTTCCTCTCCTTGGAACCTACTTAGCATTCCTGTTAGTCAAGCAGTATGACTGATCCCTGTGTCTTTGCTGAGGTCAACACCACATTGATATCTCCCCAGTTGCCAAGGGCCACTGCAGTGCCTGGCAAGATAACTGACAGTTAAGGAAACACAATGAATCCTAGGGAGTTTGATGCACCTATTAATTAACTCTCACCGTTACAGTTCTGCCCAAACCTAAGGAATTGATAATAATTTCGTATTTTCTTATCCCTTTAAGACATTTCCTGCCTATCCTGCAACCTACAAATGGGGGGAGGAGGGAGAATAAAACAAAACATGTTTTAACCAAAACATGAATTACTGCCTTATGTAAAATGTTATTGCTCCATTTCCTCCCAGAATGTCTTGCCTTGATCTTCAAGAACTCACTACAAAAAGAATCAAGCATTTGAGAGTACAACAGAAGTAGGTGTAAAAATGCAGCTTTAGGGAAAATAGCAACTGCAAATCTTTTTTATGTAGCAAGTAAAATTCTTTACTCCACATCAGGACAAGGAACATGGCATAAAAATAATAACTTTGAGGTTTCTATTGCTTTCTGGGCATTCTCAATATTTACACAAGCATGTATCCATTTTCTTCAGGATCTGTAAGCCCAACTGGCCAAATGTGTTCTTTCTACAAATAAAATTAGGTATGTACTAAAGATAATTTTCCTAAAAGTATTCTAAGAAAATTACTCTTATTCAAGGGAACTGTAGGGGATTCCAGGTTTTCCTCACTCATTTTAATCCCTTTATTTTTCACTGAAACAAAACCTAGACATTGAAAAATTGAAGATGTCTATATGGATTTCCATGAGTGAAATACCTATAATCTTTGATTCAAAAGCTATTACAATGAAAGCACTTACTTATACATTAAAAATAGATGACCTGGAACCAATAGCTATTTTCCACATCCTCTAAAAAACAAATTTGGATAAGTCATATGTAGATATGGTCCCACTGAGACTTTCTTCCGTATATCCTGGCATTGGATAAATAACTAATATCCACAGAGGAGATTCCTATAGTTCAAATTTATCAAGCAATTACCCATTTTAATTTTATATGGGGCATGAGAAAAATCTAAAATAATCAGTTTCTTCTCCTCTTTCCCCCTAACTTGTCCATCTACCTACATAAAGCTTGCAATCTCCCTTTCTGTCTCTTTCCCTATAATCCTCTGAATTGTTATGCAAAGACACTTAAAACAAGAGCTCACAGCCATGGAAAGAAAGACTAGTACAATTTAAGGCTAACTCCTGAACTACAGCTTTCACATCTATCAAACGAGGCAACATTTCATAATTCAATGTATTCTGCTTGGCCCTTTTGATGCTTTCTTTCCAAATAAATCCATTTGTCAGTTAAGACTAACTTCTTCTGAGAGACTAGATCACAGTACATATCTGATTTTCTTCAGTCTTTTTTTCAAACATGTTATTAAGTCGTTTCTTATCACACATCTTGCAACATTATAAAACAATGTATTAATGTAATCATGATCATAATGTCTGCATTTTACCTTTAAGGATAAAGATACATACCTCTCCTGACACAGATATATATCTATAAAAGTAATATGTAAACAACGGGATTTTTTTTACAAATCTTTGACATTTTGTGGCTTGTATTTTATCTGCAGAAAATTTATATTCAGAGCAAGCCGATTTTTCTCCCAGGTGTCCTTTGTGTAGGAGGGCATAGCAATAGGCTCACAATGATGAGGTCCTGGAAGCTTACAGGGTTAGTCCTTGATTTTGCTTTAGAGATACATGCTCTCTGGCTTCTCTGCAATCACCTTACAGGGAATGGTAATTGCTCCGCTAAGGTAATCATTTCAATCATGCGCTGATGCTGACTTAATGGCATCCTTTAGATTATTACTACTTCCAACAAGGTATGGACCCGCTGAAATCTCTGGTGTCTGGGGGACTGGAACATTCCTTTTAGAGAAAAAAATAAAATGTTCAGATCTTGATATTAAACATAGGGCCTGTCAACTCAAATCCTTGGAAGATCTATTTGTTTTTAAATGGCAGGTGAAAAAGCTCCATATTTCCCCCAAGATATTGCCAAGAAGAAAGTCAAAGAACCTAAAAGGTGGGAAAGGACAGAATGACAGTTCATGCTGAATCTTTTCTTTCCACATAATTCTTCAGCATGAGGTTCTGAGCCTTTTTAATATTCCTAACAGCATGCCTGCAATATCATGTACAGCATCCCTGCTATGAGACTCAGTGAGAAAAAGAAGAGAATTTCGACAGAAATACATTGATTTTATCCGACATGAATAAGACTATAATGCAAATAAGAATATAACACTTCTGGGATTGTCCGTTTTGCACATGTGAATTTGTCCTACATATGTGTGCTCTCTTAATAATTAGATAGTGTGAAAATGTTCAGAAGGAAAAAACAATGCTTGAAATAGATCTTTAACAGGCTGTGAAATGGCTGAACACTCAACATAATGAAACACCAAAACTGAAATTAAAATCTGCCCCCCCACCAAAGTCCATTGTTATGGTTATTAATAAAAACATTATTTTACATGTCAAAAGTGCCTGTTCCAATCAAACATAGAAACAGAACCTTTCACAGTGATTAACTTATTGTTGGAACCAAACAAACTCATATTTTTATATTGTGGCAAAAATAATTTTCCAAATTATCTATCTTCCAAACTTGATAGGGTTTTAGAAAAAACTGATTAGAGGTACCCACAAATTTTTCTATTAGATGCTCTAATGGTCTTAACATAAAGTCAACAGAATATAAAACATGTTTCACTTTAGTCAAGTCCAATATACAAAAGTACAACACTTTTAAAACCAGTAAGCTATAGGAAGATTAAGTTTTAAAAAATGAATTCATATCATATAACACAGTTCACTCTAAATAATCAAGTCTCCCTTTAAAAAATAAAGTTATTTAAATGGATTCTTCAAAAATCTCATTAGGATTTTTACCACTAAAATGAGCCCCCAAATATAAGAAGATAGGCTTATTAAATCTACTGTTCATTTAGAGTCCTAGTATACCGGGAGACTAAAAACCCAAAACTTAAATAAGGTATATAAGAAACCAAATTTTTTGAACAAGTAAATTATTAAGACTATTTATATTACAAATGGACTCCATATCATATAAAAGGATTCACTCAGAACATGGAATTTATCTGATAAAAAAAAAATACAACTAATTTAGAATGTGCCCATTTAACATTCTTAGCATTCCCTCCAGTAAAGTGGGCCTCCAAATTAAATGTTGGAAAATAGGAACAGTAAATCAACTATCTTTTTTACAGATTTCTAAACCAGGATACTGGAACCCAAAAACTTATCTCAAAGATGTCTATCACCATTTATCCAGAGAAATCCTTATGAATTATTTCACCATCTAATTTTTTCACAATCAAATCATGAATTGCAAATGAGACATGAAGTGAATAAAACAAGCTGCTAAGAAATCATTATGTAAATATAGGTTATATGGTTATGTTATCTTGTTTAATTGATTTGAATACACAACAGTAATCTGTATAGCGTCAGTGTACAAACATGTTGTCCATCCATGTTATTGTATTGGTTCAGTAGCCTCTCTGTTCAGGACACTTTGTGAGCTGCCTGGTGGCCAGTTAAGTGACAGGTCAAATCCCTGGCTATAATAGAAGAGCTAGAATGGGCGCTGTCAGTTCCACCTCCACTGCTTTCCATTGGTTAAATTCTGTATCTCCCCAAAGAGTCCATTTAAAAGCCAAAGTCCACAGAACCTCTCATGGCTGGACTTCATCCTACTCTATGCTCACTTAGCATGTTGTATTCATTCTCCTGGGCATGCACAAAAGGAATTCAAGATAGAACCTGAGCTGGGCTTTTACTCCACAACTAGACTGAAGTTCCTTAGAAAAGGATTGCTTCAGTCATCTGGAAATCTGTCACACTGCTTTCTACAGAACTCCCCTTTGTTCAAATACATTTAATCAAAGGATCAACATAAATCATAATGGCAACTTCTGGTTTGTGCTGCTTTCAGAAAAAGAGTCTCCTTGGGCTATAAGAACCACTATTTTTCTTAAGACTAACAAAATAAAATATCAAAACATTCGTTATAAGGACTAAAGCAATGTTAATTTTTTTCCTTATTTTCATAATTCTTTAAATGTACATTTTAAAATGGTTCACAAAGCATGGCTCCTGTCTCTAGACTTTACATACTGAACTAGTCATAAAACTTTCAGTAAGATGGTGCTAAAGCGTGTTCAACATACAGGAGTTAATCATATTCCAAATAATAAATTTGGGCAGGAGTCATTGTTTGAAACTAACCTACATTCTGATGAAATAGAAAGCCCATTTCAACTCATAGCATATTATTCTTAAAAAAAAAAAAAAAAAAAAAATGAGCCCTGGCTGGTGGCTCAGTGGGTAAGGTGCCAGCCTGCGAACCAAAGATTGCTGGTTCGATTCCCAGCCAGGGCACGTAAGCAGGTTGCAAGTCAGGTCTCCAGCCAGGTCCTTAGCTGGAGGCAGGTGAAAGGCAACCATACATTGATGTCTCTCTTCCTATCTGCCTCTCTCCCTTCCCCTCTGCCTCTCTCCCTTCCCCTCTCTCTGGAAATAATAAAATCTGTTTTAAAAATTTAAGTAAAAAATAAATTATAAATAAATAAATAAAAAGTGATGCAGGAACATCTGGTACATTATATACAAGTTAACTATTATATTAAACTATAAAACTAAAGCTATATCCACCCACATAAACAGTCAAGAACCATAGCCAGCCTATTTACAACACACATTTGTGACATTCACCTATTTATGGGATACATTTAAAATTTTTATTAGGGGCAAATATTTCCATCTCTATACCTCATCAGTTCCTTAGCAAATCCTTATTTCTAGAATACAATAAGAAACTGTCCATCTTGTCTATATTACTCAAAACATTAAATTGAGCCTGAATAAGGAGGTTTTTGTTAGAGTAACAACAATGTTTTATCACACAGCAAAAAATACCTTGAAAATTTAAAACAAAGTAATTATGATATTAAATTGCAATTTTTCATAAAATAAATTGCTATATTAAGTCAAAATATCAAAACCATTTATTCATTTTAAAGAATGCTCTTTAAAACCCTTTATCAAAAAGCATTTTGGCTCTGATTGGTGTAGCTCAATGGGTTGAGTGTCATCCCACAAACTTAAGGTCATCGGTTCAATTCCTGGTCAGGGCACATGTCTGGGTTGTAGGCCAGGCCCCAGGTTGGGGACATGCAAGAGGCAACTGATTGATGTTTCTCTTGCTCACTGATATTTCTCTCCTTCTCTTTTACCCTCCCTTCCCCCTCTCTAAAAAAATTTTTTTTAATAATGTTTTAAAAAGCATTCTGCTACAAAATAAAGTTTTCTCTGTGATTTCAAAGTTAAATATCAACATATGATATAAACTTGCTCTGCTTTGGTGAATATTGTAATTATTTTGACATAAAAGCAATTCACAGTGTCCATTATACCAAAAATATTATTGCTAAGATGAGAATTTCCAGAGTAGCAATGATCAAATTAATGAATGATTAACTCCCCTAGTTTCTTATTAACCCCTAAAGACAAATTCTTATTGGTGTAGGCTTGGTCGTTATGTTACTTATTAGATAATAAAAATTAAGAGCTCATTTTTTTAAAATATTTTATTCCATTACTTTTAGAAAGAGGGGAAGGGAGAGAGGTAGAGAGGGAGAGAGACATCAATGTATGGCTACCTTTCACCTGCCTCCAGCCACAGACCTGACTGGAGACCTGGTTTGCAACCTGGTTATGTGCCCTGGCTGGGGAATCGAACCTGCGACCTTTGGGTTCGCAGGCCGGGGCCTTTATCCACTGTGCTACCGGCCAGGGCTTAAGAGCTCATTTTTAAATAATGAGCTTATTAACTTGATAAACAAGTTTCCTCCCCATCATGACGTGAGGAGTAGGTTATAGTGGACAAGGCTTCGTAACACTTCCAGTATGTTCATGTCAACATTTGATACCACTCTTCTTCTAAAGCCTTATGGAGAGTACAAGGCTCATGATACTTTCCTTATGCCAAATTTTTCTAGCATTAAACTAACATAACAAAATTATCTATAGTCAAGGCAGTTTATATGGCTTTGTCAACTTATCTTTTTGGTTGATTCTTCTTGGCTGTAATAATTTAACCCAACTCTCCTACAAATTCTGGCAGTTCCGTCCCTAAAACACATATATCCCAACATGTCCACTCTTGTCCATCTCACTGCTCCCTGCCGAGTCCAAGCTATCATCCATCTCTCACATGCACTCTTACAGTGTTCTCCTAACTGACATGCTTGCTTCCTCTTCTGCCCCTCACAGTCCATTTTCCACACAGCAACTGGAAGAGTCTCATAAAACACATATAATGGGCCATGCCATGCTCCTGCTTAAAACCATCCCAATTAAATGTACCTGGAAGCCCTGCCTGGGCCAGGCCCTGCCCCCCTCCACAGCCCCATTACTGCTCCTCTGTCCTCACTGATGTAACTCTGGCCTCCTCTTTAGTCCTGGAACTCACCAAGCCCACCCCCAGCTCCAGATTTTGCTGAAATAATGTCTGGTCCTCCTGCACACTCAGGCTTCTGTTCAACTGCCATGCCCTGAGGACTTCGCTGGCTGCAAAACTGAAAGCATCCCCTGCATAACCATCATGACCATGTAATTTGCTAGCACTCTGCCTGTTTATTTTCCCCAAAGCACTTACCACTCACGAAAATGATCTTTTCCATTAATTTTTAATGTGTGTGTTGTCTGTGTCTCTCACTATAAACATGATCTGTCTCACGTCAGGCACCTCATTAGTTTTTCCACCAGATCATCGCTAACCCACAGCAGAATCTCAATAAGTATCTGTTAACTGATTAACAAGCCCAAAAATATACAAGTACGTACTAAAGTTTTGTATTACAAAGTTATATGTAGCCTTTGATAAGACAGCATCATCCTATATATGAATAATTTCACAAATGTGGCTCTGGGAAGAACTACTTATCTGGCCACCTGAGGCAAATAATTTATTGTTAAGGAACTTAACAATTATCATCTATGAATATCAATAAGGTCAATAAAGTGGTACATTGTTTATTTTGAATTCAGCTCTTTACACAAGCATAACCAAAAAAATTAGGAAATTATAAACAAAGAAAGCAAGGTCAGATTTGGGGAGGCATCTTTTAGAACTCTAGAGCTGATTTTTATTTGGGGGGAAATGAATAGAACTATCAACAACTGAATCTAAAAAACAAACTAAGCAAACAACCACAACAGGAGCAGAATCATAGATATGGAGAACACTTGAAGGGTTACCAGCAGAAGGGGAAGGCAGAGAATGGGGGGAAAGTTTCAGGGATTAAGAAGCATGAATTGATAGGAACAAAAGAGACAGGGAGATGCTCAGAATAGTACAGGAAATGGAGAAGCCAAAGAACTTACATGTATGACCCACGGACATGAACTAAGGGCATGGACTAATGGAGGGAAGGTGGGTACCAGGTGGAGGGTAGCAAAGGCCAAAAAGTTGGGACAACTGTGATAGCATAATTAATAAAATATGCTTAATAAAAACTGCAGTAATGAAATGTTGGTTTTCATAAGAAATTTCATAAGATGCATTACTAAAATCCTTAACCAGTGGCTACAGAATTACATGAATCACCAACATGGTAAAATCATCAGAAAGAAAACAGGTTTACTTTCACATGAGTTTTTCCTAACAAAATCATGTTCACTCCTCATTATCACTTTTTAGTCATCACAAGCTATTAGTTCAGTAACCTAGACTGAAATTTTGCCAAATATCAATCAGTGATACACAGTTTCTACAATCCATTGTTGTCTTCTGGGAGACACAGGCAGGACCTGTATCATTTTATTCCACATCCTCCACCTGTGAGCAGTTCAGAGGCACAGCCCCCAGCCTCACTCAATAAACAATGGAGAAATAAAAGTGCAGGAAAATATTGACACTGGTTACAAGCCTTTGCCCAAGCATTTAAGAGCCGATTGATTAGCATTTGAAAGACAAAATCTGTGAAAGCCAAGAAGGATTAACATAAAAGATGACTCCAAAGAATTCTATCAGAATAAATCCTGATTACGAAGGTTTAAATGATTTCCTATTCAGATGACTTTATAGAACAAGAGAAGGGAAGGTACCATAGGTTCAAAGCCACTGATTTATGTCAGAAATATGCAGAATAAGTAAAGACCAAAAGTAGAAGAATGTATGGTTTTTTTTTTTTTTTTTTTTTTTTTTTTTATAAAAGTGTGCTAAAGCAGTATTTGACTCTGTTGTGGTTTTATAAGAGCTGTTTTATCTGCATCAAGGCCTAATTTCAACACCCACTGCCTGTGAGGTGGGACTAACCTTTTCTATTTTACCTTTTTTTTCCTACCAAGATCAAACCAAAGTGCTTTCCACAAATCAAATCCAGTTTTTTTTTTTTAGAAAAGGCATTTCTACAAATAAAAACTCTCCAAATGATGTAAATATACCATACAAAACACAGAAACTCATAGAAAAAAAATACACAATGAAAAGAAAATATTGCCTCTCTTTTGATTGCTGGCTTGTGTGACAAAGCTTGTGAACTCTCCTGGTTGCATAGCAGCCAGCCTAAGCTGCAGTTCTAGCCTGGAAGAAATTTCCATGCCAGAGCTGTGGAAATAGAAGCTAACTACTCAGTATAATTTTCAAGGTTACCCATATTTGCAACAGAAAAAAAGAAAACTGAATCATTGCCTTCAGGTTTCTAGAACCAAGTCTGGAAGGAAGTTCTCTAACGCCGTGGGCCCCTCTACAGCAATTCCTCACTACCTGTGCTGTGAGTAGACAACTCCCAAATGGGAAAGAAAGGCTACCTACAGAAGTACACTTTATTGAAATAAAATAACCAGGATCCATGAAACTAGATCACTATATTTAAGAGTTAGATGGTAGGCTGCACCTTTGCTCCCTAAGTACCACCATTCATAGTCCACTCTCCGTGCTGTCTCCAGGCCTGCTGTTGAACAGAACAAGATTTATTTTAGGTTTTGCTGTCACAGTTTTCCAGTAAACACATTATTATAACACTCTTTTAGTATCTTTCACCCTCCTTGAATATGGCTAATCATAGCACTGACAAGTCCCTAAAATGAGTGACTCATTTCCATAGAGACTCATCTTAAAAACTTGAGCCTGGTAAACAATCGGTAAACATACTGGCATCAGCACCACTGACAGGGCAGACCAGCTTTCAGTCGGTCTCCATCTGGGCTCCAGAGAGGAAAATAACAGCACACGTTACCAGGAGTCATAAGTCCAGACCCAAATCCCCGTAAAGAAGGGAAAGGCAGAGACTGACAGAAAATGATTCACATGCATTGGTGAAGTGGTATTAGTTTCTCTGTACTTAGTGACGGATTCTATATATTCATTGGTGTTTCATGTCCAGGACACCAAGGAATAGTGTTTGCCTTCTTCTCAGAGGGAAACAACAACAATGGGGACACGTGGTGTCTTAAAGAGTCAGATAGTGGGACCACGGAAAAAGCACTGGACCAAGCTCCAGGTTCTAGTTACAGGTAGGTCAATCAGGAGACTCTGTATAAGTCCTATAAGCTAAGCTTCTGATTCTTGGTCTCTCATGTTAAATTCAGAAAAGCTTCTCTGCCCTTTTATAAGAATAGTCCAAAAATCAATGTCAAGTATCAGAAATATACACAAACTTCTATCTAAATATTCTCTCAGATGTTGCTCACTTCTGCCTTCCTCAAGTCATGTTGTAGGAATGTTACATGGGTACCGATTATCTCCAGAGATCCAAATTATTAGTAGAGAGCAACATATTTCATCTTATTTCTGTCTATAAATTAGTGCTTGAGGCAAATAAGAAATGCAGCCTTATCATTAGACTTTAAAACCAGCAGAAAATTTCGTGCTAGCTGCTGGTAGCCAGCAACACCGACAATTAGAAAAGGTACAGAGAACACAAAAGGTAGTCATTCTTCAGTTCTTTATATCTTTGATTTTTTAAAATGAAGTATTTTTTAGGTTTTCAATAGTTGGATTAGGACAAAAATAAACAATTGTAAACTGGACCAGGAACATTTTTTTTTTTTTTTGGAATACTGTTAACAGTTTAACACTACCAGTCATTTAAAAGCTTTTGATTAATCAAATTAATCAGTCTTTTGAGATGATTTAGAAAAAGTATACAGGGTGCACGTGATCAATTGGCAAGAACTTTGCATCTCCTTATTTCACATGCTTATTAATTTTGAAAAATTATGTTTCTAAGGTTATGATTGAACATCATTGTTTCAGATATAAAGTATTAAATTCTGAGAGCAACCATAATGTTGAAGGAATACAATGTTAGAGCAACCATCATTTCTGGACTGCGTGCTGGGCAAACTGCTAAGAAAAGTGTGGACTTTAATAACTTCCCTTTACATACAGTTTATAATGTGAAGAAAGTGTATGATGCTGATCCTGATGTCACCACACCAACAAGGAAAATGCATAAGATACGCAAGGATCACACAAGTCCAGATATTGTTCACAGAATCCAGGAGATCATCAATGAAGATCCAGGATGTTTACCTTGATGTTTTGAGAGAAGTAGTTGTACCATGGATGAAGCAAGTTGCACATGGACATCATTTTATTTTCCAACAAGATGATGCACCAGCACAGAATGCCAAAAGGTGCAAGAATGTCTCAGGGTCAATGTTCCTGAATTCTGGTCAAAGGAAATCTGGCTGCCTAGTTCACCAGATGCACACTCTCACAAGTGTGGCATTTGTGAGAGAGAAGTTAATAAACAACCTCATTCCAATAAAGAGGCTGTTAAAACTAAGGCTGAAAACATGATGATGTCCATGGATAAATAAAAGTTCATTAAAGCACAATCAAGATTCCAAAATTGAATCGAGTCTATTATTGCAGCAAATGGAGACTTTTTTGGACAATTTAAAAAATAATGACTATGTTTATGTATTTACATATATGAATTTATTTCAAAATATAACATTTTTGTGGTATGTTGTTTATTTTACTAAAATTTTGCCAAGTGATTGCATGCACTCTGTACATCACCCTTTCTAGAACATGTATTTTTATAGAAAGCAAAGTCCTTCTTCATTTGGTAATTTAAAATTTTACTTTTTCATTAAATTTATGCCTTATATAATAAAGCACTCATATATCTGTTGAGTTAAAAGTTAAAGAACACCAGCCCTGGCTGGTAGCACAGTGGATAAGGCGCCAGCCTGTTCAATTCCCCAGCCAGGGCACATAACAAGGTTGCAAACCAGGTCTCCAGTCAGGTCTGTGGCTGGAGGCGGGTGAAAGGCAACCATACATTGATGTCTCTCTCCCTCTCTGCCTCTCTCCCTTCCCCCTCTTTCTAAAAAATAATGAAATAAAATCTTTTAAAAAATTTAAAAAGAAAAAAATAAAAAATAATAAAAAAAATTTTTAAAGTTAAAGAACAGCCCTGACTGGTGGCACAGTGGATAAGGTGCCAGCCTGTGAACCCAAAGGTCGCTGGTTCGATTCCCAGCCAGGGCACATAAGCAGGTTGCAAGCCAGGTCTCCAGCCAAGTCCTTGGCTGAAGGCAGGTGAAAGGCAACCATACATTGATGTCTCTCTCTCTCTTCTCCTCTCTGGAAATAATAAATAAAATCTTAAAAAAAAAAAAAAAAAAAGTTAAAGAACATTTGTCATTTTAATTTTAGATACTAAGGCAGTTTTAGTCACTGATTAAGGTAAAACCTTTCTAGTTTTATACCCATGAACTGTCAACCTTTGCTTGGGCATATTTAACAACACTTGCAGAAACTGTTACGTTTACTTAATGAGGTGAGCAGGTTAAAAAAAAAAAAAAAAGAGTCAAGTCTTTATCAGGAAGCACAGAATTCACAAGAGAGAGAAGTGTTTCCTCCTATGGCTTGAAGCCTTGGCCGGCCATATTAATCATTTCAGCTGCCTCCACAAATTGCAAAAGTTTTCCTATGTCATGATAAATATGCTGGAATCATCAATAGCTAAGTCTCCCAACAAAATGTGACTCTCCACTCACTGCACCCAGATCCGGCAGGAAGAACACTCACACGTAGCAGATGTATGGAATGCACCCAACAAGCTGTTGTGTATTCAGTTCAAAGTCTTAGCTCATGCAAAGGTATTGGGGAAATGGGAAAGCTCAAACCTTCATTGAAATGGAACAGATATAGAACTGTAAAGGAAATGCAGTCTTTACTTAATCAGTGTTTTCCCCAGACACATGCATTCATTAAAGGCAAGCACTTATAAAAAGCATCCCATTCTGGTCAAGATGCAGAGAACTAATAATTTGCTCAGTGATCCTCTGTGCTGGCACTACTCTGAGTGTTGTTTAAAATCTGATGAGGTAGGTTCTTTATTTACTTCAGAGACAGGGAATCAGAGTTCCAAGAAGAAAAGTGACTTGCAAGGGTCACTCAGCGAGGGATGGGACTAAAATTTCAGTCTGCATCATTCTGACTCTAGTGCATCTACTTTTCTTTACACCTCACACATCCTCCATTTCTAATTTGAAAAAAAAAAAAAAATCTTACCAAGAAAGGCTGACTCTTACCCATAATACCTAGATAGTTGCAAAATGCTGCCTACTAAATCCTGGAAACTTTCTGTTAAAGAACAACATATGTAAATGCCAGAAGGTTTTAGCACCTGTTCTATTGATACTATTTCCAAGTACCTATCAGCACAGGTACAAGGATGACATCTTAATTGCCTTCTCTTTTCTCAGGAAATTCTACATGCCTTGAATTACAGCTATTCAAAACACTGCATCAAAGTTGAAATTTATTTGTGAAATAAATAACTGTCACCAACTTGGTTTTAGTAGTTATGAAGCAACTCTAGTGAATGTCAAAACATTAGTGGGAGGTAGGAGGAATTAGAAGTCAGAGAATGAGCAATGCAGTACCCCAAAACTGGAGAATAGGAGCAGAGAACAGAGACAGGAGGAATGTAAAGCTGATAGGAAACAGCCTCACACAGTTCTTATTGTCAGCAGCAGCTACTGCTGAATTCCCTGGGAGTGGTTAGCAGCAGCCAGTACTTAAGATGCCATACCTGAAGAACTTGGAACAAGTTTCCTGCGCTGCTCTCCCTGATTCAAAATCTAATGTACCAGCAGACAGCGTAGCCCTGGAAGAGCACGATTTGGGGGATCATTTAGTTCAAATCTCAGCTCTCCTACTTAGCAACTGATTCACATCTCAGTTCCCCCACCTATAAATTGGGGGTCATTAAATCAGCCACACAGAGTCACTGGAGAATCAAATGAGTTACCATTATGAAGCACATAAAGGCCACTCAATAAATAAATGTTGGTTTCTTTCCTTTTCTTTTACTGCACCATTTGAAGTAAATAAACATTGGCTGACTGGTTATAGGCTCAAAAGACAAACCATAATCAGCCACATCAGGAAGTCTTTTTCTCTTTCCTGAATCTAAGAAAGAATGAGTATGTGTCCTGTTTTCTTTTGGTCCTAGACAGAATCACTTTTTATTTCAATAACATCTTGAGTTGGGAGTTACAGACTGAGCAGTGGATGATATGCATTCTACTCTCTTGTGAGGAATGAAACCCATCGTTGAAGCTTAGGGTAAACAGTATTTATCACACTGAAGCTGCTCCCCAGGTCCTCCCCTTGGGTGAATTATCGGAGTAACTCCTACCAAGAGGCTCAGTAGGGATCTGGAATTACGGAGTTTTTTTAGAGCTCTAACTTACATCATTATATATTATGCACATACATATAAACATATATATTCTATACAATAATATCTATATACACAAAGTGATAATGCACACATTAGATAAACATATACCATGAAAGACCAAAATAAAATTCACATTCTCAAACCCTGTTTCCCTTATCTTGGTCTACATTCAGAACATCACAAATGGATGTGGAGGTATGTGACATGTGGGGTGAGGAAGCATCCACACCAGAGAATCTGAACCATTTTTAAACTGGATGTTAAAGTATCACCTCCTGGATCCACCACCAACTTCTTATCTCCTGCTTCATTACAACACTATCAAGAATTCTAAGTCCTCATAGTGGCCTAGGTTTAAACATTCCCTTAAAACCTACTACAGGGAAGATGGACTTAGAATGCCATCAACTGAGGAAGAGGAGAGACGAAGGGCCTCTCTGCCTGCCAGGGGTGGTGATATTCAACATTTGTTAAACACATGTAATGGACCAGGACTATTTTGAAGTGCATTCATTTCATTTTCACAAGAACACTCTTAGGTAAGTGCCTACTATTATCACTCCCCTTTAGAAAGGAGAAAATGGAGGAATAAAGTGTTCCGGCAACTTGTTCACAATTCCTAACTAGTGGCTGGAGTCTGGCAGACTATCTTGCCCTTTAAAAGGAAGTCATTTGTGATTAGGAACCAAACCATTACCCAAGTCAGGGCCATATTTTTTCATGAAATATATTAGAGCCACAAACCTTGAATTTACCTTAGGAGGTCAAGGTACTAATTTGAGCTCTAAAGACTCAGTTAAGACATGCTTATATATGAAATCTCATAGGTATGATTATAAGTTTAAATGTGATGTGGGCAGATTCATAAAAAGGTCTGCCCCAAAGGAACTTCATGAGAATTTTCTAGGTGAAATAATAGGACAGTGTCCAGGTAACTCAGCACCTCCTCCACTACCCAGGAGATGAACATACACTGAGAACTTACCACACTGTAATCCACAGCTACATCCAATTTGATATGAGGCATACCTATACTAAGTTCCTTTCCTTAGTTGAAAATACAAAGGCCCTAACATGACTCTAGACTACATTTCCCCCTATCTTTACCATCTTTTGATTTCTGAATAAAAAATAAAATCTGAAATTGTGCCCAATTTTACAGTTAATACTTCCACCATAGTTAGAGTTTTTTAACCAAGTTTTTAAATTAAAGTTTTCAAGTTGAAATAAAAATAATTAAAAGACAAAGAAACTAGAAAAATATTTGCTACCACAGGAGCTAAAAGATGAACAATCTTAATACACAAAAAGCTCACAAGAATTGACAAGAAAATATTAATACCCTAATAAAATAATACCCAAAGACACAGACAGATAACTCACAAAGAAGTTAAATGTTTACTAAGTGTGGCAGTGGGGCGGGGACAGTCTATCTCATTAATAATCAAAGAAAAGCAAGGATGGAACTTTTTGTAGAATGATTCTTTTACTGGGTACAACCTTTATGGTTGGTTTCTAAATGCATTTGTACAGGAAAAAATTAAATAGATGATCCCTCCACCTTCAGAAAGACAGTAAACACCAGCATTGGCCATCTGAGAGAAAATGCTGTGATGTTCAACTTCATTTCCAAAACCATGAGCAACTTTGCAGTGTTTCAGAAAACATAGGTATGGGTGAGAAACTAGATTTTCTCAAAAGCAGAAGGACAGACAGTATCATTCATTCACTGAGAGCATGAGATTTACAGTTTTGGATCTTTTAGTATGTTGAGCCAGGTATTCTCAGCTCGTGAGTTCTGAACTGATGTCAGTACTTGCATGTGATCATTAGGTATTAGTTCATTAATGAGCTGACATTTATAAGATGGTTTTTAATATAGGTAAATATATACTTTCATAACATTTTGATTAAGCAATATTAGTTTTTAATCTTCCAAATCAGGCTCTCTCTCTCTCTCTCTCTCTCTCTCTCCACACACACACACACACACACACACACATACATCCCTAACACATTTTTAAATGGGCCTACAGTAATATTATTCTCTTTTTAACAAAAATCAGAGCACAAATATCTTCTTTGGATATTGGAGGAAAGTGTTGTGGAACTGGTATTCAAAAAAAAATGGGAGTCTTCTTTCTACCGGCCCCATGCATTCAAGAAGATCCCAGGTGAGGTAGTGAAGAGGAAAGAAAGACATGTCTGAGCTGTCAGGTCATCCTGAGTGAAAAGACAGTGATGTGCCAGGCAGTGTGTTCTCACATCTGAACCTGATGTACAGGAGTCTCCATGTAAAGACCTTCAGGGCATCACATGTGCATTGTGGTAACTCTGATTTGTTCTGAATGGAAAGGGAAAACAAAAGGGAAAACCTTTACAAGTAACAGGAATCATCCAGATATTTTTAGGCAATCTCATTGTAACCCAAACCCTTAAATTGGGGATGAGTCAGTTCTGACAGTTCCTGGAATTGTGTCGTCAGGATTCCGAGCGCGCCTCGCACAATGCAGTGCTGTTCTGATTACTCATATTCCAGCATTCGGAGACAAAAGAATGCTCTCACAGAGGCTCACGCTTCCCTGCATCCTTTATATTAAATAAATCGAATGTTCTGACAGCACACCTATCTTTAAATGCCAAGTCACATTTACAAACATCTAAATCAAGGCTTGCCTTTGGCATACAAGAGTTTAAAAGTGACTCTGTTCCTTAAATGCTGCCACTTGATTCATATTCTATAAAAACACATAATCAAAGTAGCGGGGGAAAATGAATCAGATACTAGACATAAAAAATGGGTTTCCTTTAACTTTGATTGACACCCTTCTTACCTCATTCAACTCAGAATTCACCCAGACCACCCCTTCAATTTGCGCACTCTGATGTCCTCCTTTCTCCTCTCTGCTCCCAGAAGGACTATTTTAGCTGGGTGAGAGAATGCAGTAACAAGGATTCTGGGTTGCCTGCTCAGGCCCCAGACATAAGTTCACTGCAAAGCAGTTAAGTGACTGTAGCTGGAGGACCCGGGATAGATGGCAAACAGCAAGGGACAGCTTTAGAGCTCAGATCTCTGATTCTGGTATGTTCTTTGAAACTGTGATACGAAAGGAAAAAGGCAAACTGAGTTGAGAGTTCGGTCAGGGTTCCGAAGCACCAAGGCCATTGGGTTCACCCACAAACCAGGTAAAGGCCAGAAGAGACACCCCCAACGTACCAAAACTGCAAAGTAGAAGAAACCCTTCGCGTTGGGGATAAAGGGCTTCAACTTCCAGCTTCTTTTTGGCCTCAGTTCATTTCACTCATGCACGTAAATGAATGGTAATGTTGGGGTCTCCAGGGAAATCATTTCAGCCTGGCATTCCCAAGAGCTGCCACTTGCCTTCTGACCATGGGCACAAGCCAGAACTTCAGCAAAGACTACATTTAAACCACATATAAAAGAAGGTAGCCCTGGCTGGTAGCACAGTGGATAAGGTGCCGGCCTGCGAACCCAAAAGTCGCTGGTTCGATTCCCCAGCCAGGGCACATAACCAGGTTGCAAGCCAGATTTCCTGCCAGGTCTGTGGCTGGAGGCAGGTGAAAGGCAACCGTACATTGATTCTTCTCTCCCTCTCTGCCTCTTTCCCTTCCCCTGTCTCTGGAAATAATAAATAAAATGTTTAGAAAAAAACAAAAAAGAAGAAGACAGTAGCATGACCACCCATTTATTCCAGAAGCTCTTTAAATGACTGAAGAGTAGATAAAGGAGGCTGGGCTGTGCACAAATACATAATCAAACTAGAACAAGAAAGTCCTAAATCCACATGTGAAGTTGTTTCATTCTCACCTAGGGTTTAAAAAAAATAAAGTACATTTATCTTGAGACAACATATATTTTTGGTCTTAGTGGTGAAACCCATCTTTTATTCATTATAAAAAATGGCATCAATTATTAACTGTACTGGATTGAAAATTCTAAAACGTGGTCAGAGAATGCTTTTGAGCAACCACAGAATCCTAGAAATACAGTAAGAATGGGAGCAGCCGGAAGATACCTATTTCTGGTTTCGTTTTTTTGTTTTTCTTTCAATTCTCACCTGAGGATGTGTTCATTGATTTGAGAGAGAGAAAGGAAGAGAGGAAGGGAGAGAGAAAGGAAACATCGATGGGTTGCTCTCTGTACATGGCCCGAAGGGAGATCGAACCTGCAACCTCGGCATGTGCCCTGATTGGCGATTGAACCCACAATCTTTTGGTGCACAGGATGATGCTCCAACCAAATAAGCCACCTGGACATAGCCCCATGTCTGTTTGATTCTGCCATTATTATTTCAGACAACTTCTTCAGATTTTTAATTATCCACCTATATAAAATGAGAGCTTAAGTCAGATACACAAAGGTTAAGTCCATCTTAGCTTTGAATTATGAAGACTTCTGCTCAATTCTGTGTAGCCACAAAGCAGATCTATGCTTTGGTCCATTAATAATGAAATTAATTTTTTAACTTCAGAAAACAGTTATACTTTCACCTCTTAAAATTATTGGAAAAGAAAATACACCCTAAAAGTGCAAGCATTCAAGAGGTCATATTATACATGAGTAAGATGGAATTAAGTATAGGACTCAGATGAATCTAGTTTTAGCTGATCACTAATGACACAAATAACCCTAACCAGCAACATTAGCACATCCTACAGAGCTTGAACTCTGCTGGTGACATGATGAGAAATGACTATTGAACCACAGAATACATTATCATTCTTATTAGTAGTCCATGACAAAAAAATCAGTATTACCCTACCATTTCACTGAATAATAATTAAAAAGTAACATCATTTAAGAAAAATAATTCAAGTGCACCTACGTTTCAAAGAATTATAGTATTGATATTGTTAAAGAAGCAAAAGAACCCAGGTTTTCATAGACAAAAAACAGAATTATAAATTATTATTATTGGGTTTCCGCATATGAAATAGCTGGTGTTTGACTATTTTTGCCATATCAAAATGGCAATTTCACATAATTCAACCTGAGCATTTTCTACAGGCTATTTTTATGACAACCCATCATACTCATAGATATGAATTTTTATATATGAATGCAAAAGTCACTTTAGAAAAAAGAATACTAAGCCATAATAACATGAACTATATAGTTGATATTTACTGAGACCTTCTTTTGTCACTGAGTTAATGTTTTACCTCATAGCAAACCTACAAAGTAGGTACTATTACTAATCTATTTTCAAATGAGGAAAATGGACAAAGAACAACTCAGTACCTTGTCCAAGGCCAGTAGAGTGGACATTCAATTGCAGTCTGCACTAACCCTTGCCTTAGCCTGCCAGTCGAAAAGAATGGCCCCCTCCCAGATGAAAAGCAGGAAGAGTAGATGACATGAGCATATGGAAAGGTGAGTGTTGGGAGCTCCAGGAAAATGGAAAACTGAGAGAGAGAGTTGCAGCATTTACTCATCACTGCTTAGTGGAAAGGCACCTGCATGGCCCACTGAGCAAAATACCCCTGAAGCTGAGACACATCAGGCTATCAGGTTATCATGGCTGCAAAGTCTCTCACTATTAAAATCATCAACCTGGCTCTCCTTGTTCTAATTCCAGATCTAGAAGCAAATGGCTGATCATAATGGGACTTCCAGATAGGCTTTTCAAACAGGAGAGAGAATGAACTAATGAAGCAAACCAAACGTAAGTTTTTCATGGAATTATAATTGGAAAAATTGCTCTCAGTCTCCAGCAGACGTGGCTACCCTTACATGCCATAATGTCAAACCGCAAGCTGCACAGTTGAGGACCAGATGTGGAATACAGTGAACATACTCGAGGTACCAGGTGAGCAGGTGGCCCCACTAGGCAAAATTATAAAAGCTTTCAAACTGTACTGTAATTTAATAAGTAGCATTTCACATAAAAATGCATTTCGGTCCATGTGTAGAATTAGGACAAAGAAGGGAAGCCAAAATAATATAATCAACTAGTTCAGTGTAAATTTTCTTTACCTTTCTAGAGCTTCGTGAATAGTAGGATCCACAGTCACCCTAAAAACAAAAAGACATACATTTAGCAGACATGGAAGAATGTAATATATTTACAATGACGACAATTTACAAATGCTTGTTATTAATGGGCTCAAGATCATAGGACATGCCTTAACAGAGAACACAAATCAAATCTGAAAATATGATGTATTATAGTAAAAGAAGTCTGCAGGAAATGCTTAGATAACTATACAATAAATAAATGATCTGAAGTATCACATCAAATCAATGGCATTGATAATTTGGATAGAATTGTTTAAACGAAGTTGTGCCAGATACACAAAAAATATGACCCTGAATTTAAAATGAGTACACCCACAATGTACAACTGTAACCACTGTAATAAAGATGATGCAAAAAAATACTTTTCCTCTGAGTGAGAACACTAGGAAAACACTTTCCCATACCATTCTCCTTCACATTTACTATGAGAAGCCCATTTTCTCTCTCAAACTCCATTACCCGAAATATTGTTTATCTAGGTCCAAAATAAGCCATGTAAAAGCAAAAACGTGATTGTGCAAGCAATAATATGGTACCTAGAATTTTATTAAGGAATAAATATAAAAAACTAAGCACCATTCTGAGTATAAGCACTTCAAGAGAAGGTTAGGGCTGACTTTCTGCTTCTACAAAATGCTAACTCTATTCCATCTGGAAAAAATGCATTTAGCTCATTGTTTATGAGGATACAGTAATACGTGCAAGATGTAAATTCTTCCAACTGGAATCAAAGTTTAAATACGTAGAAAGTAAAGAAGGGAAAATTCTAATTTGTACCTTTAGCTCTAACAAGCTTGCACCAATTAATTCAACTCAACCCAAGCTATATAAATTGACACCTCAAAAATTATTTGATCTTTTCAGCTTCTATACATCTACTTCCACATCATAAAAAATTAAATATAAACTCTAAAGTTTCTATTTGGCATTCCAATGAAGAAAATAAACATTTCTAAAGTCTTACTTTATTCTTAATAATATTTTAGCCATATTTGATTTAACTTTCACAGCAACTCCTAAAATGGTAAGTTTAGTAATATTTTCTAACCATAAAAGCAACATGTATTAATTGTAGAAAATAAGAAAAATATAGAAAATATAAGCCAATCATGATCACACCACTTACAACAAAATTAGTATCTTCTGTTGTTCCCTTTAAATATACAGCCACACACACAAGGCGTTTTAAACAAGGTTGGGATTGTATCACATCCAATATATCTTGCCTTTTTCTCTTAACCTCAAATCATTTTTACATATGGTAGTCTTTAAAAACACAATATTAATCATTACATCCTAATCTTCATATTCACAAGGGAAAATCTGTTTAAACATTTCCTAATATTTTTATATAAGTTGTCTTTTTTTTTTTTTTTTTATTTTTTTTTTTTTTTTTTTTTTTACTTTTTTTTTACACCAGTGTATGGTTGCGTTTCACCTGCCTCCAGCCACAGACCTGACTGGAGACCTGGCTTGCAACCTGGTTATGTGCCCTGGCTGGGGAATCGAACCTGTATATAAGTTGTCTTTTTATCTAGCATATCTAACATTGTAATATACTTACACAAAAATCTTTACATTTTATCTGCTAATTTTCCTAAGCGAAATTTACCAAAATAAAATTTCTGAAGAAAAGGCATAAACTTTTTCCATGTTAATAATCTGTCTGTGGAAATAACAATGAGCACGTTAGATTGGTTCCTAATTCTCAAATTTTCACAAACATATCTTAATGTTTCCATAAAATACTTATTTCATAGTGAAAATGGTATCCATTTTTAATTTTCATTATTTTTTTGTTATTACTTCTGAGTAAGTTTATAAATTTATGATTATCCTGTACGTTGCTTTGACCATTTTTACGTAGGAAATTGGTGGTTTCTTATTGATTTGTAAAAGCTCTTTATACAATAAATATATTAATAATTTGTGTATCATAATTATATAAATATCTTGATTTGTCTTCCCAGTCTGTTATTTGCATTTAGGTTTGGCTTATAATGGTTTCTGATGCACAGAAGTTTAAATTTTATGTAAATGTATGCTCACTTAGTGGCAGCAACAAGACTTGAATCCAGGCCTTTTGTTATCAAATTCAAACTTCTTCTTGTTCTCTGTTAGTGACTTTACAGTCTCTAGAACCACTGGTTACTAAACTTCTATCATTCTAATAGAGGCACAGAGGCAATTGTGTTTCATTTCTCAGAAATTGTTCTCCAACAAGACTATGGTCAAGTCCAGGATAATTACTTTGAGACTGTCGTATACAACTCTTGTTTCCTCCTTGACTGAAAAATCTCTTAAGATACTAAGCAGGAAGGAAAATGTAGGTCAAATCATGCCTGAGCTTATCAAGGCAGAAAAGTGGTACTTTATCAAATAAAAATACAGAAAACAATAACTAGCCTTGAAGCTACTAGGCATTTAATATAGGCCCAGCAAAAACACACAGAACCCTTTAAACAATATGAGGTAGGAGTTATTATTGTTCTCATTTGACAGATGAAGAATCTGACATTTGGAGAGATCAAAGTGCTCAAAGTTACATGGTTTACACGTAGCAAAGCCAAGATTCTCGTCCAATTCTGTCTTCAAAGTGCTGTGCTTAGCCATTCTATTCGCTTGCTATCAATCTAATGTATTGGACTTACACTGGTTAAATTAAATAAGAGGCAATTTAAACAAATATTTCTCCACTATAACCCCGCAAGACAACAAAATGTAATATGTTCATTTACACTCTTAAATGCACCAATACATTTAAGACAAGTGCTTAATGAAATAAAGAAATCTGAAAATCTTTATGGAGAGAAGTGCTGCAACAGTAAGAATTTTCTTAAAAGCAATGCTATCTTCCCTTACTCCTTCAGATAACTTAAAATTCTAGGTTGTTATGTCTTGAATTTGACATTTTATTTTTATCATTTTCAGGAAATAAGCCTGTTATAAACCTCAAAAGTAGAGATCTCACACTACATCAATTCAAATACACTTGAATAATACATTCAACATTCATAATATTCTTGCATTAGAGAGTAGTGGAAAAAGTTGTCTCTGATAAACCAACTTCCCAGACCTACCTGGAGTCAATGTGACTCATTGAAGGTTTGAAAAAGGTGTCAATCAATTTGTTGAGAAGAATCATAATTCACCCATTGAACTCAGACCAACTAATGTATTTAGAATGAACCACTAGGAAATTCCAAGTGGCCCAATTATTGTTAGCAACTTGAAGCTAGTTAAAAAAATTTCTAACATTATCTATTCTTTTTTCCCCAAGATAATAGTCAAGCAATATAGTAAGACTCTGTAAAGAACAAAGATAAATATTACAGCTATGGACAGGTAACAGATTTGATCCATTTATTCAGGTGCTAATGCTATGTTAACTCAAAGTATAAATTTTAACACAATCAGGCAAGAGCGATGTTTGAGCTCTAAGCTAGAATAAAATGCTAGATCAAAGTCAACTGCAGCAAAAGATGGCAAGGCTTATTTAATGTAGTAGTAATCTATCACACGGAGCTGAAAAGTGCAAGTTCTTGAGCAGGCAAACCAGACAAATAGCATCAGTTCCGCATCCACAACAGAATGATGATTATGCTGCTACCCAACGAACTGTTAGGATTAAATAAAGTAATGCACACAGAGTGCTTAGTGCATAATAAGTGCTCAATAAATATCAGCAGCTGCAGATATTTTCCACTTAGCTCTCTTGTTTCACAGACACAATAGGAAAATTGCCAAGTGAGAGGTTAACTAAACCAACAGAAAATAAGCTTTAGACTTTTAGAATCCTTCCTAAATGAGAAAATAAAGACAAGGGTTATTTCTGTCTTATTCACTGCATTCCCAACACCTGACACAGTGTCTAATAAATATGTGGTTAAATATATATTGAAAATATATATATATATATATGTATATATATTGAATGATTATAGGAATGAATGCATTTAAAAAGTTGTCTCCCTGGCTGGTAGCACAGTGGATAAGGCGCCAGCCTGCAAACCCAAAGGTTGCTGGTTCGAGTCCCAGCCAAGGCACATAACTAGGTTGCAAGCCAGGTCTCCAGTCAGGTCTGTAGCTGGAGGCAGGTGAAAGGCAACCACACATTGATGTCTCTCGCCCTCTCTGCCTCTCTCCCTTCCCCTCTCTCTGAGGATAATAAATAAAATCTTTAAAAAAAAAAAAAAAGTTGTCTCTCTCAGTGTAATGCATACTGGAATCTTGGCAGGGTGTAGATGGAAGGTTTAATATGAGAGAAAGGAGAGGGCCTAGAACTGAAGTTAATGAATTCTGTAGGATTAGTTTTGACACTGGAACCACAGGACCCCATCAGATCCTTCAGGTTACATTCCTCCAAATCACTGATCTATGTGCAGTGCCAACACAGAAACACAATACAAATGTTTACCTGCTCATGTGAATTCAGTTCTTTAAAACACAACTAAATACTAAAAAGGAGTTCCCTAACCCCAGTGCACTATGGATCCTAAGAGCACCTATTATCTATAACCCATAACATTCATTTGGCACTTAAGTGCAATAAAGAAACCATTATTTTAAGGTGTTTGCTCTTGTGATGTTAAAAATGCTTGTCAGAGCTTCCCCCAAAGGACAGGAATTAAATATTCTGTCCCTGCCAGTTTCTAGGCGTTATCTTAGCCTTTACAGGGTATAAGAAGAGGAATGAGGAGGTTGCTGTCTAAAAGAGAGCGAACAGTGGATAAGGTGCCACCCTATGAACCCAAAGGTCACTGGTTTGATCCTCAGCCAGGGCACATAACCAGGTTACAAGCCAGGTCTCCAGCCAAGTCCCCAGCTGGAGGCAAGTGAAAGGCAACATACATTGATGTCTCTCTTCTTCTCTCCCTCTCTCCCTTCCCCTCTCTCTAAAAATAATAAAATCTTTTTTTAAAAAGGAGAGAGAAAGACACGAACAAAAATAACTTCAATGCAAGGCAGATCATAGCAAGTATCATGGAGATACATGAAGAAAAGTACTCAATAAGGAACAACAAAAATCTATTTTAAGCAATTAAGGCTTTATGACAGTGGGCCGCCTGGATGAGACCACAAGGAATAGAAAAGGGACTTTTACATCAAGAAGACAGCAAGGAAGCCCTGGCTGGTGGCACAGTGGATAGGCACTGGCCTGCTAACTCAAAAGTCACTGGTTCAATTCCCAGCCAGGGCACATAACCAGGTTGCAAGCCAGGTCTCCAGCCAGGTCTATAGCTGGAGGCAGGTGAAAGGCAACCATACATTGATGTCTCTCTCCTGCTCAGCCTCTTTCCTTTCTCCTCTCTTTAAATACAATAAATAAAATCTCTAAAAAGGAAAAAAAAGAAGAAGACAGCACGGAGAGGGCCTTTAGAAAAACAGAGGGTGGTTATGTAATTTGGGGTCCCTTTAATATTTTACTGGTTTATGTGGCCAAGAAAACATTTGTAATCAAAACCACCTATATCAAACATAGGACAAACGTATAAGAAGACATCATAGGTGGCTGTGGAGGAAAGTGACGTGACTAAGGCTAGTGATTAGATTTCCCTGCCAAGGGCATGTTAGATGGAAAGGAGAGGGAAAGACAGAAAGTAACTCCCCAGTAAAGGATGCTCCTTGCCTGAGGAGAGGTCTAGCTTTTACCCTCACTCCTGGGAAGTGACGTCTAAGCCCTTGGACTATCCTGCCTGATAAGAGCAACTGTGTTTAACACTGGGGCTTTGGGACACACCACAGTGGCAACTGCATTTTGGGTGGGTGCTTGGAGCCACTTGGCATCAGGTCAGTCTCAGGAGGAACGGAAGACTAAGGTAACCAACAGAGCAGTCAATAATTCTTTGTGACCAACCGAATCACTGTGACCTAGCTTCAGTGAAAACTTGGACACCAGGGTGAGTGCTCTGGTTGGCAATCCTCCATGTGTGTTATTACACACCATTACTGTGGATGTGTTGTCTGACTCACTGGGAGAGGTGAATGAAAATGCAGCATGTGGAACTATTCTGGACCGCAACCTATGTGCCTCTTCCCTCGGCAGTTTTGAATCTGAGACCTTTCGCTGTAGCAAACCACAAGTGTACATATGACAGCTTTCAGAGCGCTGGGAGTCTTCCTACTGGGTGATCTTGGGAACCCAAATTTGCAGTTGGTTTCAGAAGTGAGGATGCTCTTGGGGACCTCAAAACTTTAACATAATCAATAAGAACACCCTTCATAATAGTGCAGGGGAAAGTTACAGTGGTATAAAAAACAGTGGTGGAATTGCAGAACCATGAATGCTAGAGCTCTACAATGAAAAACAAATAAAAGTGGATACGTAATTACATACAAGAAACTAAAAAGAGCCTGAAAGAAGTCAACTAAACATTAGCAAATGACAACTGAGAAATCAGAAGGAAGAGCTAGTTTGAGTGAGAAAGCAAGGTGAAACAGGGGAAATGAGATTGTGGGTGCAGTGCCTTCACCCTTCCAACCCACTGAGAGGTGGCCTCTGTCCCTTCACCCTTTGGATCTTGTCTGGCCAACAAAATACTCTGTAAGTGATACTGTGCCCACTGAGGTTCTGGACTTGAGGAGGACAAGCTGGCCCCACTTCCTGCTTCTTGGTACCTGAGCCACCAGATAAAGCAATTCAGGTCACTCTACTGAGAGACAGGCCACAGGGTAGGACTCTGAGGCATGAGACACGTGAGTAAAGAAGCCATCACAGCATACAGAGCAGTGGGGCCCTCAAATGGCTGCAATGGCAGGAGAGATCCCAGGTAAGAACCCCTTGGAGCCAGCCGACATAATCTAGTGTTCAGTCATTGCACTTACAAGTGTTTTGTTATGAATAGATAATTGAATTGCAAGACAGTAAATTTAATTCAACTAAATCATTTTCCCTAGCTAATTTCTTTATTTAGAAAGTGAATGACCCTCTAAGACAATGGAGGTCAAGAAGTAAGAAGTATAGCTAATTAAAATTCCCAGATGACACAAAGAGCTTGAGAACACTCTGCAGTGTGGCTACGGACAGTCAAAATCCATTTATTTTCCAAAATACCTCATTTATGGGTAAGGAGCCACTAAGGATAATGCGTTCAGTCAGGTCTATGATTATACATGATCATCCGCTCCCCTCACTTCCTATCTCTGCTTTCCCAGCTTCTTAATATCTTCACTCTAATCCTGGCTGATAAATTGCCGGCAAGCCTGCTTAGTTCCGTGTTATTTGCATTCACACAATAACACACACACACACAAACACACACACACAAACACACACACACACACAGTGCGCAGATTAATCCTTTTCTTAACTTTTATTTTGCTATGTTAAAAATCTTTCCAAAGCGTTATGATTCTTATAAAATTATGGCAGTTTGGGGCCCTGGCCAGGTGGCTCAGTTGGTTGGAATGCCACCCCATATACCAAAAGTTTTGGGGTTTGGTTCCAGTCAGGGTGTGTTCACATCAGTCTGTGTGCACTGAAAGCCCACACACTGCACGTACAATGCTCATGCTCTCTCTCTCCCCCACTCCCTCCTCCCCCGGCTCTCCCTTTTCCTCTTTCCCTCCCTCCCTTGCTCATTTCCGCTGTATAAAATTCAATAAATATATCGTGGGTGAAGATGAAAACAATGGCATTTTGATTTTAAAAACTAAAAGTATTGGTTAAAATAATGCCTAGAACATAAATAGGTGTTTTTAAATGTGTAAGAACAAAAAATAAGTAAGTGGTATCAATCAAAGTTCATAATGATTGTCAGATTTTGTATGAGCATATATTATAGAGAAACAGGGGCTCTTAACCATGTTTTAGAGCACAGACCCCTTTAGCAAACTGATAGCCTCTGGAGCCTGTCTTGAAATAAGGCTTTTAAAGGCAAAAAATAAAATGGGATTGCAGAAGAAACCAAATATAGTGAAATGCAGTTCTCAAAATGTTTTAAAAACAAATTTATGACCAAATAAATGTTTCTATATTAATGCATTAAATTGTACCACCTCATGGCAGATCTAATAATAACTGTAATTTTTAAGTAGTTATGAGTATAAATGATATTTCAACAACTGTACCATAATATGAAAATATTCATAATTACTATTGCAATCAAAGTCACAGGTACTATTAAACTACTGTGGCTTCTTACCTATATCCATAATTAAAGAAAAAGCTAAATTTTGACTTCAAGATTACTGAAATGAAGTTATTTGTTCCCAACAAAAGCCAGAGGCCTTGTCAGTCCTACTCACAGCCAGTTTGGTTGGGACCCCCTGCCACAGGCATGCCTATTGTTAACTCTACCCATCTTACAGATCTTCCAAAACACTGGGCGACACTAGTGACCTTGGCAACCTCAAAGGTGAGAGGTGCCACTGGTTTTAAAACACAATGGGAGCCCTGGCTTGTGTGGCTCAGTGGACTCAGCATCCACCTGCAAACCAGAAGATCACTGGTTCGATTCCCAGTCAGGGCATGCGTGGGCTGCCTGCCAGATCCCTGGTTGGGGGTGTGCAAGAGGCAACCCATTGGCCAATGTTTCTCTAGCAAATCGATGTTTCTCTCCATCTTTTTTCCCCTCCCTTCCTCTCTAAAAAGTAAAATAAACAAAATCTTGAAAAGAAAAAAGACAATGGGAATAGGGTTATGGGGTCTATCGGGGACAGTTAAACAGCACAAAGGGTTTGGGGTTGTAGCAGTGTCCTCGAGTGTGCACCCCTGCATACAGACTGTGGACCAGCTCAAGAGACCAGGATGATGACAGGATGGTTTTCAAGGCATCCATCCATATAGAAGTAAAAGTGGGGCCATGAGATTGGATGAGGGAACTCTAAACACTAAAAATATAGGACAGAGAAGATGAGAGCCTTGAAATGCATCAAATTTAGGGAGAAAGGCAAAGGATTGGAAAAGGAAAAGCTTGAAAGCAATGAATGAGATTGGGTAACTGCTCCATTCATGCAGACAGTCTAGGGCCACAGGAAATAAGAAACAAGAGTTCAAATGAGGGCAGTGGATTAGCTATGAAACCCAATTTAAATAGAGAGTTTTATCCATTACCATAAAAGGACTTTAACTACAGCAAAAAATTATCAAATCAAAGTGCAACCTCTAGAAAAGCTATATTTATCTTCAGTTTAAGTTTTCTGTTAAGTATTGACTCCAAATCCATCAAGGGGGGAACAAAGCAGGTAAAGGACGGTAATATACCATAACAAATTCTGTTGAATTTCATTATCTTCTGCCATTTAAAAGGGCGGAGCACTTGTATTATACATCAGACACCTCAATACGGGGACTGAAGGACTAAAGATCATAAAGATTAAGGTCCATAAATCCTTATTGAGTCTGAGTGGGCGCGCTAGCAGATGGAACTTTGGTATATGGTGTAAAGGTTACTAATTTTACCCCAATGTCTTGCATGTAATTTTAAAATGGAAAATGAGAAAGCAAGCTCATTATTTATGGCATAGTTTATCTGACTTCTGTGACATGAATTAATCTTTGATTTGGTCTGGAGTATGCCCTCTGGTTAGCTGCCATCAGCTGGGGGACTCTGAACCCCAATACCCTACTTTTTCTACTTTAATTAACATACACCTAAATCACACTTTCTACATACCAGATCCTGTTCTACCAAACTCTATGTACTTCTTCTACACAACTGCACTTGATAAAAAACTGCTTGGTGTTACATTAATCTCTCAACTGTCTATGATTATCCAGGAGCAAGTCATACGCTTGTCAATTGTCTGAAGTTCTGAATTATGGCCTCATGATTCTATCCTGAGCCTCTACACTGCCGTAGAAGGGGACAGCTTCACGGGTGCCACAGAAAAGGCTTCAGAGGAAGATTGTTGGAGAGCTCCCATATGACAATTTCAGAAAACAAAAACAAGTTCCAACATCTTCCCACAACTTCAGAGAGAGGCTGGGTGATTATCTTAGTTCATTCAGGCTGCTAAAGCAGACTACCCTAGACAGCTGGGCTTATATACCACAAATATTTATGTCTCACAGGTCTGGAGGCTGGGTAGATAAGGTCATGGCACCAGCTAATTTGATGTCTGGTTCACAGATGGCCATCTTCTCACTGTGTTCTCACATGGTGGAAAGAGTAAGGGAACTCTATGGGGTCTCTTTTAATAAGGGCACTAATCTTATTCTTTTACAAGGGACCTAATCACCTTTCAAAGGTCCCATCTCCAAGTATTATCATATTGGACATTAGGTTTCAACATATGAATTTGGAGGGAGAGGATACAAACATTCAGACTATGGTAACAATTTCTTTTTAATTTTTATTTATTATATTTTTAGACAGAGGAGTATGGAGAGAAGGAGAGAGACACATCAATGTATGGTTGCCTTTCACCTGCCTCCAGCTCCAGACCTGGCTGGAGACCTGGCTTGCAACCTAGTTATATGCCCTGGCTGGGGAATCAAATCAGCAACCTTTGGGTTCACAGGCTGGTGCCTTATCCACTGTGCCACCAGCCAAGGCCAATTTTTTTTAATTAGGCCAGATTGTAAAACTGAAATTGTAAAACTTGAGATTCAGTCTTTTTTTCCTCTCAAATGCACACACATACACAATTTGCTGAATTATTAATTACTATCACAACACATTTTTTCTGCTTGCTCCTGTGACAAAATAATAATGTGTCACTCTATCGTGGTAAAAATAAGAGAGGTTATTTGTAGATAACTGACATAATATGCCTAACATTTCTCATAGGTTAGGAATTTCAAAATGGTTGCTAAAGGGTTGGAAATATCAAAATGTTTCTGAATAGTCTGTTTAAAACCTCTCTTCAAACAAGGGATTTGCCATTTTACTGAAAATAGTTTCTCTGCTTTTTCCCATCTTTTGTAAAGCTACACTGAGCAGTGAGTCACCAGGTGATTTCCTGTATTTCTGAGTTTCATTTCAAAGACTGAAAAAAGATTCTTCCTCCTCTTTGTCTTCTCACATGCACCTGAGCTGCTATTGTTCAAGGTCACGAAGAAGCCATGGTTAAAACAAAAACCTCCATTTATTTGGCAAGGAGTATTATAACATGGGGGTTTATAGGCATGTCAAACATTTAAGGCAATTTAAATGTATTGTATCTCCAGAGATTAAATTAAATGCCTGCTAAAACCAAACTTTTAAAGCAGCTCTTATTTCTATTTAATTTATTTGAATAAAGGGTAACAGGCATCATATTTAAAATATCTGTTGGAGATAACTAGAATATTAAACTATTCTGTTTTATTTTTCATTATTGTACTCCTAAACAAATATCATTCAGATTTACTAACATTTCCAGCTAGCTAATATTGAAAAATACATAATGGTGGGCTGTTGCCATGGCAACACCTCTACAACTACACATTTTCTATGGCAACATAGGCCTCATGGAATACTAATGAAAATCCATAGCAACAGAGAGTTAAAGAGGTGATGTCTGGAAACTAAAACGTTCATGCTACATTTATTACAAGTGCTAAGGATGGATGCCTTTGTGTATTTTATAAACAATGTCTGCATTCAAAGACATATTAGCTCGAAAAAGTGAAAGGCACATTTGAAATATTTTCTGAAGAAAAAGAATGCCTTTGGCATTTAAAGAATTCACACTCATGTACTATTAAATATGAAAATATGTAACTCATATTTTACATATACAGAATAACTTTTTATAAAAATGGATATACATTTTCCCAGTTGCTGATGACTTACATGTTAAAATGCAAAGTGAGCTTTTGTTCAGATCTCATTCTTTCCCCTATTCGAACTCTTTCCAAGAGTTCCAGCTGCATCACCCTAATCACTTAACCTAAAGCCTCAGGTTCTCCTTTGCAACAGAAGGGCGTAGTCAAGAGCTAGTTAGAATGACCCACGGGCATGGGATGATGAAGGGGGATTGACTGTGGGAGAGGGGAGGGGATGGAAGGGGTGTGGTGAGCAATGTGGGAAATGTGAAGCATTTGTCATACAATTTAAAAAATAATAATCAAAAAATGAATGTTATATTCAAGGGAAACTAACGCTCCTTTGATTTCTAGTCTATCACTTACCAGCATATAAATGTGTACAAAACATTTCATCTGAGTTTCAATTTCTTATCTGTCAAAGGGCATTATATCTGCCTCCTCCTTATTACTAATTTGCTGCAGTGTGCTAGGTATGAAGGAGCACTCTACAGGAAAAAATTAAACTTACTGTCTTAGCTAAAGAAAAAGAACTAAAATCTTCTTCTGTATACTTTTATTTAAAAATATGAGAATGTAAAGATCCATATAAAAATCTGCACATTCTAAAAATTTTGACATACAATTATTAATTGAGCGTCTACTATGCAGCCAGTTACTAGTGTTACAGCAAAGAACAAGGCAGATAGATCCCTCCATTCACAAAGCTTATAATCTAGCAAAAATATATAAGACAATAAATAAATAAACAAAGATGACTACAAATTGTGAAAGTGCCACAGAGGAAATAATCAGGGTGAAGTGATTTGAAAGGATTTGTGAGAAGAGATGGCTAGTTTAGGTCAAGTTGTAGCCAGCCCTCCCACTAAGAAGTGAGACTCAGAGTTTGAAGGAGCAGGCCATGGAAAGACAGCAACAAACAGTCTGGGAAATGGAACAGCCATCCTAAGACTTCAAAGTAGGAAAGTGGGTAACGTACTGACAAAATAGCACAAAGGTTAGTGGGGCTAAAGGGTAGAGAATAAATGACATGAAAACCGAACGGGAAGCAGGACCAAAGGGAGGCTCTGGTAAGAACATAGAGGTTGTTGCTTGTATAATATGTGGGGAATGGATTGAACAGGCAGACCAGAGAGAAGGCTGCTGACACTGACCAGGTAGGAGATGACGATATGATCAGCACCAGGGCAGAAGCAATGGTGACAGCAAGAAATAGACATATATGAGGCATATTTTGAAGAGCGCACAGGACTTGCTGATGGATTTAGGATATAAGAATGAGAGAAAATCAGTTATGATTCTTAAATTTCTAATGCAAACAACCCAGTGGCAGATGATACATACCATCATCTACCATAGAAAGTGCAGCCCTGGCTGGTGGCTCAGTGGATTGGTGCCGGCCTGCAAACCCAAAGTTGCTGGTTCAATTCCCAGCAGGACACATAACCAGGTTTAAAGCCAGGTCTCCAGCCAGGTCCCCAGCTGGAGGCAGGTGAAAGGCAACCATACATTGATGTCTCTCTCCCTCTCTGCCTCTCTCCCTTCCCCTCTCTCTAAAAATAATTAACAATTTTTTTTTCATGTAAAACTGTAAAAGTAGATTTAGGCTAATACTACCTGTGTGATAATAAAAGAAAACATGGGGAAGAATATATTTGAATGAATACATTTTGAAGTAACTCTCTTTT